>WBMW01001390.1:0-26258 GCA_013396635.1 Penelope pileata
TGCCAGCTGAAACCAGAACAACATATTAAGCGAAATGTATTTGGGTTGCATTTAAAAATGCTGTAGGTATAAGATGAAGTGCAACACCAGTGGATAGTACTGAAGACTTAAGTAATGGAAAGGGGATAAACTATAGTTAATGTACAACGTCATGTGCTTATTAATTGTCTGCATGAATTTCTGCAGTAAAATGACGGCTCATTGATCATTATCCAGGAATAGACTTATGTAGACATTATGGAATTCCTTATCGAATTGTTGTCTGCATCATCTGAAATCTCTTATATGTTAACTCCTTTGGAGTCATTGCTAATACCTTTTAAGTTAAAATTTTAAGTCAGAGCTCAAATATCTCCTTCTTATCAATACTACATTTCCAGTGGACATACTGAGAACTAACCATAATAGACTTCTTCTTAAACACTTCTTAAGTTGATAAAAAACACTTCTTAAGTTGATAAAATATGTCCAGTTACCCACAGTTGTCTGGTATCTTCTGTTTATCACTTATGGGGTACAGCTGTATTTAGGGTAATTTAAATACAGCCCAGTATTTATTTCCATTATTTATTCTGAAGAATAAAAAATTTGGTTCTATCAAAAGCTCATTCAGCCCAGTAATCACAGCAGTAGCTGTAAATGGATACCTAGGGAAGCCTAAAGACAGCACTTGACCCAAAAACCCTCCAATATCTTAGTTGTTTTCTGTTCAGAGAGTCCTGTGTTGGATGAGATTTCTAGGCAATTAGTAAACCACAAATTATTTCCATTAAATCCATTTAGTAATGGCATTGAGATACAAAGTTAGTGTTTTTCCTCCTTTATCTCATGGGATCACAAGACACCACTAACTGGTGTAATTTAGAATAGCAGCGTTATGCCATCAATTGTATCCAGCTGCAAGAAGCAACAAAGCATAAGAATTGAGAAAAATTGTTTGCTTAAAATGATTTAAATTTTCAATATGATGGATAAGACTTTAGTCCACTTTTTACTGTCCTAATTCATGACTATCACCTAGAGTTCTTTCTCACATACCTAGTTGAAATCTGGAACAGGGAATGAAAACACGAGTAGTACATTTGAGAATGCATGTATGTATGCTACAATTGTGTGAATATTAAGCATTCTCTCTACCAATAATGTGTTTTAAATGTTCTTTATCTTTCGCTAAATTCAGCATAGTGTGTTATGTGTTCCATAAAGTACACATTTTTTATGCATCCTTTGAGATGAAATTCTGTTCTAAACATTTTTATTATTATTTTTAATATATTATAAATTTATCTTTGTTCCGTAGTTTAGAAACCCTTTCATGGGCAACAGAATTTTTGGGACTACAAGAAAATATTCAGTTATATAAGAATTTGCTACATTGTTCAGTTTTGGAATAATAGTTTTAAAGATAACAACACAAAGTAGTTTTTAGCTAAAGCAATAACTGGGTCCGGTTGAAAGTTTTCAGGAGTGGAATGGTGAACTTCAGTAGGACTCTTTGAAATTGGGATTATACAGAACTGCTTGAAATGACTTTTCAACTCAGAGATGTTGAAGTGAATCCCTAAATCCCTACCTTCCCTCTGGTATTACGTACATTGAATAATGAACTCTCCATATTTCACTTGCCTAGTTGATCAAAGCAGTGGATTTCGTAAGTCTCACTGGGAATATCTTTCCTTGCTGAAATGAGGGCTGAGATTGACTTTAGTATTTTGATTCTTTAATCAATATAACCTTAATAAACTGCAGTTTATTTCCTTTTAACAGACAATCCTGCAAGATATTTTTTAATGCCATCTTATCTTCTCAACTATTTTAAAACTATTTCAGTATCTTTTATTAAAATACTTACAAAGGATTTTTGTAATTTGCCTGAAACTCTAATTTAAAGGCGTACTTTAGATTGGGACTAAATTCTTCTGAATAAGCAGAAGATTTGAGTCAACATAGAGGTGACAATCCTAAACTAACATCTGCTAAATGTTGGCAGTTACCTAATACTTATGCAAAAGCTCATTACATTGACCTCATCATCAGTGAGTTTAAGAGAAACATCCTTGGTGAAAAATCACAACAGAAACATTCTTTTTGATTGGCTTAACAGTACTATTACTATTATCTTTATAGTGTGCTACCTAAGGAATAATTAAACCAGATGGTGTGTTAAAACCAACTGAAAGAATAAAGACATTTTTACTTTTAAGTTGATCAAAATTAGGTAAAACAACATATGTTCATGTGCATTACGATTCCTCTAACTACATATTAACTGCTTTCCTTAATATTCTTCCTGACGATCTGAGAACTCTGCCTCCTGAAAAATGAAAAAACAATTCCTCTTTGAATTCTTCCTTTCTAACTCTCTGGTCACTCATACTTGTGTGTTGCTTTGCTATGTAGTTTAAACAAGCAGATTGCCTACTGCAGCATTCTTAAATTATGTGAAATTAAAATGTAGGCCATTGTGGGCCACATTCAAATTCTACAAATTGGGGCAGGTACATCCAAAAAAGGATTTGGAGATTTGCTAAAGAAGCAGCTTGCACAAATGAGCAAATTACATTTTATGCAGCAGATGTTGAGGAGGGAATTACAAATACTCTAGTTACGGTTATATTAGCCCTAACTTGCCACTATTTCTCTTTAGCAATGCCATACAGGGCTAATAATATGGAATAACATACCATACCACATACATTGTACCTATAATCTTTGTGCTGCCTATGAACCAGAGCTATATTACATAGCTCCCCAAAGCATAAAGCACTATTATAATTACCGTTGTCATAACAGTAACTCTTTTCAGCAATGACAGTATTTGTCTCGTAAAGATGGTCCCATGAATGGACTGCAGCACGTGGAAATACATAGTTCCATTGCTTGAAGTGATATAAAATTAAATGAGTGGAAATATCCAAAGGAGATTTATGATAATAAAGTGTTATGAAATAACATTTTGTCTTCATATCTGCTTCTTATCCACGTGCTGTTAAAAGAAATGCAAAAGATTCATAAAATGAAGTTGACTGTATCTCGATTTTGTGGGGGATTCTGAACATTCATGAGCTCAATCATTTTATATGCTTCTGTCATTCTAGTGTAAATTACTCCTTAGTCACAACTGCGCGTTCTATCAACCAGCAGAGTTAACAGTGAGTATCTTTTTTTGTGACTGACTGAGCCTTCTTCAGGACTTTTTTTTTTGCTAGGAGAGCTTTCGATGGTTGAAGTGGGAGGGAAAATTAGTGTTTACTTGTCTATTATTTTCTTCAGCCTTGAATTTGTTCTACTTACAAAGAACGTAGTGGTAGTATGAGATGTCAGTCAGTCTTATAATGTTGATGTTATAAAGTATGGAAGCAAACTCGAACAGAAATGACCATTGATCCCATGCCTGTGTCTAAATGGAGAAACGGTGTGATAAAAAGATAAATCAATATACTTGACAGACTTAGCAATTTCCTATGAATATGCCCACCAGAGCATTTAGTGTGTATTTAGTGTGTATGTCAAGTCATTTCTACCAGCAGAGTTTGCACATCAGTAACATACTGGCGATCAAGTAAGTATGTTGGTGTTGGTAGATGCCAAAAAACTTTGTCTTATTAGATTTAATGTTTGTTTAAAAAGAGAATTAATAGTATTAGCTAAAGCTAGGCTTAATGCAGTTAATACTTCAATTTGTTTCTATATGGGATGCTGCCACCTTTTTTTTAACTGCTTTGAAGGCTTTGTTTTTATGACTTCTGTACTTGTACTGATCTTCAGTAATACATGACACAAATTTTTGAAGAAAAAACATGAAAAATACTTCTCTTAAAATAAAAAAAAATAGCACTAATATTCTTGCCACCTATGCAAATATTCAATTAGTACAGAAAGTACTGAGAGTTTTTGGTTCTTCTGATAAGATCTTGGCTTCAGGTGAGCTAATTCTGAAAGTAGTTACAACTATGACCGTAATGGCATGTGTATCAATTATTCGAATATATACTCTATTGTTGAGCTTTTTCTCATGGAGTAGGAGGGGGCGAACGGAGGGGGAGGGCGTGGGAAGCATACTCTAATAACAATGAAGGATGACTTCTCTGTAGAAGAGAAAGAAGAGAAAGAAGCTATATCTAGGTTACACTGCTCAGTTTGCATGATAATGCAAAGTAATGTAGTTATTACTATAACAGCTCTGATAATGCTTTCCAAAAAGAGGGTTTGGAGTGCTCTAGGCTGTTTTGTTTCTTAAATAGCTATATGAGGTCCTCAGAAAAGAATGAACTCACCAATAACTTCTGTCAATAACTTGGTAAAAAAACATCCTTTATTGCTATTGTGTTACGTAGCTAAAATAACTTAATCATGTCTTGTAGTAAGAATAGGGAAAATTGAGCCCTCTTCCTTTCTTTATTTCTCAGTCTACTTCCATTCTCATGGCATGTTCTTCAGAGAATCACAGGACACTTGAGGCTTTTAAATGTTTCCAAGAATGGGGACTCCACAACTGCTCAGTGCAACCTATGCCAGTGCTTAGTCACCCACACAGTAAAGGAGTGTATCTGGTTGATGAGATGGAAGCTTCTGTGCTCAGTTTGTTCCCTTTGCCTCTTGTGTCTGTGGATACTACTGAAAAGAGCCTGGCTTCATCTTTTTTGCATTCTCCATTCAGGTATTTATAGACATTGGTAAAATGCCCACTGAGCTTCCTCTTCTCCAGGCTGAACATGCCCAGCTCTCTCAGCTTTTCCTCACAGGAGTGATGCTCCAGTCCCTTCACCATTCTTGTGGCCCTTCATTAGACTTTTTCCGGTATGTTCATGTCTCTCCTGTACTGAGGGGCACAGAATTGGACACAGCACTCCAGGGTTCACCAGTGCTGAGTGGAGGAGAATGATCACCTCCCTCAACCTGCTTGCCATACTTCGCAACCTAGTATTAGCCTTCTTTGCAGCAAGGACATTTTGCTGATTCATGTTCAACTTGATGCCCACCAGGAGCCACAGGGCCTTTTCTGCAAATCTGCTTTCCAGCTGGGTAACCCCCAGCACATATTGGTGCCAGGTTTCTCCTTGGATGTAGGACTCCACACTTCCCTTTATTGAGCTGCATAAGTTTTCTGCCAGACCATTTATTTCTCCAATCTGCCAAGGTCTCAGCACAGCTTTCTAGTCCTCCCTATATAGTGTCATTTGATCATCAGCACACTTATGACCATCCAGATTGTGTTGGAGCCAGTATCCCCACCAGTACCCCTGGTGTACACCACTAGTTACTGGCTTCCAACTAGATTTTGTGCTACACTCTGAGCCTGGCCTCACTGTCTGCTCATCCAGTCCACACACCATCAGTTCGCTCTGAGGGTCTTAAAAGAGACAGTGTCAAAGGCCTTACTTGAAGTCCAAGGAGGTGATGCCGACTGCTCTCCCCTCATTACTGAGTCTGTCGTTTCATTGTAGAAATTTAACAAGATGTTAAGTGTGACTTCCCTTTTGTGAATCTGCTGCTGACTACATCTGATGACTTTCTTCATGTGTGTGGTTCACAGGATTGGTTGTTCCATTATCTTCCCAGGGACTGAGGTGAGTCTGACTGATCTGTTGTTCCCAGACTGCTGCTTCTTTCTCTTTTTGTATACAGGATTGGCATTTGCTTTCTTCCAGTCTTCAGGCTCTTCTCCCAATAGATATTATCATTCAAAAACACTTGAAAGTTTTCAGTGACATCTGCCAGCTCCCTCAACAATTACAGATGTATCCCGTCAGGACCCGTGGACTTACATATTTCCTGTTTATTTAAGTATTCTCTAACCCTATCCTTTTCAACTGAAGGTAAGTCTTACTTGCTCCTTTTTTCTTTATTATTAAAACTAACTATTACATATTTGTTTAGAACAGTAATCTTTTCACATCTTTTGATGTGGAAAAAAAAGACTTGCTTTTTTTCTAGAGCATGGATTACTGTAATTTAGAGTTGAATAAGACTTGGAAGTTAAACTTTACTAGCGAAGGATACAGAGTGAGCTATAAACAGAAATCAGACATTGCCAAATTATGACTGTTTAAAAATAACTGTGAAATAATATCGAAATGTTTTATTACTGTAATGTAAAGAGATTTATGCATTTATGCTACACGGAGTTTCATAGGACTTGTAAAGGACTATATAGAAAACCTTTGAGGACCTCTCTGTTTAGTTTTATAATGATGGCTTCTTTGGATACTGCTGAAGATACTGTGCATTTCAGAGTCCTGTGAATGAAGCAGTTCTTAGGGAGACTTGTACTCAAATGCTTTCCTTTGCAGTTAGTTTCCTGAAGCATGTCTTTTCATTTTTTTTTTCTCCCACTATGTATATCTCTACCCACATTGCAGAATCTTTGTTAGTGAGTTTTCAAGCCAGTGCGGTGAAGAAATGCAGAAGTTATAAAAGAGCTACACAGAAAAAAAAACAATGTACAAAAATTAAGATTACACCAAAATAAGAAGTTTGCATTTCCATATGCCTAATGTCAGTCACCACATATTGTAGAGGTGTCCTATAAATTTTAATAGATAAAACTAATTAAAGCCTTCAGAAAATATGCTCGAACAATATTTAAATTCTTTCATAATTCCATACAAACCTCTTAAAATTCTACATGAATATGACTGTATATTAAATTCAATAAGACCTTTTCAGAATAGTTTAACCTTGTTATATTAATCAGCAAGAAATCTTACTGCTTTCAGTCTTTAATTATTAGTAAAAATGAGAAGATTTTATTCCACAGGGTTTTATTTGAAATCTGTTGTTGCCGTGCTCAAGGAAAACACTCAACAGTCTGAAAGGAACAGTAAATTTTTGAAAATTATTTACAGTTGCACACTGCAAGAGGTGTTTTTTTTTTTTTTTCCCCACGCTATTTTTTCTTTCTTGCCATAACGTTTTAGTTTCGTTATCAGTTCTGTTCACTTACTAATTCTCGTCTTTCTACCTCATTTTCCCTGTAAAGGATTTGGGATAAAAGACTCATATGAAAGATGCAACACCACACTCTGTATAGCGTTAAACTACATAATTCTGCCCTTCATACTGTCTCAAGGTAGTTCAAACAGAAACAAATAAAGTCAGTGTAAGCTAGTTCTTAGTGCTGATTTTCAAGTGGACTCAACCTGACTTATGAAAGTCAGTTTTTGAAAGATGATATGACAGACATGTAAACAAGAAGGAAAATAATGTTGCACTGTAGCAGACTGAATTTCATAGCATATCTGCAAATTGCATACACACACAAGTCAAGAAGTATCTATGCCAAGCCTACTTTCTCACTGCAGGGATTATTGCATTTCTAGTTGTGCTTCATTAAATTTTGTGCCCATGTTACAAACACCGAAGAAGCAAATCCACAAATCTTAAGAAAAAAACTAGTTTTCTGCAACTGTTTCTATAAATATGTCCTCTCTGTGGAATTTCAGTCTAGACTGAATATTTTTCTGTTTTGATGTCTAATTTTTTTCTCAAACTCCATTTCAGGAAAATGAAATAAGGAGTAGATAATTGTTTGTAGCGCTGTTTCCCGGCAACTCATGCTGTAGGCAGTAGACATAAGTTTCCCATTTCACAGAACAATAAGGTTATTAGAACAAATCCTGTGAAGCTGCACTGCCAAAATCAGAAGAATAGAAATAAGTACAACTTACTGTAGTGATATTTCATTCTTCAATTCCAGTTATTCTGTCTTAGATAAAAAATAAAGGAGGTGGAAAAGTGAATACTAAATATGTTTGTTGATGCTCTAGATTGGAAGGTTTGGGGACAGCACATCCTTTAAGATATTCTTTAAGAACGTTCTTTAAGAAGCTCTTAAACTTCCTGATGTATATAATAATTGAATGAAAATACCACACAGACGTTTTTCAGAAAAAAAAAATGCTTAAATTAAAAAAAAAAAAGAAAAACAGGAAAAATCCTACTGTAGTCCTCTCAACACTCCTCAGATTTGTCTGAAAGACCATCTATCACTTCATTCTCATTTCATTCTATTCCTTCAAGGGTGCTGGAAATTTTTATGTGCTGTAGAATATTATAGAATATTCAAACCTAGAAGATAATGTTCTCATTTAATCTAATGCTTGAAAATTGTACTTGGAGGTAACAATATAAGAAATATTCTTGACTCAGGCCGAAGGTCCATCTAGCCTAGTATTCTGTTACAAGCAGTGGCAAGAGAACACATAAGCCTAGCCATTTTCTGCAGAGTAGTGTCTACTGTTAGCATGATTTATTTATCCCGCGTGTCTGTGTCCGCAGTAGATAACCCAAAGCAATAACTTCTCATCTGTATTTGGATTTTCTGACTTACACACTATCTGAAGAGCACACATGATGCTCTTTCATTTCTGTTACAACAAACACATAGCCTAAATATGACAAAGAGTTATATTTTGAGTTTAAATTTGGTTTGGACAGTGTATTTCTGAGGCATTTGCATAACAGTGCAACTAGGAGAAAAAGACCTGTTCTTGTTCCCAGAAGTAGTTACTGTTATTTTATTCAATTTGATAAGAGTTTGTTACTTTTAGCATTAATACAGAGGTAGCTCTTCCTCTAGCTCAAGTATGTCCAACCTGTGGCCTGTGGGCCTCATGCAGCCCGGCACAGCCCATACTGCAGCCCACCCCCTCCTGCCGCTGAGCCATCATAGCGGCGGCTCCGTCCCGCCAAGTGGCCTGGCCTGGCCCCAGGCATGCACCCATCACTCAGCAACAATCAAAAATGGGTGTACAAATAGCACTGTCTGAGCTGAGTGCAGCACACAGGGAGGGTGCAGTGCTGTGCTAACTCAAGTTAAGCAAATAATTTTAGGCATTTTGATACACTGACTAAACAGTCCAGTGAACAGTTAAAAATATGCAGCCTCGCTTTCTGTTTTGATCTCTATGTTGAGAATAGGTTTCAAGATTGCCAAAAAAAATCATCAATTTTTTCATATATTTGTGACTCCGCTTTCAGTCAACATAAATACATTATCTGCAAATTTTCAAATGGAATCTGTAGAGTTGCAATCACACATTCAACTCAAAGAAAAAATTGATCATGTCTCTTTAACAGAGTTCTATAAAGATCTGTCTTACCAGAGGAACATATCCCTCACTTCACAATCATGCCTTATTCATGTCATTCTTTTTTTTGTACATACATTTGTGAACAACTATTTTCAAGGATGAACCCCAGGAAGAGTAAAAATCCATCAAAAATCTCTGATGAACACTTTGAGAACTCACAAGAAATTGCAACCACTTCAATTGAACCAGACTGGTGCATTAGTTTCACAAAAACAAGGTCAAATATCCTACTAGTTTTATGTTTTTGTTGCTCTTCATGTTTTAATAAGAAATATATATAAAAAAATGTTTTGTTAGTTGCATACATTAACTATATTGTGTATGTTATATGTGTCTTAAGACAATGTCTCCTCACTCAATGTGGCCTAGTCAAGCTGAAAGGTTGGGCACCCATGCATTAGCTGTTTGTTTACTAGAGATGGGGATAGATATCTTCTTAAGGCATGTACCTATCAGCAAGATTAATTCTTTAAGAAGAGCTTAGATAGGATAGCTGTGTTTAGGTCTTCTGTTGTACCTATATATTTTATGGTCTCTCAACATTTAACTCAATGTTAAGAATTGGTCAGAGTTTAGAAAGTGATAAAGATTTAGCTGAATTTTTGTTTGTTTGTTTGTTTTAATTTAAGCTGATTTAGAGTATGCTATAAATGAAAGAAAATTTGATGTTTATTTTTGATTTGGCACACAATTCTAAAGCTAAGCAGGGCAGCTATAAAGACCCTTTAGTTCTAAAGATAGAAGAAATATGTAGATATTAGCAACTTTTTAAAAGCAACCCCCCATTCCCAACGCAACCCTGTTTCTGCAGCTTCTGCTAGTATCTAGAAAATCTATTCCTATCAAGGACAATGTAGAATTGCTTAGTCTTCGGGCTTTGTACTTCAGAATGGAAATCCATACAATACCTACTGCAAGAAACACTGCTATAGCCAACTTTATATTATAGTAAAAAGCCCTTCTGCTCAGCAAGGATCATTGACTTTCTTGACTCTTCATGCAAGAATTTACTTTATAATAGTAATTATTGTGATGACAGTGAGAGCATTTTTGTGTCGAGCTTCAGCATAAGAGCTATGAGTCAAATCAGTATCAGTTAAACTGTCATAGACAAAAGTAGTGGCTGAACTTTCTCCCTAGAAATTTTACATTTTCAGGTGAAAGAAAATATTAAATATTCCCCATTTGCATTATCAAATTGCTGCAAGAAAATGAGGACAGTAGAAAAAGATGAAATGCAGTCAGATTTCTAGAAGCAAGTTTAAATCTTGGAAGTTCCTTTCTTTAGTGTAACAAACAATATGTTAACGAGGTGCCTTAAATGAATGACTACAGGCTACTTTAACTTTGAAAATTCAGACTGAATCAAAAGAGACAGGGTAATTTTTCATTCAACTTAAAGAATTATTTACTTTCTGAACCAACACTAAAAATACTGATGTATAATGCCAAAAGGTAAATTATTTTGAGCTAGATTTAATTTAAACTGCATTGCATATTTGTTTGAAATAGAGGATTCAGCACTCATTTCTTTCCGTTCACTTTGAGGATCTTTCACTTTTGATAATTCTGTTGCCTAATGCCCTAATCTGTTTATTACACTATAACTTAGCTTGAACAATGCTGCTTCTATTCAAAATAAACAGATTTAGTATGTCTGTGAAATAGACTTATGTGTACTAGGATGCTTTACCATCTAGGAAAGCTCGGAGGTTTCTGAATGCCTAAGAAATGATAATGCCAATGGATTTAGCATTTGTATATCTGTAGGCTCATGCTTATTCAGTTGTACCAAGGCAGCTTAAGCTAATATCTAATCTTCTTATGGAATAGTTCTCCCTATAACAACAGGATTGTGTGTAACAAGCTTGAACAACCATTTGGCTCCAACTGTTGTGTGAAAGGAAGGAAAGAAGGAGTTGCTCAACTTTCTATACTTTATAAAATGTCTAATTACTATTATCCTTGCAGATATAGGGCAGCCCAAGAGTCATTCTAGGATTCCACGTACTCAACTCATAGAAACTCAACGTCTAAAAAAATCACAAATAAATTATTCAAAGCTGTCCACGTTGATGTTCTCGTTTATGCCATTTTTCCATCATAAGGGGAGAATTGCAAAAAGCATAGAAACCTTTTTTTGGAACTGTATTGAACTTAGATATGTATGACAATGGGAAAAAAAATGGGTGAAATTCAGTTCTCTGCATATTAGAAGGGAAAACAAGTTAAAAATCATTAGCAATGTTTTCCTGAAAATAGATTTCCTTTCATATTCATTTTCTGTTTCTGAGCAAAGTACGCTGTTCTCAACTGTTTAGTAAGTATGGAGTAGAAATCTAAGTGGCATTATCTTATTTCAAGCTTGCACATTTTTAGAAAAAAACTAGGTGACTTGTATGTGAAGATTAGTCTGAGTTCATTGCTCACTTTGCCCAGCACTTTAAATTGTACTTTATTGGCAAAATTCCCTTAGGCTACAAGGAAAGTGTAGATCCTCTGTAGTGGAAATGAGAAGCCAAAAAAATTAATAACCAGAGGAGTTGCATGTATTGCAGAAATCTAGGAAGAGAGTCAAGGACTGGCGTAGGGAGGAATTAATAAGGGAAGTTGAATAATTTTTGCTTTTTTTTTGTAATATAAAAGTCTAAATCAATTTCTTTTTCTTTTCTTTTTTTTTTTCCATTTCATTGATCTCATCGATGAGCTAAAATAGCCACGATAAACCTGTCTACTCATCTACCTCCAGAAATTGCCTTCTCTTTAACAAGTAGTGCCACTAAAAGTGTCCATTGAGAAAGGCAGTAAGATAAACTATTCCTATTCAGATCCTGAACAGGTTAATGTCATCTACCAAAGTTAAATGAACTAATCTTGTCTTCCTTGTTGCTTCATATACAAAAAATGTGGATTTTTTTTTCCTGTCACTATTTGCTAAACTCTCATTCATAACTCAGTTTGCTGAAAGAATATCAGTAACTATACTGTGGGATGTTATAAAACAATTAGTTATGATGTTTAGATTGAGAAACGAAGAGGGCATAGCATTTTCCAGTTTATATTACTTATATAATTTATTACTGTTGTGGTTTGAGCTGGCAGGGCTAAAACACCATACAGCCTTTTGCTCATCCCCTCGCCCATCCCCTCCCCCCTGTCCTCCCAGCTGGGATGGGAGAGAGAATTGAAAACAAAAACAGAACCTGTGAGTCTAGATAAAATTATTTACTAAGTCAGAAAAAGAAAATAGAATAAAATAACAGTAATGATAATTATATACAAAACAAGTGATGCACAAAGCAATTGCTCACCATCCACCAACCAGTGCCCAGCCTGTCCCCAAGCAGCGGCCCCTCCCTGGCTAACTTCCCTTCCTTATATCTCATGATGTCATATGGTATGGAATATCTCTTTGGTCAGTTTGGGTCAACTGCCCTGGTCCTGTCCCCTCAGCTCCCTGTGCCCCCCTGACCCTTTTGCTGGCAGAGCAATACAAGAAGATGAGAAACTGAAATGTCCTTGGCTCTCTTCAACACTGCCGCGCAACAAGTATAAACAATCACTGTATTATCAGCTTGTTCTATATCTAGAACCAAAACATAGCTTCATACCAGACACTATGAGAGAAAGTAACTTCTGTTTCAGCAAGAAACTAAGACAATTACTTATATTACTGTGATGGGAATTTATAAGCTTCTGATAAAGCTGACAATTCCTGTTTTTAAAGCTAAAAATGTAATACAAGAAATGAAAAGTGTTTTCTAGTGTCAGATAAGATAATAAAATTAAGGCCATGTTATTTGAAAAATAGTTTATGTGCTTTCTCCCCATCTGAGAACATGGGGGAAAAAATAGCATTTAGTTTATCTGTCTGTGCTAGAGATCCAAGAAATTTGATTTCCCATTTGCAAGAAAAATTGAAACTGAATTTAAAATGAATAATTTATGTACGACAAGATGAAAAGTAATTTTTAAATGTCACATTGAAATCGCACAGCTTTAGAAATTTCAGAGTTTGGGATAACTTCCGGGGAAAATACTGCTTATACAATTTCTTTATTTTGTTTATTGGAATGCATGTGTTCCTTATGCGTCCTCATATTACTCATCATTTCTCTTCAAATTAAGATTTTGTCCTGTACCCTGTATTTGTTTAATATAGTAAAGCTATTCAAAAGTAACAAAATTCAACTCTGGAAATAATGCCTCCTATTTTATTCTGTTGGCTCACAACATCAGAGGCAGATGTTGATGATATGGCACTAGAGGTTGAACCTTCCCACCTGTATTGCATTACATTTTGTTACCTTGCAACAGAGGAGCAGTCTGACAAAATGGCATCAGACGTGAAAGTGCACATGAACCAAAGGTGTGGAATTAAATTCCTCCATGTGGAAAAAACTGCACTCACTGACATTCATTGATGTTTGCTGAATGTTTGTGGAGACCAAAGAGTGGATGTGAGCAAAGTGAGGCGATGGGTGGTGCGTTTCAGCAGTGACAACAGCAGTTGTATGTCACCTCTGCTGGTACAGATTGTAACAAGTGCAGCATGCAGACTCTTGTTCATCGCTGGTGAAAATGCATAGCTAATAGTGGTGACTGTTGAAAAGCAATGTTTTGTAGCTGAGAATTTTTTCTATCAGATAGTGTCGTTGTGCTCTTTATATCTGTTGTTGTTTCCATGGAAATAAATAGGAGGCATTACTTTTGGAAGGCCCTATGTATTTGCAACTTGTTTGACCTTTCATTGATGTAGTATTACTGTATCTCTTTTCTCCCTTGTCTTCAGCTTTTATTCCTTTAGTTCAAACACCTTTAATTATATTTTTATTCTCATCACTACATTAAAGGGAAAGGATAATAACAGATCCATTAGACTTCATTAAACTGGTGATTAAAGCCAGAAATTCTAAAGGACTATTTACAAGATGAAGAAGTCTGAAATAAAAGTATGTCTTCTTGGATCCATCATATCCTAATATATCTTTAGAGTTGTAACTAAAAAACAACAGCAAATGGTTCTAATCTTTTAAATATGAAAGAAGAATATGTCAGAGGGATTAAAATTATAGTCAGACTCACAGTATTTGTCATTAAAAAAATCATTAATTGCTACAGGCTGTTCATTGTTATTAGTGATTGGTTTCTTTTTATTTCTTTGAACATACAGTTTGCAGTTCAGGTATTTGTTCCAAATTGCATTCAATGAGATGAATTCTAAATATAAATATTCAATTTATTTTCCTTTTTAGCTTTTAAAATGCATAGAATCAAATCTTGAAATCTTTTGGTTCCTATTTCTTATCAGATAGAGGAGAATTGGCTTCCAAACAGGACAATAGCTGCATGTATATTTTAGTTGATCTGGACTGGCCACTTAATTCCAAAAAAAATACAGAGAAAAGGTGGGCGATGTATTGGCCATAGACAGACAGGCTCAAACCAGCACAACAGTTCTTTCTTATAATTTTTATATGGAAAACAAACTGTATCTTCCTCTTTCCTTTCTAATAAGTCGAGAAAGAATGAATATTATGGAAAAAGAAAGAAACTGAAACTGAATAAAATGGTCCTTTTCTTAGTCAGCACACTGTGAATGCATTCAACTTACTGCAACAAGGAATCAAAGACATTGAAAGCTAGGTAAAACTGAAAGAGTGATTACTTTTTTATATGGAAAACACAGGTAATTCTAACCAAAATAACATTAAAAATTGCACTTACAGAATCTCATGATTTACGAGATAAGCCTATCCATAGCTTTTGATGGGGAGACTTCCAAATGGGCATTATATATTTTGTACATGCTAGAGGCAGAATTTCCTTTCAGAGGAAGCTGGATGTTACTATTATCAGCAGCATGGTGCTAGACTAAGATGAATCACTGACTTTATCCTGTGTAGTAAATTCCTTCTTGTATTGCAAATATGTGACTGATGTTTTCAGTTTTCATGAGATGCTTTATGGATTATTGGGAGATAATAGGATAACTTAGTGAGAAATCTTTAGAAGTGAAAGCGGTCAGTTGGCTTAAATTTTCTCTTGTCTGTCAGTGTTAACTGAATATATAGGATGTACATCTGAAGGTGTAAGAGTGTCAGAAAAAAGAAGCAGATGTCAAATTATTGTTGAATTTCTACACTGAAGTTCTATAAAGTTTAGTTCTTGGAACCTTTGAAGCTTTCCAGTATTTGATTCAAATTAGCGCAGTTGCAAATTCTATCTACACTTTTATGTTGCTCTCTGTTATTTTGCCTAAGATCTGGTTTCCTTTTTTTTTTTTTTTCTTTCTTTTATTAATATAAGGCATGAGTCCAAAGATCATTTCAGGGATGACATATATTCTACTGTTTTGTAGACCTCCACATTTCCTAGCTTTTTTTTCCCCAAAAGTTCCATCATGCTGACCTATTGTTCCTATTCACTTTAACTATATGTATGCTGCACTTTTTAGCAGTGCACCTGAGCTATAATAGTTAGGTTTTTCTTCTCATCTTTGCAAGGCACGGCTGAAAAATTGGACCCAACAGTATGCCATCTCAAAAGCTTGTATAATCTCACTTCTTTTTCAGTGTAATATAAAGAGTCTTCCAGTATAATTTTGCATTTCAGCAAGGTTAATTCTGTCTTTCATTAAAGTGCCATTCTGATCTAAGCTTCTAATGGAGATTTAGAAATATTTCATCACCTGCATATTTTCAGGGCCATATCTATTAGGCTAGAAGTGTTTCGTACATAGACATGAAGAACTCTTTGAACAATTTTGGTAATTGAAATAGGGTATTGAACTTTTAATTTTAACCTATATAATGTTTGCATTATATGTTTAGAAATGAGAATTTTCCCCTCTTTTGCTCTCTAGAAAAGGAGACAGGTTGCTTAAAGAAACTTTGTAATATGAAAGTTTACCTGGCTATTCTTAATTCTACTGAGAAACAGGAAGTACCCATAGGACCTCCAAATGGAGAAAGACCAAAAGGTTTGAAGATATTTGGGATAGCCAAGAGAAAGCGTGATAGTATATAACGCTTGTGACTAGAACAGAGAGGAGATGATGCTGTTCAGAATTAGAACATTGAGGTCACTATGTAAAGTGAACTTCTTGTGCAACTGATTTATTTCGTTGAAGAGGCATCATAATATAGAGGTGGAACAAGTGTCCAAAACAGAATCCAAGGCCGTGGTGTCTTTCTGCTGCACTTGTGTGAGGTTAGGAATTTTTCCCCCTTCATTTGAGCAAAGGGCTCTTTCACATTTGATTCTCTTGGGAGGGGAGGAAGGAAGGTGATGGAGGACATGGCAGCATGTACTGTGAAGTTGCACATCTGGGCAGGAGGAAAGATAAACGTGAGCTGTGTGAATTCCCACCTTTTCTCCGGCATTTGTTGTGTCCTGCTGCTAGTAATGTAAGCTGCAGCTGCTACTTGTTCTCATCCCAGGCCCTGGGTTATGCACCATGAAAACTCTGTAACAAATCCTCAATAGAGAGTATCCAGTTATCTCATGAAGAAGGGAAGCAGCAAACCCAAACTGTAGTTCAAATTGGCTGTAGTCTCGTGGCCTTGTTCACTGGACAAACAACATTTTTGCTTTCTTTTCAAATATTCACTTAAAACCTCCAGAAAATGGGTGCAGAAGGTAGAAAAAAGCTGAAGAATTTGTGCAGAGAGATATGTTGTTCTTTTCATCACTACATCAAGTTCACACTTAAGCTGGGCTGTACTTAGTGGTTCAAATGGATGTTCTACTCTTGGTGACTGACAGTAATCCAGTAATAGTGACTATTATAAATGAGTTCTTAGGTTCAGTATGATTTATTTTAAGAAAAACAATCCTGAAGACTCTGATGAAG
Organism: Penelope pileata; assembly: GCA_013396635.1. Lineage (NCBI taxonomy): Eukaryota > Metazoa > Chordata > Aves > Galliformes > Cracidae > Penelope > Penelope pileata. The sequence continues at coordinate 16,951 of WBMW01001390.1, forward strand.
TGCTGAGAGTTTTGATGAACTCAGATACAAGGATGAGTTAATGAATATTTGTTACAAATAGCCTACAATGGTTGTGAAATAAATATGTCATTGCCTTATGCATGTTCATTAAAGACAAGTCAATCTAATGGTTTCTGGTCCCTCCATGGTGAATAGAGAGGTTCCAGGTAACTCCAAGGAGGTTTAATTTACAGTAAGCATTAGAGTGCATTTCCAAGAGGGGAAGTTAAAGCAAATAAAATTAACAGTATTTTAAGAATTCTAGAAAATCTTTCCAATTGATGGAGAATCTCAGTTTAAAGGTGGCTGGAAAAATAACAGTTTATACTGCTGTTACTGCTGCCATCGTCAGATTTCTTCATTTATGGAAAGGTGCACTATTTGAGCCTTGAGATACATGGCTGTGTTATGTCAATTAGACTATCTCATGTTATCATAAGAGGTAAAAGCACGTTTTTTAATACTTTCCCTTAACATTAGCTTTAGCTTTGTAAAGAAGATATGAGTCTACTATATGTACAATTTGGGTAGAGTTTTGCTGAATTATGCCTGTTGCTTATACAGCGAAGTAGTGCATTAATAGCATGCATTATGTTCACTTGCTAATCTATTCATAGGACTAAGCAAAAGATTGCTCAGCTCCTCAGTCAGGCCTTAATTACTTCTGAGGCTTACAAGGGATCTATGAATCTCGTAATTCAGGGTTTTTGAAACTGGATTATTCGAAGATTATTGGTTTTCTGTGGTTACTTGTAGTTAACCATGATTTTGCCTTCTTGTATCTCTGGGGATAGGAATGTAGCCTTATTAATATAGTACAGGACTAAGACTCAAAAGAATCCTGCTAGCTTAGCTCTGTAATTTGAATACAGTGTCCTTTAAAAGGCACTTGACCTTTCTGTGACTAAGTTTCTCAGTTGATGGCAATGGAGAACACAATACTAACCTTCTTTGTAAAACATGTAAGAACAGATAAAAGCACTACATGGGACTAAGTATTTATCATATCCAGTCAGGAGAAGCAGATCTTGTGGGAGAAACCATGAAATAGAGAAAATAAATACCATTATAAACTTGCTACATATATAATTACTCTTGCATTTGACTTGATAAGAAAGTGCTGTATATGTTAATGAGGCAGACCTCAATTAAGTGGAGCTTTACTGTCAAAAGTCTTTGTAGCTGCTGATCTGAGCTTGTTTATGCATCCATCACTGCAGTATACAATAGTCACAAATATTTTACATTAAATCAGTATTAGTCACCAACATAGAATAACAGAGTGTGTATAAGCTAGCACTGAAGCTCTTGCATAGCATACAGTTGTATCTTCACCAAACTATCAGGTCACAGCTGTACTACCTGGAGCTAAGTGATTTTTTCTAAGAATGTTTTAGGTAGGAGTACCTCTGCTTATGGGTATTCAGGCAAGGTAATGTGGAAACTGATCCCACCTAACTACAGCAGAGTTCTCTTTAACCATGAACCTATCTCACTGAAGGAGAGTTACAAGCATTATTTGCTTCAGAGCTGTACTTTAGAATCATAGAATCCATAGAGTTGGAAGGGACCTTTAAAGGTCATCTAGTCCAACTCCCCTGCAATGTACAGGGACATCTACAGCTAGATCAGGTTGCTCAGAGCTTGGGTTGGGGCTTCCACCACTTCTCTGGGCAACCTGTTCCAGTGCTTCATCACCCTTATGTAAAAAACTTTTTCCTTAAATCTAACCTAAATTTCCCTTCTTTCAGTTTAAAGCCATTCCCCCTTGTCCTATCCCCACAGACCCTACTAAAGAGTCTGTCCCCCTCTTTCTTATAGCTCCCCTTTAGATACTGAAAGGCAGCTATCAGGTCACCTTGGAGTCTTTAGTTAAGGCATTTCCTCTTCTTGTCTGCATAAGCAGTAAAAACACATGAAGCTACCTGAGATCTCCTGAGGAATATATAAGCTTGGATGTCTGCTAGAAACTGTTTAATTCTGTGTTTAGAATTTTTGCAAGGACGAAGTACAGAGGATAGTGAATTAAACAGTAACATTCAATGCCATTACTTCTCCTTTTTCAGTTATTCAGGCTACCATCTCTCCAAACTATATAGTGATATCATTTTCTTAAACAATTTCATTTTTAGCCATAATTTTTAATAAACTACATGTTGTTTATCCTCATTGTATTAATCCTTTGTGGTTACTTCAGTCTCTTTCTTAACATCTAAGCAGAATATAATAAAACCAGTAGATAACACAATAATATACAGCTTTTATTTATAATGTTTTCAATATGTATCTTAAGCATATACTACATGTATCTAATCTCCAAACAACTCTCCTGGTTTAATAATGTCTTTCATTATAGATATTGGCTTTTCATTTTAACAAAAGAAAAAAAACATTATGTTGGTTGTTGCAGTATAAAGGAAAAAAAAAGCTATAAAAATTGAAGACAGTTATCTAAAACTGATGGAGACTCAAAAAGATTAGACTTTCAAAGATTAATTGAGAATCACTTTGCCTAGGATGAGACTTCACACCAGATCAAGTGAAGATGTAATCATTTATCTTGGATCCCTAACCACCATGTGTTTTCAGCAGGCAAAATGAATACTTCATGAGAGAAATACTTTCTGTTCTAAGCATTCTAGTCCATTGTCTTTGTGTTATCCACTACATACAGTCTAAGCTTTAGTTTTCTTTATAATGAAAGAAAGATAATGTTCCTCTATATGGTATTGCTGATGTGATAAGATATGGTAAAGATATGAATGTGCCTTGTCCAAATCTGTCACTTGAAAGAGTCATGCAATATGAACTTAATTTCATGTTAGGTACTTACCAAGTTGTTAGTAAACATTTCCCTCCAGAGCATTCATAATTCAGCTCTAAGACTATAGATATGAAAATACATTCTGTGAGTACCAGAGGAAAATAATGTTAGTTAACATGAAGAATGTCAGTCACAACATACTATGCACATTATTAAAGTGGAATACTTTGTTTATGTAGACTCTTAAGGTAGGGAAGAGGAACAACAGCAAAGGGACTTTTCCCATTTCTTTAATGGTGTAATATAACTAGCTGATACTGATTTACAAGTCCTAAAAGCTTGAAATGTGTCTTCCCAGAAACTGCTCCTCTGAGACAATGCAGTCAGCAGCTCTCTAAACAGAACTACTAGCTCTGTGTATGTCATTGAGGGGTGATAAAGACTGAGGAGTCTGAATGCTAGATTAGCATCGTTTTCTCTGGTGCAACCAGAGAGGCTTTCTGGGTTTTCAGGGCTTTGATATAAAGTGTACTTATTTTTTTAAAGAATTTTTATTCGTGTTGTTAGGGGAGAGTTTAGTTACATGCATTTTGATGAATGAATTATAGCAGTAATTCTGATATATCCATTTTTCTTATGAAATATGAGGCTACAGAATCTGTAGCTTTATTATTTCAAACAAATGCATTTTCAAAAAGAATAAATGCAGTTCATTTTCAAAATAAAAAGTAGGTGTATTCTAGGTTCTCTTATACAATGAGAAAAAAACACAGCAGGATGTTTATATCAAATATTAAAATGAATAATCATCTTACATACCAATCCTACTATGTGCCTTCACCTTGTAATGAATGATTTGGAAGATGAGTATACTCAGCATCAGTCTGGATCAGGCTGTAATTACTATTTATCTCCATTATCTCTCTATTCATTAATTTCATTTCAAAATTTGAGATCGTCACTTTTAGGATACTCATCCTTACAGGATAGTGAAGAGGGGTTTCAATGCTGCTTACTGTTACATCTTTCCTGGTCTTTACAAGATTAGACAATGCCTTGTGAATTCATTTAAATGTTGATTACACTGATATTATATGTGCTGTGGGTTTTTTGCAGGAGAAGAATGAGATGATCAAGTTAGTATAGTATGAATAGACTTAAGAAGATTGCAACATAGCACTTTTATTGGAGGAGGAGATTTCATTTAAAAATATACTATCAAATGTATTTTTCTTAAATGCTGAACTGATTATTCCTTTTATTTTGCTTCTGTTTCTTGAATGTGTCATTTATGAAAATTAACAGAGATCTACCATTTGTTGGAACTGTAGTTTTTCTGACAGTGAGAACTCGAAGCATAGTGATTTTTATATTTACTTTTTTAATTCTGTGATTTTTTCTTATTTATTTAATACTATTTTATTTTGATGGTCCAAATTCTATAAAACATCACTTTAAAGAAAAAAAAGCTAGGAATTCAGTGGTTATCACAATCTGTAAAAGCAATTGGAACTGGAAGAAAACTCAGCATTACATTTTCCACCCAGTCCAGGCCAGTTAGCTGAATAATGATCTTTTCTTTTGTGGACATGACTGTGAAATATTGCCTTGTAGAGTAATGCTGTTGTAGGACAAGGGAAGCTCTTTCATAGAACCTTCAGTGTTGTTTAATTACCATGCAGATGAGAGAAGAACCTTTTCATGGACCATATGTTTCACTCAGGATACGGACATATATCTTTAAGAAGGCAAGATAAAGAATACTAATTCGTTGTACCTGTTCATACAGCAGATAAAAGGAAAATGGAAAAAAACTAGAAGCAGGTTTCTACATGTCACAGCTTCAGGAAAAGAGAACAAAAACTAAAACAAAAAACAAACAAACAAACAAAAAGTAAAACCCAACAGTGCCCAAGGCTTCTCCCAAACCCCACGTTTTTCAGAGCATATTTTAGAGAGGATAGAAGTTCGCGGAATTATTGAGAGAGATTTTCTGTGTTAGTGCCTGAAACCTTTGTTTACTAAGCATCTGGAGTTTACATAAGTTTAAGAACCAGATTTTACTTCAGAAGTTTTACTTTCAAACATTCTTGCACCTCTTATACTTTGCCACTCCTCCCAGATATGCATATATTTTCATCTACCAGAACTGGCAAACTCCATGAGAAAAGTGGGTTAGTGTATAAGAGCATAATATATATATTTTTTCATTACTCACTTAAATAGCTATGTTTGGAAGTTGGGTCTTTGGCTTAATGTTGAAATTATTGTCCCATATTTTTACATGAACTCTGCTTTAGGTGCACTTTCATCATATGCTTCTTTTGGAGGATAGACGTAGAGCAATCATCCAATTACAACCTCCTGTAAGACAAGAAATAATTAACAGCAGATCAGTCAGATGTACAGTTTCAGAAAGCGAGAGCCCAAGGCTCAGTAATGTTTTGAGTTCCCATATGGTTCTCTGGGACTCTGAGGCAGACTCCAGAATGATTTAGGCAAGGAGTAGGCATGCTGCATCTAAATGTGAAAAGGAGGTATAGCAGTGAAGACGTGAACACAGCTGCACCTGAGAGTGAGTCTGAATTTGCAGCATTGCCTAAGGGCAAAATTATCTCATCATCTAAGTGTGTGGCATCCCAGTGATGGATCTGAGTCAGGAGAACCAGCAGCAGGCTGGGTCAGACCCATGAGCAGGAGTGGCGTCCTTGACTGATGAAATGCTGAAAGAGGAGTAGATTGCAAATGTGGTCCCTGAGACTTTCACCCTGATCTGGACCTCATTTTAAATGAGCTATCATTGCAAACTTAGAATGCTTTATATGTAATTCTTGCAGGCAGATGCTTCCCTTAACGATATGAAAAAGCAGGCGGAGATTTTAATTTCTGGTCCTGTGAATAAATATCTTTAGTCAGAAACTGTGACATTGTTAGAAGAGTTTGGTATGTTAGGTACACAACATTTAAAAATAGTGCCAGAAACAAGGGAATACTAGGGGTTGTGTGTTTCTGAAAAAGCTGGACTCTTAAGCAAATTTTAAAGCATGAAGTTAGAAGTGTGAACTGGACATGAAGCTAATTTAAAAATGTCTGCTTTCACCATTTCATAGTAGCACACATTAAATTTATTTCAAAAAGCAAAAGTATAGCACAGCACAGGCCTGATGACACAGCTATGCCTGTGGCACAGCACAGGTCTGATGGCACAGCTGTTACTTACGGCACAGCTCTACACAGGCATCCATCCACCTACTCAAGTTAACTGTTGTGTGGATCACTAACTTCTCAATGTACGATGGTCTTCTGGTTAGTAGTAATACAGTTCTGGAGTTTTCGAAGGCACACTTTGTGCAATCATGACATAAAGAACTATTACGTTATATTGTAGAAGTAGTTAATACTATTTTTTATGCTCAGTTTGAGATTCAATTTCAATCTTTCTCATAAGGTCTGGACTGTGATACTTGCTCCTGTCTGAAGCTGACTTCTTGTTCAGGTCTGTCTCAGTGGTGAAAATAAATGTCAGCATATGTCTTTCTTAGTGGTGAAAATAAATGTCAGCATATGTGACAATATCTGATAGTCTGCTTATAGTTTTGTTTTTCTTCTAACTGCTTAATCAGTGACTTGAGGACGAAAGCTATACCATGAAATGTATCTGATGGTTTTCAAAGGACTAGAGCGCCCACTTGTATGTTAAGTCGATAACTTGTAATTTGGGAGCAATGAGCTTACACACCTTAAAACTAGTTGTAATTTATACATAGTTGTTGTGTTTGCTCATTCTTCTCTAGTGGACTCCACCTAGGTCAGTGAGCTGTAGGAGTGTGCAGGCTCACCTAAGCCTAAGAGGCTCTTAGATGGAAGCTGGAGAGATGTCCCACATTACAGCCTAGGGATCAGAGCACCTCTTTAGGTACTGGAGACACAAGCATTCAGTTTCTTCCTATGCCTTGAAGAAGGAAGTGAATCTGAAGTTCTTCCTTTTTAATATCTTACATGATTATTTATGCAGCTACTGTCTGTCTTTCCACAGTTTTAACAGATGAATTCTTATCTGCCTTAGGTCAGAGAAAGGGTGTAGTCTAGCCAATGTAGCCTTCTAATTAAAGTGTTCACCTAGGGGAAACTGGGTTGTTTCCTGCTGCAAGGCACTAAGCCATGGCATGAACAACGATCACTGCTATGAATATCCCCTTGAGCTTTTCTTAAAGGATACCCTATCCTTTGTTCTTTGGGAGCATGATCATAACTTCAGGAGATTCCAGCTGTGAATGAAGCATCTGTTTTTCATTATTTCGTCAGTGTCCTAGGTTTAGCTTTATATAGATACATCAGGTGGTATTGCTTTATTTGCTGTTTTGATTTCTGTTCTGGAAGGCTTCACATTTTTTGATTCTGAAAACAAAATATTAAGCTCTCACTAATTTATAGTCATCTAACAAAATGAGTTTAAAACATTTATTCTACACTTTCTACAGAGTTGATGGAAAAACAAGAATCATAACCAGCTGTGATTCATCCTGTTATTTGGGGCATGTATCTTATGACAGAATGAACAGTTTTTCTGTGATGTCCCTGTGATGTCTTGTGAGGGAACCAAGAAGGCTAATGTCAACTAAATGACTGTTAGACATCTGAAGTAGCTACAGTTAAGTCTCAGCTATATCTTTTGCTGAAGGAAAAAAGATATATATGGGAAAGAAAGGACTGATAGTCTGCTCTCTTGACCATTTTACTTATAGTTTGGAAAACAATTTTTTTAATTGGATGTTTACCCAAGCATCCTATTCTTTTTCATATAATTGGCTTTCAGTATATGATATGGAATATGTCACTTGTATGTTCTTTTCACAGTCTGATAGTTTCTTCCATATAATGAGAACTTCTCAGACATGACTTTTCAACAGGAGACTAATCATCTAAAGAATATTCTTTGAATGCTGAAAAAACCTAGCAGGAATGTTCATGCCAAAGAATAAGTAAATACAAATAATAATTAAATTTTGGTAAAATGAAGCAAAGGGCAGGACATATAAAAGGATCTTGTGACTAATCATTGGATTTATTCCGTAAATGCGTAGAAAATAAAATGGTTTGTACTGTGCTGAAGTACTCAAGTACCAGAATTTTAATCTGACCAATAGATCTTTCAGGGAGACAGTAAAATCATCTTTGTATTGAAAAGAAAACCAATTGAATTATTCTTTAAAGAAGTAAAAATAAGTGACTATTGATGCTAATATTATCTCCCTTTTGTTTGCAGAATATTCACTTTAGTGCTTTAAGCTGGTCAGATCTCTGATATGATCCCAATAATGTCCTGTTTAATTTGGATGTGACTCATGTAACTGGTGGTGGTACCTCTTTATGGCTAGACTTCTCTTTTTAGTTAAGCTTTACTTAAGACTTTTTTTTCCTTTTTCCGCTCTGCATTGCGCAGCTTCCACAGATCTTTCTACATATGCCCAGTTTCTAAAGATTGGAAGGGAAAAACACAGGTTTTCCCATAGGTTCTTGACTCTGATAAAAGGGCAGTCATACAAAACTCACTAATACCCATAGCAAAAAGAACCCCTTTCTCTCTATTGACTTCAGGAAAAAACTGAGGAATCAAAGTACCTAATGTAAGTTTCAGTTAAGTGTCCAAAATTAGAGGAGAGGTACTCAGGCAAACTTTTAAGAATAATATTTTTTTTCTCTGGATTGAATGTTTGGACACTAATTTTTTGGTATCTTAACTTTTCCATTCCACACTGGACTGCCATGATGGCAGAACGTGGAGAGGGAGGTACCTGCCTCTTCTCCCTGAAAAATCAATGACAAGATGTGCAGGAATGGCACAAGGTTGTACCAGGGAAGGTTTAGATTGGACTTCAGGAAAAATTTCTTTACTGTAAGGGTGTCAAACACCCTCAGGCTTTCTAGAGAGGTGATGGTATCCTGTCAGTGTTCAAAAGGCATTTGGATAATGCCCTCAACAATATTATTTAATTTTTGATTAGTCCTGAAATGGTCAGGTGGTAGGATTAGATGGTCTTTGAAGGTCCTTCCCAATTGAACTTTTCTATTCTGTTCTGTTCTATTTCATTTTATTTTGTTCTGGTCCACTGTAAACAGTTATATATTCCTCCTGCCTTATCCATATTTTGTTGCTGATCAGTCGTTTTGCTATTTTGAGACAGTAAGTTAGCTGTAGTAGATCTCACTAGTCACTAATTTCAGCTGTCGTCAGAATTTTATGATAACAGAAGGTCTTTCAGGTCTGCTACACTTGCAGTGTTTTATGAGAATTGTGCATCTCTACTATAGCAGTGGTTCTCATATTGAATATGTTGGACCAAATGGTCTATTTGGAAAAGCAAATAAATCAGAGTTTGGGGGTCTGGCTTAATCATTTCAGACTAATACTGCTGGAACTTAATTCAAAGTGGCAAAGGAAGCAGAAGGAGAAAAAATTACCTGAACATAGCCTGTAGAGAACATTTATCAAGTGTGAAATCTTGTTTTTTTCTTTTTCTTTTTTTTTTTTTTTTTTTTAAAG
>WBMW01001390.1:32230-43578 GCA_013396635.1 Penelope pileata
AAAGGAAAGGAAAGGAAAGGAAAGGAAAGGAAAGGAAAGGAAAGGAAAGGAAAGGAAAGGAAAGGAAAGGAAAGGAAAGGAAATTTCTGAAGGCATAAGACATTAGGAATCATGATTCAGCAATAGACTTGAAGGATTTTTAGAATATTTATACTTGAGCAGACTGTTGTTTGTTTTTTTCTTGTTCCAAATTGTCATAAAATGCTGTGATCCTAGAGTTGTTTCTGCCTCTGCAAACCCAGGGTTACACACTCAGAAATTACCCAGTAGTGAAAATTCTGGTATTTTCTTACCATTTTTAAAAATGTATAATTCCTCAGCAGTTCTGTCAAATCTGTAGTGGTTGAACCCTTGCCTGTTCTCCATCTAGACCATGGCTACTTTCCTTTATGAGGGAGAGGAAACAAATGAAATGGCTAGCTCATGTTTCAGAGTTATCTGATTTTCAGTTCAAGCCGCTTCATCCTGCAGATGAGTCTTGAGATTATTAGAATTATGCTGAAGAAAATGTTTGTATCTTAGATGTGCTCAAGGGGTAAAAGTTTTAAATAAGAGTTTAGATTTAGATTAGAGATCAGGAAGAAACTCTGGCATGAAGGTTCTGAGACACCATGTTGCCCAGAAAAGTTCTGGATGCCCCATCCCTGGAGGTATTTAAGGCCAGGTTAGAGAGAGCACTGGGCAGTCTGATCCAGTGGGTGGCAACTCTGCCTGTGGCAGGGAGGTTGGAATCAGATGGTCTTTAAGGTCTCCTCTAACTCAAACCGTTCTATTATTCTATAATTTTATGATTATCAGACCTCATCTGAAGTATTATTCTCTATTTTAGTATGTCGTCCATTTGTGAAAGATTTGATGGGAGAATATTGTGCTTTTTGCAAGCATGCTTCTGTGATTGATTTCATAGAGGACTTTCCATTCGCTTGAGCCAACCCTAGCAAGCAGTGAGAGGAGATGAAACAGCTGAGCCAAACAGAAGTCAATTTGTAACAGTGCCAGCAGGCTATCTGGAATATCTTCCTATTTCTTTTTCCTCTTGAAGTAACGAAGTATTGGCACATTCTGATGTGTGGGTATTTGAATATTTTGTTTCCTCACAGTTAGTCAGGGCTACAATTCATACAATAACTGCCTTTTTGAAAAATGTGACTACTACAAATTTGTAATGCTGGGAACTTTGGAGGGAAACGTTTTAAATGGTCATTACTCTGTATGCAAACAAGGAGCTGAATTGAACTTGTTTGAGCACTGTAAGGCTTCTGTAAAACTCAAGTGATGCCTTTGTCAAAAATGACAGAATGTCCAAAATCTGAGTTTTGTATCATAATATTGATTTTCTCCCCCACTATACTGTCCAAGGAATTTTAGAAACTTCTGCTCTTGTACATATCAGCATACTACATAGCAGTGTAGACATATGGCTTTGCTCAACCACTGAAGATGATGTGTTGTCAAAGATTCATGCCAGCACTTGTTTCACCAAATACTTTGAGGAGCAGGAAATCCAACCTAGTTATTAAAATTTGATGTTTTGAGAGAGCATGAGAAAGTTTTAACTGTTATGTTTCCATGACAACACCTTTTCTTATTTCTAGTTGTCTTTTTGATTTATCTCTGCCATTCATGAAAATATGAAGCAGATTGTTTTGTTTAGCAATTAAGAAACCTGTTTGTCTCATCTTCACTGCAGAAAACTCACACAACTGCAATTACTGCTCTGTGTAAATTGTATAATACCTAGATCACCTTGAATTCCTGAGGCCAGAATAATTTTTATGTAATCAGTCTGATTAAATGATAATCAGGCTTTGATGATACTTTATGTCAACAATTAGATAAGTAAATTTTTAAAGTAGGTGATATGAGAACAAGATCAGGAGCACAAAGGTCAATTTTCTGTTCTTCATTGTGCAAATGTGCTTGAGTAACATTAAGCAAAAGTGTTGGTTTCTTTTGAGTGCTTTCAATTTTAGATGTTTAATTTCAGGTACTGAATAATTTTTGTGGCACTGAGCAGCTTCAGGTCTCATTTAAAAGAATTTGAAAATACAAATGCACACTCTGTGTCTTACCTAACAAATAAATAAACTGACTTCTTACTACTATCATAACCAGAGGAAATCACAGTGAACTAATCAATCTCCTTCCAACTCACAAAAAAATAAAATGAGGAGACATCAAGTGTCATTTATTCTCACTTCGTAGTCACTGTTGTTGCCTTAGGGCTGTACCAAGCTTGCTACACTCCCCTCTAAAAGACAAGAGGAAAAATCAGATGTGTGTATAGAACTGAATACATAACCACCAGAATGCCTTGAGCAGGTGATACAGACACATGTGCAGGCACTCTGCGTTGCCCCTGCATGAAGACAAAGCACCATTTATTTCCCTTGTGTTCAAAACTTTCTACTTCAGCGGTATTAGAGTGAGCATATTTTTCCTCTGTGGGTTGTGTGTACTTCATATGTAAATATAAAAGATTGAAAATACCTGTTTACTCTTTTGCCAGTGCTTTAGGATTTTGTTTCTCATGACAGTTAAGAAGAAGTACATGGAAAACAGTTTGTTCGATGAGAAGCAGAACTAACAATGCCTGGTTTCCCAGGGATTTGTATTTATTATCTTTCCTTCCTTCCTTCTGCAACAACCATGGCTCCCTCCATATGGAAAAATCTCTAGGCAAGAGCCAGCACATACTGTGGCTCATACAGAGCTATTCATATATTGATAAGCTAGCCAGTATACACATCTGGCCAGCTGGTTGCTGTCAAACACTGTGTTACAAACTGTTCTCACTGAATCTTACTTTTAGTGAGGGTCTTTACCTAGCTACCCTTTTTTATAAAACTAGGAAAATAATGGACTCTATTTTCTAAAAACAGAAATTGTCCAGAAGATTCAGAAATAAAGGAGAGCCACGTAGAAAGATAGACATTCAAAGCAATGATCTACATTTTGTATCTGTAAGAAATAAGCTAAAAACATACTACGTGAATATTATTAATGTCTCGATGTCAAGTACTCAGAAATTAGAAGATGTAAGAATTAAGATTACCTCTGCAATGTGATTTTAACTACTTTGTGAAGTATGCTGTATTTTTTAAAGCATTAGTCATAGAATCACACAGTCTTTTCCATCTTCAGCTGTAACTTATGTAATTATGAAGAATGCAACTTGAAATATGTTTTAGATATTTCTCTGAGATTTCACATGCCAGGGTCAAAGTCCTGAATTCATGTTGTTGCAGTTAGAAGTGCACACAAACACACACACAAACAAAATCTTGGCCGTATTTTGCTTTAAAATATCACTACTTCTTGCAGAGATACTTAAGATTAGTAGCTATTGATTGGACTTGTTTCTGCCCTCACTTAATTGATGTAAACAGGGGGTACTCTAACTGAAATCAATAGGGAGGACTGACCTATGTTAAGTTTGATTTACACAGAATCTAAACAGAGAATGCTAAATTTTTTTGTAGTTTTCTTGTAACTGGTTGTGTATTTCACAGTATGAAGTAGATATAGAGAGTTGGAATAAAGGGTTTGCACATCCTAAGACAAGTTCTGATATGGCTAAGGTCATCATGAGAATAAAACTGTTCCAGTGGCAGCTTACTGTCATTGTGTATAAGCCATTTTAAACACCAGCCATTTTTCTTTTTTTCTTTTTTTTTTTAAAAAAAAAAAACAACACATTATTTTAGTGTGAGCATAATTTAGTGCTTTTCATTACTTATATTTTAAGTAAATAACTATTGTAAATATTTTAGATGTTTTTTATATGTCAAATAGAAGTTGGAGTAAAGATTTTCATGCACACACATTAGTCTGTTTAAATTGACTGTAGCGTTTCAAATTTGATACAATTTGTACTGTGACATCTAAGCCATTGCTTCTAATTTAGCTGATCTACTTTCTTGAGAGGGAAATACATTTCTTACATGCTTCACGTTCTGAGTCCTCCATCATGTAATCTGGTTGATTTTGGAATCTGATAGGTTTAACATCAAACATTTCAAGGAAGTCTTCAAGATGAATGCAGACAATGATTGACGATCTATTTCCTACTAACTTACATAAAAAAAATAGCTCCTTGAAGCAAATTTGGTTTCTTTTGCTTCCATTAAAGCATGCATCTTTCTGAAATGACATTCACCCATTGCTTGTCCTATTTTTCCAAGACAAGAGGGATGATCACATTGTGTTCTAAATTGACACTGAAGAATGTAGACCGTATATATTCTGTGCAGAGATTATTTCATATTTAGGAAAAAAATACTGAAGGATATAAAGAGAAAAAGTCATGTTTTGACCTTAGACCTGAAGATGTTTTGAAAATTTCCCTACTGGATGGTTGTAGTTTGATGAATTGAACCTGGAAGTGTAGAAAAGATAATTATTAAATACATACAATTTCATAGAATCATAGAATCATGTAATCATAGAATGGTTCAGGTTGGAAGGGACCTTAGAGATCATCTTGTTCCAGCCCTGCTGCTATGGGCAAGGACACCTCCCACTAGACCAAAGCCCCGTCCAGCCTGGCCTTGAATACTTCCAGGGAGGGGGCATCCACAACTTCTCTGGGCAACCTGTTCCAGTGTCTCACCACCCTCACCGTGAAGAATTTCCTCCTCATATCTAGTCTAAATCTACCGTCTTTCAGTTTATAGCCATTCCCCCTTGTCCTGTCATTACCTGTCCTTGTAAAAAGTCCTTCCCCGGCTTTTCTGTAGGTTCCCTGCAGGTACTGGAAGGCTGCTATCAGGTCCCCCCGCAGCCTTCTCTTTTCCAGGCTGAACAGCCCCAACTCTCTCAGCCTTTCCTCGTAGGGGAGGTGCTCCAGTCCTCTGATTATCTTCGTGGCCCTCCTCTGGACCCGCTCCAANCCCACTGTCCATGTTGCTGACAAAGATATTAAACAATACTGGTCCCAGTACCGATCCCCGAGGAACACCACTCGTCACTGGTCTCCACTGGGACATCGAACCATTTACTGCAACTCTCTGTGTATGGCCATTCAGGCAATTCCTTATGCAGCGAGTGGTTCGTCTGTCAAACCCATATTTATCCAATTTATGAACCAGAATGTCATGCCGGACAGTGTCAAATGCCTTGCACAAGTCCAGGTAGATGACGTCAGTTGCTCTCCCCTTATCCACTGATGCTGTAACTCCATCATAAAAGGCCACTAGGTTTGTCAGACACGATTTGCCCTTGGTGAAGCCATGTTGGTTACCACCAATCACCTTGTCTTGATTTTCCATGTGCAACAGAATAGAAGTTACATGTGGAAGTGGTCAGAACACACAAACTCGAGTTTTGTCTTTCACTTGGGGAAAACTGAAACTATGGGCCTTCTATTCTGAAAAAATGGTTATTGTGTCAAGAACAATTCTAGTCCTTTTTTTTTTTTTTTCCTAGGTAGGTCAGGCCTAATGCCCTAGTACCAAAATTTGTTAAGTGGTTTGAAATGTTAACATTATGACTAAGAAGTTTGGATATCAAGTTATTGATTTGATTCTTAAATGATACTCTAGTAATTGAGAGCTTAATATTAGTGTTGACTCAAATGCTATTCTCAATATTGCACTGGTGCAGTATCCTTAATCCCAGACATCCTTCATAGTTAGTATTCTACTTGCCTGTTTGGATAGAATAGTAAAAGACTGGCTTGTTCTTTGTCACTAAAAAGATAGATTTCTGCTGGAGTATAATTAATCACAGATATATAGCTGTAAATTTTTGATAGAGTCCAAGCTGTGTAATTTTTGTCACTGTTTTATAAATATGGATTCAAACACAGTTAAAACCCTTTCTTTCATTGAAGACATAGAATATGAGAGACAAAAATTACTGCCCAGAGACAGAGAAAAAAATCATAGAATATCTCAATTTAGAAGGAAACCACAAGGATCATCACCTCCTGACTCCAAACAGGATCATGCCAAAATTAACCGTATTTCTGAGAGTATTGTTCAAACACTATAGGAAAGCTGTTTCCATTCCTTTCTGCTGGCCTGTAAAACTTGGGCCTGAAATGCACCACCCACCTCACTGTGCTGACATCCACTATTTGGTCTCAATAAAGATTTGGTCTCAATAAACATTTAGCAAGCTTTGATGAATGGCGCTGGGTGCATGGAGGAATTCTGTTCCACACCTTTGCTTCATATGCACTTTCATGTCAGACGTCATTTTGTCAGACTGCTGCCATCTGTCACATGACAACAAAATGTAATGTACTATTGGTGGGAAGGTTCAACCTCTACTGCCATACCACCAACACCCACCTATGACATTGTTGGTCAACATAGTAAGGTAGGAGGCATTACTTTCAAAGCAGCCCTCATATGGAAGTTTATTTCACTTTAAAGCATTTGTTCTGAACATTGCATAATGAAAGATCTCATATGAAAACCTGTTGGAAGTAGGTCAATGGGGAATTAACTAATTTAGAGCTTGCCTATATTGCTGCTTTGGAAATGTGACTTTAGAGATGCATGCCAACTAGACTTGGCATAGAAGAAAATATATATAGATTAAATATTAGTAACCAAATAAAATTTCAGTTGCTTTTTTTTCAAGATTTTCAACTTTATTATTGCAAATATTCCAGAACTTTGTATTACAGATAGAATTTGAATACTACTGCAGCAGAATACAATCAAAAGTTTCCTCCATTATCTAAGCTCAATCCAATTCTGTGTGAATCTAGGCTATATTTCCATGTGTGTTATTGTAATCTGTGAAAAAGAAGGGCTACTACCTCTTCCATCTAGACTGAAGGAATAAAAGGGAAGAGCACAAATCACTTTTTAGGCATTCAGCAATTAATGTATATAATTCAGAAATTCCTTTGAATGGTAACCGCATTATTGGCAAGTGATTCTCACCAAGAGGGTAGAAACGGTGCCTGCTTGTCAAGCTCTGTTCTTCACTGAAGTCTTTCCTGACAACACATGTTCATCTTGGCAGGGCTTCAGAGGCAATGCCACTGTATTGCTTTCTGTCCCTGAGCTGTAAACAGTGCTGTAGTTGATGCACTGTTAACTTAAATGACAGTCATGGACTACTACTATGGTTTTACTTATCAAACTGTACTTTACAGGATGAAGCAGCTTGATGTTATATACATATGTATGTGTATTTCCACATATACTTCTCAACTGTTGGCACACAATAGTGTTTGAAGCACGCAGATGGGCAGCATGGTTCCATTTACCTCTGGTGTGCATTCTGTCACTGGCAGCTGAAATGAGGAAGCTATAGGGACACATCTCCATACAAATGTGATTTTAAAAAGGCAATTTTCATTTATTATGGTTGCTTTACAGAGTTTTCACAGAATTTAATGTGCAGATGACTTGCTACAGCATATTGAAAGTCAAAAGGCCTTATTCAACTTTTGTGTTTAACAGATTACATGATATTTCAAAATTAAAATAACCACAATTATAAGATGTTATTTGTGGTTGGAGACAATGGATGTCTTTGCAGAGTTTGGTATTTAATCATGTAAGACACTCAGCTGCTCTGAAAAGAAGACATATTAAAAACAATGTGCAAGAATTTAATCAGTATAATTGCTATTTAAATACAGGTTTAAAGTTTTAATGCTTTTAAATTATAGTTCATTACCTTTACAGTGAGCAAAGTCTATACATTGCAAAAAAGACTATGAATCTTTGTTAATGGAGTTAATGCTGTTCTTTTGTACCATTGCTCTGCTTAGCGCTGCTTTGGCATGTTTGGATAACACCAGCTCAGGAGAGAGGAGAGTTCTCCATGGGCCAAGGTAAGGTGGCTGCCCGTGATGGGCTGGGAATAAGTAGAGATACATAGTTGTTAGTGCCATGGTTCTTTTGAAACTGTGGCAACAGAAGTAAAACTCCTCTCTGGCATGGAAGGGCTGTGTGCCAGTGAATAAGACATCTCTTATTCAGGCTTTGTTTGCTTCTATAATATCCATTCCCAGTATCTTTCAGAACAGCAAGTGAAGTACAAGCATCTGTGCATCCTGCAGATCATCATCTAGACTGTCCTGTTTATTTATTTATTTATTATCATTTAAAACTGACTGACTGAAAAAGAATAATAATCAGAATCATGAAAGACTTCATAAGTATTACAATATTTATGAACTGAATCCTTCAGTTAACTGAGCTACATGTAACTACAAAGTCTAAAAAGTCTGTGAATTCATGCAATTAGTTGACATGAGAGACAATATTGGTATATTTATTCTTTCAATATTTCATGCCCTGTCACTCTTCTTAACCCTGCAACTTACCCACAACAGTAAATACCTGACATTCATTATACTAAGGAATTCTTAGTTTTGTGAATTTTCAAATTGGTCTAGTGCTTTTTAATTATTTTATTGACTTAAATTATAGCAGTAATAGAAGAAATAATGCGTTCAGGAATAGATATTTGTGGAATTACTCCTTAAGAGAAGACAGGACATGTATAGCATCACAAACAATAATTAATATAATTAAATAATTCTTAGTATTTCTAGACATAAAGGAAGGTCCACATCTTTAGGATTTTTGAATGATGAGTGAACAGAGCTTTTTAATTGAGTGAAATAGTAAATAAAAATATTTTTCTAGTAGAAACAGGTTTTAGCCACACTGTAATATACTATTCATAAATTGTGCAGTTTGTGTTAATTATTTTAAAAGACCAGATTTCTTTTTAAACAACTTATAGAAAGATCAGCAAGTCACTACTTCTCTTCCTCAGTTATTTTTATTGAAAAATGGAAGTATTGGTATTTCGTCCCAGATTATGGAGTGAGATCTAGAGATATATGCATGAGATCTGCTTGAATGATAAGCTTTGTGAGGGCTAGGTTATTATATTGCTGTTTTATTATATATCTATATTTTTCCAAAATAAATAAAGCTTACCCTAAATAAAGTTTGTAGTTTATTTTCAAAAAAATTGTCTTGATTTTGGTGTTTGTGATTACTTCTCCTGAAACAAAACCCCCTACTGACAGTCTGAAAATATACCCCTATAGTACATTTTGATAAGCCCTTTTCAATGTTAGTGTTTGATTCAATTTTTTTCAGTAACAGTAAACAGAGAAAGCTATACAAATGAAATTGTGTCTGTAGAGCCGCTGTTACTGTTAATCATTCACTAATTTTTCAAATTCATTCTATTGTGAATCATTCAAATTACAGAAAATTAAAATTCCATCTCCAAGTTCTTGAAGTACTTACCATAACGTAATAACAAAAATCTCATGGAATATTAAATAATTTTTGAGCCTGACCTCTTATACTTTACAGTTCATCTACTGCAATATCAGAACAGTGGGTAGAGAATATAGTTGTGACACACGTAACACTTACATTTAAAAATCATTTCAACAAGCTGCTTGAATTTCTGTTCTACTAACCTCTCCACAGTTTATCATTACCAAAACGTAGACTAATTTATTCATACTGGGAAGCTGAGAAACTATACTGAGAAACAGCTGACTATATCCTATAACAACTCTGTATTTTTAATGTAAAATTTTTTACCTTTAAAACTTATAGTTTAGCATTTGTGCAATTCAATTTCAATTTCTGCTATACAAATTCCGGTGACAATCTGCAATCATATTTTTTCAAAAATAAAATATCTGGAGCCAGGCTAGGATCATGTTGTCTCATTAGCTCATAAATGACATTGTCTTTAAAATATCCTCTAACATTTACATGCAAGTGCATTTTAAGAGAATATTATTAAAATAATAAAATCCTGTAATGGAGCATGCCTTATTCATTTTAGTCATTAATTTTAAACCATTTCCAGGAAAATAATTCAGTTCCTTGGCATGACTTTGCTTTTTTACTTTTTGCTATTTGCTTTTTTTTTTTTTTCTCCTTTTTCTTTTCTTTTCTTTCTTTCTTTCTTTCTTTCTTTTTTTTTTTTTTGGACCTCTTTGGTGCATATGAAATTGTAATATCTTAAGTTTCTCTTTGGATCAATAACAGCAATGCAGTTTGTTCCAAGTGGCCAACATTAAAGATTCTTTTCCAGTCTGTTTGTAAGGCTTGGCAGCTTCTCTTCTGAATCTTCAATGCATGTAGATTTATTCACATATATTTAGGTACAAGAGGATGTTATATTTTGGAAACAGGAGTGAAATTGAACACTGGATTTACTCTAAACATTTAGATTGTTTTGATGCAATAATATAGAAATTACAGGAACAGAACCAAGCCAGGTTTCAGGTTAATTCTCCTATCATTGTAGCCAGTCGTGCCATAAAATTTTAGCTCAAGAGGATCGATGAAACCTCGTGCAGATTTCATATCATTTCCCAACACCTTGTAACAAACTTTACACCTGTAAAATGATGAAGAAACACAACGACAATGTGCTTTAAGATTGCAGCAAGAGCAATTCATGCAGAAGGTCAGTCTCTTAAAAAGTAGTTTCATCCTGAAATGTAAAATGGAGTTTTATGAGGTGAACAGCCCAGATAAGAGAACAATATGGACTATGTCCTGAGACAGAGGAGCCAATGCTTTCTGCCTATCTGATGAGGAAAACTTTTTCCCGATTGAGAATCCTGTGTCTGATTAAGCTCTGAACATATAAGACACAAAAACCAAGTACTTCAGAAAATTTGAAACCTAGAAAAGTACCAGCATAACGTACCTTACATTCTCTCTCAAGGTAGTTCAAGGGAAAGCTGTCTCTAGCAATCACACAATGAACCAAGAATAATGATCTTTTTTAACCCTTGCAAATTGCAGTACCAATGAAACTTGGGACTCATACAATATAAGCAGTGCAAACAAGTACAGGAAAATAGTAATATTAGGTCTTTCAAGTGCCTGATATTTTTTATTTTTTTTCTACCATAGAGCCTAACATGAGGATGTTCAGTGTTTATTGTGGTATTCAGTTAAATTAACCTTAAGTGATTCTTAAGGGGTAAGTGAGGTTTCACAGGTGAAAAGTTTGTGTTAAGCTATACCATGTGCATGTTACCTATTATGAAGTCATGTGAAGTCCAGAGCAGAAAAAAACAGAGGTGAAACTGTAGTTTCAGAAGAACCTATGATTTCTCCAATAAAAATTAATGATAGCAGAATAGCAGTATTAACTGCTATTGAGAACATTGTCCCAGATGTGCTGTACAGCTGCTATTATCCTTTTTTATGGACTACCTCACTGTGAATAGATGAACCAAATTAAACCCACATTTTTGTTAATTTAATGTCAAGTAGTATATGGAGTAAGTGCCCTGTTGCTATATTTTTTTATTGCTTTTTAACAAAGACTTGCAGGTACATCCTCCGTTAGATGTCTTCAGATTTTTTTTTTTTTTT
>WBMW01001390.1:43853-75494 GCA_013396635.1 Penelope pileata
ACCAGGACCCCCAGGTCCCTCTCTGTAGAGCTCCTCTCCAGCAGGTCATCCTCCAGCCTGTACTGGTGCATGCGGTTATTCCTCCCCAGGTGCAAGACTCTACACTTGCTTTTGTTGAACCTTATCAAGTTCCTCTCTGCCCAACTCTCCAGCCTGTCCAGGTCAATGAGCATAATGAATGAGCATAAATGCCTTTTATGATGGGAAAACACGCTGGATAGATGAAGGGAGAGCAGTGAATGTTGTCTACTGTCTGGACTTCACCAAGGCTTTTGATACTGTTTTCTATGACACCCTTATATGCAAGCTCAGGAAGTTCAAGCTGTACAAGTGGATGATGGGGTAGATTGAGAACTGGCTGAATGCCAAGTCTCAGAGGATTATGAACAGTGGCACACAGCTGAGTTGGAGACATGTAGCAAGTATTGTCCCCCAGAGGTCAAGATAGAGTCTGATATTGTTCAACTTATTCATCTATGACCTGTATGAACAGATGGAGCATCTCCTCAGCAAGTTTGTTGTTGATACAAAAATGAGAGGACAGACTGATATAAGAAGTGCTGTGCTGCCATTCAGAAGGATCTCAACAGGCTGGAGAGATAGGCAGAGAGGAACATCTTGAGATTCAACAAAGGCAAGCACAAGGTCTTGCACCTGTGGAAGAATAAGACCATGCATCAACACAGGCTGAGGGCTGACCTGCTGAAAGTAGCTCTGTGGAGAAGGATCTGACGCCTGGTGGACGGCTGGCTGACCGTGAGTCAGCAACATGGCCAAGAAGGCCACTGCTATCCTGGTCTACATTAAGAAGAGCATTGCCAAAATTTTCAGGGAGGTGATCCTGCTCCTCTACCTCAACCTGATAAGGCCTCACCTGGAGTACTGTGTCCCGTTCTGGGCTCCCCAGTACAAGAAAGACATGGAAATAGTGGAAAGAATTCAATATAGATTAACAAAGACTGGAGCACCTCTCCTATGAGGAAAGAGCTGGGCCTGTTTGACCTGGAGAAGAGAAGGCTCAGGAAGGCTCATCAGTGTGTGTAAGCATCTGAAGGGAGAGTGTCAAGAGGATGAGGCCAGACTCTTCTCAGTCTGCCTCAGCAAGAGGCAAGGGGTGCACTTCCTAAAAGATGGGAGGTTCCATGTGAATGTGGCGAAAATCTTCTTTACTGTGAGGATGACTGAGCACTGGCATGGATTGCCCAGACAGATTGTAGAGTCTCCTTACCTGGAGACATAAAAAAGCCATCTAGACACAATCCTGGGTAATGTTCTCTAGGGAATCCTGCTTGAGCAAGGAGGTTGGACCAGATTGCCTCCAGAAGTACCTTCAACCTCAACAATTATGTGATCCTGTGATAAATGTTTCATTACTCCTAAGGAGAAACTGAACCTGAACTCAGGTTTGAGTGTGAGGAGGCATAATTAATTACTTTCCTTTAAAGTTCAATTTACTTTTGAGTAGAGAAAATGCAAATGCCAGTAATTTTCACGAAGAGCAATAGGTTAAGGTTGCATTCTCTTTTGCTACTTGAATAACACAGTTCTCTTGTTACTTACCAACATCCACCAGTACTGTGAGGAATCAATCTACCTGTCATGCCACATACTGAATTTATTTCTTGGTGATGATTTTCTGTTGCTTTATACTTTAAGTCATTATTTCCTATGTATTATGCAAATGGAAAAAGAAAATACTTTTACCAAATTGTGATGATTGGAATATTATCCTTTTTCAGGTGTAAAAAGTTACAGCATTAGAAAACACGTTTAACAACGTTGGTCATTTGGGATCTGACTTCAGACAGCATGGTCATGTTCTTCATTTTTCTTCTACTACTAGATGAGAGTAGCAGAGGAAGCAGCTCAGTTATCTCTGTTGATTGTGTGACACTGTGGTCATACTTCTGCTACAACCACAATTGTCCCAGATAAAGCCCTATCCCACTCATGCCTCCAGATATTGCTCTCAAAGGAAGCTACATAACCTGTATACATGGTTACGCCTATCCCATCTTTATTTCCCAGTCTTGATGTAAACACTAGATATTTCCATCTGAAACCCATCTGAAACCCATCTCCTCAAGGCAAAAACAATACTGTAAGAGCCAAGTTGTTGTCTGCTGTCTTCTATTGCCCAAGGAAGGCTGTGAATAACACAAACTATAACTTCTAATATTTAATATATTAATTGTAAACAATCATACTATCTATAAGTGTAGTTACACACAGAGCTGTGAAAAACTCACAGTAATAACTGGATTTGTGCAATTGCAACTGAAAGTGGAATCTGATTCTCCAGTCAATGTGAAATTAAAAACTTTCAGCAATCAAAAATCTATTGTCTTAAACTTCAAGCAAGGGTATCATAAGCCTAAAAGTAGTCATCTTTCCACCTAAGACAACTTTGTAAGGACAGAACTTGTCTTACTAGGATATGAAATTCATAATCCTGACTTAATTTAGACTATTGAATCTTTTTCTGTTTTCTATATCTTTCCTAATATAATTATACTATAAACATAAGGATTTACTATTTGCTTATTTTTGAAATGGTTTTTTTTTGGATTTTTTTGAGTAATGGGTTTTGAAAATTTAACGTTAATTTCACCTTAATGTTTTAGCAAGGTGCTGTGGTGCTGGAATGACTTAAAATAAAATATGCAGTTTTAGAAAGAACCAAGAGATTGGCATGAGAAAGTCTTTCATTTGGATTGTCTTTATAAAAAGTAGAACTGCTTTGTTGTCATTAAGAATTAAAAGAGACATATGTAGTATGGAGTTTTACATAGGAAAGTGTTATTAAGACAACTACTTAGAGAGGCTTCTTTCCCATTTTTAAACAACTGTATCATGAAGACTGGAATTGGTGTTGAGCTTTTATTGCTTTTTAGGTATATATCTATGTATATATGTGTGCTATTAGTACAGTGCATGAATTTTTATCATGATTTTGCTTACTTATTTAAAATTGGAACAAGTTTCATGTCTTAAATTTTTTCCAGTATCAATGACAACTGGTGCTGCACATTGTGCTTTTTAAGCGACATGTTTTAATACACTTTCACCCTCAAACATGTTCTTTGTAATATTGTTAAAAATGTAGCTTTTCTAGTTCCACTGAAGTGATTTGTTCTATTTAACCATATTATTAGACAACATTATGTACTGCATATAGGTAAATCTCTTTCATAAAATGCAAAGAAGGATCCTTTTGTTGAACTCATGTGACTGTAGACATTTACTGGCATTTGCAAAACAGTTAAACTCTTTGGTGCCCCCGTTGGACAATGATTATTCTCAGAAGATTGTGAGGATTCAGTGAAGCAACCAATCTCATTTTCTTCATTTTCAGTTTTGTTGGAAACAATCAACAGGATTACAGGGAGAAAGTCAGCTAATTGCAGTCACCAGCTAATTTTCAAGGCCAATGGTGTTGGAAAAAAGAAAATAGAAATTTAATGTTTGCATTACCATTTCCTGGTAAGCAAATGGAATTCTGAATCCAATAAGCAAATAAACTATACTACTATTTTTTTGATGAATTTTATCTTTTGTTGTTGAGTATACATATTTTTAAATCCCTCCTAGGCTTGGTCAGTATTTTTCACACACTCTCAAGTATTATGCCTGCTAGTTTCAGCAGGATATTAAGTTGAAAATCTATTTCAAAAGCAGCTATGGCTGCAAATCATAACAGAAAGCTTCTTTGGTGTTCAGACCAATAAATAAATTAGGAGAAGGGCTTTAAGCTCTGCATGATAAAATGAGCTGAAAGTAGGGCATAGAAAGAACAACCTTTGTAACGAGCCTAGCCTGGAGCTAAGGAGAATCAGAAGTTCATTGTGTATTTCAGTACATAGTGCAACAACAGTATGAAGAGTTGGTGACTGAGGTTTTTCACTGCCTCAGGATGCCAGTGATTCAGCTGTATATAATGATTGGGAATGCCAAGAATGCACTAAATAAATCCTGTCTTTGTAACTCATAATTTCATACTGGAGCTATGGGCAGGATGGAAAGCCTGATGTGTTTGTAGCCAGCAGGATGCAGTGTAGTTGCATTTGCTGTACTTACTTGATCACTGGGGTGCATAGAATATATTTTATTAGTGTGATTTCATAAAAAGAAGAAATAAAAACAATAGAAATTGGACATGAATTGTTGGCATATACAATATTTACTTATGGACTAAGAGAATCATCAAATTTGAAGATGGTAGCACATGTTCTCTAGAAAATCAGAGAGACGAGCTCTGAACAGATTAGTGGATGTCTGACCTATTGAGCCATAAACTTCAGGGTTCTGATTGTTTCTGAAGTACATTTATAAGATGTCCTATCAGATCCTCCCTTTTGCTGTGTATGTACCTCTTCTGAAAGCATGATAAAAACAACACAGATGTATGTGCTTGCAGAAAACAATTTGAAAGTATGGACCCATAGAAATGTTCATATGCTTGTAAATTGCAACAAAATTAACATGTTCAAAGTACTTAAGGCTAGATTTTTAGTTTAAACTATTGGATTAGGACTTTATGAAGCCTTGATTTTTCATCCTTTTCTCAGTTCTTGGTTTTCTTCTTCTTTTCTAAACCTCTCCAACTTTGAAATATCATATTAAAAAGGATTGGTACTAGATGAGAATACCTGCATACTTAACATGTAAAGATTGCCTTGATATCTGAACTATAGTATTTTGCATTGTGAACACATGGAATTTCCTTTTTCATGAATGTCATCTGTAGAAAAACCACAACTTGAAAACAGAGGAGTTCCAACGTGCAATTCACAGTAGTGATTTTGTTAATGTTGCTCACATGATTTTTTGCTTACAGGCTGAGTGAAAGCTGCCTTTGGGAGTGCCTGGGTATAACTTAAGTGACAGGTGTGAAGAAAGTAGACTGCCCTAGTAGGAAAATTTGCCAGTGTTTGAGATGTTCATTTAAAATGAAGAGGACTGTTCTAGTTCCATTATTACTAAACAACAAGAACAACAAAACAAGAAACAAACAAACAAACAAACCACTGAGTTGTTTAATACAAAGTTGATGTTTATTTCTCTTCCTATTCCAGTAATTCCCATCTCTGCTTCCTTTACATGAAATCCATAGCAGTTTCTCACCTAGAAATGTAAAAAATCTGTCGTGTGAAGTGCTCTTTCTAACCTAGCTTTTGCAAAGATGTAGATCTTTGTACAAAACTCAGTCAACTCTTAAAAACAGAAATAGCCATAATCCTTGGGGGAGTAGCCCTTGGGCAGTCAGGCTTCTCAGATTAGCCAGGTAAACAAAATAGCAGGAATGAGGCAAAGCTATAAACCTAGAATAAAATCCTTTTTAGATCTTTATACTTCAAAATGGCTCATGATAAAAAAATGTACCTAAAACATTTCCAAATATCAGCCCTCTAAAGAAGGCTTCATGATAGAGCAGAGGGGTGAACCATTCCGCCTCTTCTGTGGTAACAGTGTTCCTGCCCTAAGCAATTAACAACTCGGGGGCAGAGAAGAAACAGGTAGAATCCAGACTCCATCCTTGGTCCAACTGATGTCTGTGCAGGGATAATGTCATGTCCATGAATCTCTAACAGATGAGGCCCTGCGGTTTCTCATGATTCCATCTAGATACAAACCATCATAGAATCATAGAATCCTTAGATTTGGAAGGGACCTTTAAAGGTCATCTAGTCCAACTCCCCTGCAATGTACAGGGACATCTACAGCTAGATCAGGTTGCTCAGAGCTTGATTCAGCCTGATCTTGAATGTCTCCAGGGTCGGGGCTTCCACCACCTCTCTGGACAACCTGTTTCAGCGCTTCACCACCCTTACTGTAAAAAACTTTTTCCTTAAATCTAACCCAAATTTTCTCCCTTTCAGTTTGAAGCCATCTCCCCTTGTCCTATATGCACAGACTCTGTTAAAGAGTCTGTCCCTCTCTTTCTTATAGCTCCCCTTTAGATATTGATAGGCAGCTATCAGGTCACCTCAGAGCCTTCTCTTCTCCAGGCTGAACAGCCCCTAGCTCTAACCCAGCTGAGAGCAGAGCTTTTCACAGTCTTGCTGTGGGTTTATGTGTCTTGGAACAGGCTAAAGTAGGAAAAGCTGGATGAATATTTATCTATTATATAGTCTGTGCTGAGGTTTGGCTTCTGAGACTGCTGTACCAATTGTGCAATGTTTGAAATTATCTAGGTTATGTGTATGTGAGCTGTGTGAGATCAGTAATTAAATTGCAGGAAGTATCTTAGATCAATTCTGACAATGAGATTTATTCTGTGCCACTTTTCTAATACCAAACAGCTTTTCCCTCAAAGTTCTTCATCAACCATCTTCCTTGTTCCAAATTGCTTCTAAACTTTGGACTGATCCTGAGTTAATACTCTTTTAGTGTTGAGTTGAATTAACCATTGTTATATTGCATGTCGGATGACAATTCTTAAGTAGCTCATCATCTTATAATGCTGTTGTATCTATAAAATATAAAACATCATAAATAGCTATTATGTTTACAAGAGTTAATTTTCTTTGTTGGTGTCCATAAACAGGAAAAATATTAATCACTGAAAATAAAATGCAAAAGGCAACAATTTACCAATAATATTCAATAAACATGTTCAGTTGAGAAGCTTCTTATACATGTTTCTAAACTGTTGGTGAAAAGACAAGAAAATGGGAGAGGAAATACTTTCATTAAGATCAGAAGGAAGCAAGGGGTTGTGTGGGTTTAAGTTTACAAAATATAGTATTTATTAAATACTGAGAAGTTGAATAATAAATGGTTTACCAACTTTCTTCATTATCTTAATTCCTTGGCAAGATATTGATGTTTTGATTCATGTTTGTGGTTTTTGGAATTGATTTTCACAGCAAGGAGCTCTTTAAAGGGAATGGCTGCCTCCTCCTCAGCTGTCTTCTGCCTCTGTTGAGCAGAAAAGTGATGGTCGCCTTTCCACTTGTGCTGCTTCCAGAGAGAATTTTTTTTCAAGTTTTAGAAAGAATGATTCACTGTTGCTTGGACCAGCTGTCAAAGAGGGGCCATTTCCTAAGGTAGGATGGGGAAATTATGTTGCTGTCATGAATTTGTCCTCTTCCAATGTGATCATTTTAAGCAGCATTGCAACGTTTTGTGCTAAGGCCAGAAAGGCACAGTAGTTATTTTGTGCCTCATTTACCTCAAATATCCCTTAATTGTTGCTTGAGGGTTCTAAAATAGAGGCATAGCAATAAAAGAATGTTCATAACTTTTCACAGTTGTGGTAGTAATAATATACTTTGTATTTATTGCAGTAATGGCTGGTAATGGATAACTCAATTAGTTTAGACTCCATTTGTTAGGACACTATTCAGATGGTGTACCTCAAACAGCTAATAACTTAAAAGATTAGAAGATGACAAAAACAGATAAGAGGATAGAAAGAAGAGTGGATAACAATGATACTTAGAGATTTTATTACGAATAAGTAGTGGGAAATGCTTGACCATTAGGATTTTATTACTTGTTTTCTGCCAGTATGTATGACAGAAGGAGAAACCTAACAGTGGAGTGACTTCATAGATTCTACCTGGGACAATCACATGTGGAACAGTCTGATTTTTCATGTTAGTGTGACTGGCAGCTAAAACATAGAGCCTGGCCTTTGAGCAAAATAGTATGATAGGAAAAGTTCAATTAATTTAGTGAAAGCTTTCCAATTTAGGGTTTGAAAGGTAGAAATGAGATCAGATGATGGTAAATAAAAATAATAAAAAAAATATATAGTAGTAGGTGATAACCTATAAACTGATTTTATTTACCAGTATTTTGAACTAATTAGAAGAGGAGTGATAAGTGAGTACAATGAGGACTTGAGACATCAAGGCCCATAGGACATTGATGTCTATGATGATTATAGTTCTTGCAGAATTAAAAAAAATTAGGAAGAAGTTACAAGATTTGAACAGCTTTGGTTCTTTACTGCAGAAAGCTGTGATTCATTTACTGGTATTATACTCTCTAGCTAATTAATAGCCTACATGAAATTATTGTAGTTAATTATGTGGTCATTAATATCCTGCAAAGAAAGACTCTTGGTTTCAGTACACAAACTGCTGCAAAGATTCCAACTTAATTACAATCAACACTAAAGCAAGAAAGAGAAATTATTGTTAATTATATTTAAAAGCATGTTAATTAATTCCTATCTTTCTGTAAAAGGATATGTCATGAGATTTATTGTTTGGGGTTTTTGCTTTGTTGTTTCTTTGTTTGCTTGTTTTTTTACTGTGGGTTGCAGCTGTATTTTTTTTTTTTTTTTACTGCTACAGTTTTACTTCTGGAACAAACTTCTAAAAATGGTATTTTAAGAACTTTTCAGATTCTTTTAAAAAAGACCTTCATATTTGTTATCATACTTTTTATAATCCAAAAAATAGCAAATTGATACAGTGACACTAAATAAAATAAAACTTTCCTTTAAACTACAAAGCCAAAATGTGCTTCCATAGTATTCTCCTACAATCAAGTATTGCATGAAAATTAAATTAGGATATTCTTTTTCAGATTCGATGGGGGATCAATATGGAATCACATCCAAAATTTGTATTCAGACTAGCTACTACTGGAGTATTCTCAGTTGTTTTTGTGAGAATTCTATCATCTTGTTTTGAAAACTGGCATTTCAGAACTAACATGAAATCAAAATTTAAGGGATTAATTTATTTGAGGAATTTCCATTTAAAATTATTTCTCCTTTCCCCAATTGATTTTACAATTCTAATGACTACCTTTAAGGTATGTGTATCATGTACAGGCATTACTTAAACGTCTTTTCTGTATATATCTTGCATCTTTGTTAGCAATTAAATAAACATGAAGGATATCTTCCAAATGCTAAAAAATTTAATACCTAAAATATATGGAGATGACAAATAAAAAAAAAAAGCTGATTTTTATTTAAACGGTATTTCTTGTGTTGTTGCTGTTCTTTTTTGTAGATTTTATTTTTTTTTAAAGTTTCTATAATATGTGAAGCATGCACAAACATTAAATAAGTAAAAAGTAAAGCTACAGAATTTTGTCTTTCATTACTAAACTATCTTCAAAACCATTAAAAATTTGGCACCAATGTAAAACAAGATAAAATCAAGGAATTTTTGTAGCCTGTTGGGTAACTAAAATCTGGTTGGATTTACTAGCAATACAGATGTATTTTGTAAAAATAGTACTTTATAAGTTTTCAGGTTATTTCCCAACATAAGGACTAATTTATTCATATACTTCTCACTTCTATTTTTTTCTGTAGAAATGGTATTTGTCACTCTATTGCACAGAAATTATTGTTAATAACTCCCTAATAATCTTTGCCTGTAAAAAAATGTTGGCGTGAGATTGATTTGCTTGGTGCACTAGTAATGCTCTTGTTAGCTTTGTCTTCAGTTACACTTCCTGTATCAAAGAAGGAATTGGGCCCAAGCTTTGAAACTCAGTGTGTCTCAGTCACTGATCTGGCAAGACCAGGTTCCTCAGAGCACAGACGACACTCAACTTTCATTAAAATGTTTGAACCATTGCTCTTAGCAATGCAAGGTTTCAAACTTATTTGACTCACTGAGATTTACTGAATATCAGTAAATGTTCAATCTATATCTCGTGCTTTAATCTTTAAAATAAAAAGACAAGTTCTTAAAGATTAACTGCCTGATTAAAAATGTTGTTCTAAAATAAATGTATTCCACTAACTTTCATAATGATGCATGCATATCCTCTGTAAGTATTGTGACTAGATTCCAGCTGAATATTTGTGTGAAATTATTCTGTAGCTTTTATTGAAGAATAATTGCCTGCAAACTTGTAATTAGGATGTACTTGCTTTAGCTCTCATTCAGTATTGGTGTTCAGAAAAGTACCTTTCATGTAACATTTTTGCCATCAGCAGCTTTTAATCATGCAAATATTATCTATAGCTATGAAACTTAGCAAAAATATGGAATATGAAGTTCTCAACAAAATGTAATTTAGTGCTGCACATTTATGCATATCTTTTTTCTGTATGCCTACTCTTTTCTATACTGTTACAGCATCATATCCATATCCAAGAAAGAAGTTTTATTTTGACATATTCAGCATACTCTATAACATCTTACTACTGAATATCAGTATATTGTAATTTACATAAAAAAATATTTTCAAATGAAGACTTTTTACAAAACAAGTATTAGAATATGCAAAAATTAGAGATTATATAAGGGCTGCTAGAAAGTGACAGGACAAGGGGCAACGGCCTTAAGCTGGAGCACAGGAAGTTCCGCACCAACATGCGGAAGAACTTCTTCACGGTGCGGGTGACGGAGCACTGGAACAGGCTGCCCAGGGAGGTTGTGGAGTCTCCTTCCCTGGAGATATTCAAGACCCGCCTGGATGCCTACCTGTGCAACCTGCTATAGGGAACCTGCTCTGGCAGGGGGGTTGGACTCGATGATCTCTTGAGGTCCCTTCCAACCCCTGCAATTCTGTGATTCTGTGATTCTGTGAAAGTAATGTCTCCTATTTTACTGTGTTGGCCCATGATGTCAGAGGCAGATATTGGTGGTATAGTAGTAGAGGCTGAACCTTCCCACCAATATTCCCCTACATTTTGTTGCATGTGACAGATGGCAGCAGAGGGACAGTCAGAGAAAATGGCATCTGACATAGAAGTGTGTATGAAACAAATATGTGGAATTGAATTCCTCCATGCAGAAAAAAATGGCACCTATTGACATTCATTGAACTTTTATGGAGACTAAACAGTGGATGTTAGCACAGTGAGGCAGTGAGTGGTGTGTTTCAGCAGTGATGTCAGTGATGTGAAAGACAAGCCACATTCTGGACAGCCATGCAGATGTTTACAAGTGCAGCATGCAGGCTCTTGTTTATCAATCATGAAAATGCATGGCTAATAGTGGTTACTATGGTAAAAAGTAGCATTCTGTAGCCAGGAGTTTGCTCTATCAAATAGTGTTATTGTGCTCTTTGTACCTGTTATAGTTTCCATGGAAATAAATAGGAGACATTACTTTTGGAGCAACCTATGTATATTTGCTACAATGTGCAAACTTCTGTAGTTCTATCTCTTAATCCAATAAATTTAATTTTAATAGGAAAATAATTCAGAATGAAAGTGACACAAGTTATTTAGGAATAATGCATCCAAACCTCACTGGCCCCATATCTAAACATCTTTTCAACAGTTATAGAATAGTGATATTAGTCTTTAAGTGTTAATTTCTTTTTCCTGTTATTAATACTATAACCTCAGGCTAAGACAATATTTTATGGCCTAAATAAGGATTCAGCTCAGTGTGATTCCTGTGTAAATACAAAGGACATCCACTCTCATAGACATAGTTTCCCTCTCCCTGAAAACACAAGGGTGAGAGGGGTTGAGGTGTTGTTTAACCTTCATGAAAATGGTTATGTTCTAACTAAATGAAAGTTTAAACATAGATCACATTTCTTCTTCCCGGCTTTAACTACAGGCAGTTTATTCTTGTTAACATTCTATATCCTGATGACCACAAGAAACAAAATATACAATTTTTCTGTAAGTTGTTATCCTTGTAATATAGCAGTGGTCCACTGAAGATTTTAAAAGCCTTGAAACAATTTTTTGAGGAAATGATGACATTATGATAGTGAAAATAATAAGTGCATCAGAATCAAGAAAGAGTTGACACTGATTTTTTTTTTTGTATTATTAAAAGGCAAACAAACTCTATTTCTCAAGTTTCAAAGAAGTGAAAGGCAAAATGAGAAAACCTACAATACCTACAGCATTCTTCTGTTTTGAATACTACATGATAAAGGTTTGTTACCAGCTTTTGAATGAAGAAAAGCAGAAATGCATTAAAATTAAAAAGCTACATGGCAGAAAAGGATGTGGGAGTGTTAGTCAACAGCCCGCTGAACACAAGCCAGCAGTGTGCCCAGGTGGCCAAGAAGGCCAACAACATCCTGGTTTGTATCAGAAATAGTGTAGCCAGCAGGATGAGAGAGATGATCATCCCTCTGTACTCAGCCCTGGTGAGACCGCACCTCAAGGACTGTGTTCAGTTTTGGGGCCCTCCTTACAAGAAAGACATCAAGATCCTGGAGCGTGTCCACAGAGGGCAACAAAGCTGGTGAGGGATCTGGAGCAAAAGTCATATGAGGAGTGGCTGAGGAAGCTGGGATTGTTTAGTCTGGAGAAGAGAAGGCTCAGAGGAGACCTTACCACCCCCTACAACTACGTGAAAGGAGGTGGTGGTGAGGTGGGGGTCAGCCTCTTCTCCTGGGTAGCCAGCAATAGGACGAAAGGTAATGGCCTTGAGTTCATAGAATCATAGAATCATCAAGGTTGCAAAAGACCTCCAAGATCATCTAGTCCAACCCTCCACCCACCACCAAGATTGCCCACTTAACCATGTCCCTCAGTTCCACATCCAGACATACCTTGAACACCTCCAGGAATGGTGACTCAGCCACCTCCCTGGGAAGCCTATTCCAGTTCCTGACCACTCTCTCTCAGAGAAGAAGTTTTTCCTAATATATAACTGAACCTCCCCTGGCACAACTTGATGCCATTCCCTCTCATCCTATTGCTAGCTACCCAGGACAAGAGGCTGACCCCGCCTCATCCAAAAGGAGGTTGTTCCTTTTGGATAGTTGCAATAAAGTCTCTTCTGAGCAGCCTCTTCTCCAGACTAAACAATCCCAGCTTCCTCAGCTGCTCCTCGTAAGACTTATGCTCCAGATCCTTCACCAGCTTTGTTGCCGTAAAGTTGTGCCAGGGGACGTTTATTAGGAAAAATCTATTCTCTGAAAGAGTGATAATGCATTGGAATAGGCTGCCCAGAAAAGTGGTAGAGTCATTGGGCCTGGGAGTTTTCAAGAAAATGACATATGTGGCACTTAAGGACATTCTTTAGTGGACATAGTAGTGATGGGTTGATGGTTGGACTAGATGATCTTGGAGGTAATTTCCAGCCTTAATGATTCTATAATTCTACATATTTTTAGCAGATGTTCTAAGACACCTGATATATATACATATACACACATACCAAGACTGCATAATAAGCCTTGTATAAAATCACAAGGTGATTTACCAGGTTGGAAGATGGTAATGAAATTTCACCTACCAGAAGCGTATTCAAGTACAGTGAGTTCAGAAGACTTAGAATCATAGAACCATAGAATCCTTAGAGTTCTAAGAGTCCGTTAAGGGTCATCTAGTCCAACTTCCCTGCAATGTACAGGGACATCTACAGCCAGATCAGGTAGCCCAGAGCTTGGTCCAGCCTGACCTTGAATGTCTCCAGGGATGGGGCTTCCACCATCTCTGTGGGCAACCTGTTCCAGTGCTTCACCACCCTAACTGTGAAAAACTTTTTCCTTAAATCTAGCCTAAATTTCCTCTCTTTCAGTTTGAAGCCATTCCCTAAAACCTTCTCTTCTCCAGGCTGAATAGCCCCAGCTCTCTCAGCCTGTCTTCATAGGGGAGGCGTTGCATCCCTTGGATCATTTTTGTGGCCCTCCTCTGGACGCGCTCCAACAGGTCCATCTCTCTCCTGTGCTGAGGACTCCACATCTGGATGCAGTACTCCAGGTGAGGTCTCACCAGCGCAGAGGAGAGGGGTAGGATCACCTCCCTCGACCTGCTGACCATGCTTCTTTTGATGCAGTCCAGAATTCTGTTGGCTTTGTGGACTGCAAGGGCACATTGCTGGCTCATGTCCAGTTTACCATCTACCAGTACCTTAAGTCCTTTTCGGCAGGCCTGTGCTCTATTCTTTCATCCCCCAGTTTGTATTGATAGCAGGGGTTACCACGGCCCAGGTGCAAGACCTTGCGCTTGGATTTGTTGAACCTCATGACGTTCTCCTGTGCCCACTGTTCAAGCCTGTCCAGGTCACTTCCTGCCCATGGTTAGCTGAGAGCAAAATAGAACACACAGAAATGCAGGAACAGCCTTAAAATGTATGACAATACATAATGCAATCTACAAATACTATATAGTTGTTATGGTTTGACCTAGGAGATAGCTAAGTCCCAAACAGTTATTCGCTCACCCTCCCCCCTCCCCAAATGGGATGGGGGAGAGAATTAAGAGAAAAATACAGAACTCGTGGGTTGGGATAAATGCTATTTACTGAGACAGTAAGGAAAGTAAAAGAAACACCAGTACATATATATATATGTATATATACGAAAAAATAGATGATATGCAGAGCAAGGGCTCACTACTGATACCCAGCCAGCAGTGACTCCTCCTTCCAGCTAACTCCCCTTCTGTAAAAATCACAGTCATATGGTATGGAATAGCTCTTCGGTCAGTTTGAGTCAGCTGCCCTGGTCCTGTCCCCTCCCAGCTCCCAGCTCCTTATACCCCCCTAAATGCTTCGCTGGCAGAAGAATGAGGAACTGAATATGTCCTTGGCTCTGTTCAGCACTGCCAGGTGTTATCAGTTTTGTTTTTCTTCTGAGACCAAAACATAGCTTCATACCAGACACTATGAGAAAAGTAACTTCTGTTAGAAATTAAGACAATAGTCAATTACTCAATATGTATTATATCATTTCTCAGTGTACAGGAAGACTTAGACTGTCAAAAAGACAATTATTCCTGTGGATTTTTATCCAAATTCTCATATTAGGGAGGTGGCAAAGGGCCTTGGAGAAAGAAAGGGTCTAATATTCTGCAGAGTAATGGGAGAGAGATTTAATCATAGCTTTATCCTGCTAGACAAAAGAGTAATTTTTTGGTTAGTTGTATTAAAAGACAAGAGAGAAGTAACATCAACCCTAATGGCTGGTACAGCATTGGTCACATTTATATGAAAAGTCGTATCATATTTCTGCTGGAATTAGGCAGATAATTTTGTTCTTTTCCTCTCAGAAATCATTCTCATCTACCAGGAGCCTGGGCTGTAACCTGAAAGTGCCAAAATATTTCATGAAATCACATTTACTATTTTTGAGACTTTTAGATGGCAGAAACATGTTCAGGAAATCAGTGTTTTTATAGTTTGTATGAATCACTATAACATGCATTTCTATTAATGTTTGTTCCAGTATTTGTGGAACAGACTATTCTGTAAATAGTTGATATTTTATTAGATGAATCATTAGTCCCACATTGTCATCAAGATAACCAAATATAGCCCAGATTTGTAGGAAGGTTAGTGAAATCAACCAGACTTCCTTCCTGTATTGTGCATTCTTCCATTCACTACTCTATTTTGTTAGGAGTCAGCTTCTAATTAGATTATCAGCTCATCTTTCCGAAGTTATTACTCTTGAAGAGAATCGCTATTTATTTATACTTCTAGGAAAATACACTGGAGTATGGAATAGAGAACTAATTGGCAAGGGAGTTTTCTGGGTGGTCTCCAAGACTAGCTTGTTCTCTCTTTTTTAAGTAGAACAAAATGAGAAATTGACCTCTGTATCACCTCAAGTGTAAACCCGCAATAGCAAAATAATTGCTCAATGTCTTGCTCATAGCTGTACAAGTAAACCAGAAGGCTCCTGAGAAGGACTGGAGTGAGTCCTGTAAATAAAGAGGAAATCTTGACTCTCCTAAGTCTGGTTGTTCTCAAGCCATGCTTATTGCTTTAATTAACATAATGTTTATTTGTGAAAGACAAACAATTTAAAAAGTAAGGTGCTTGATCTCAAAATATGATCAATGGGATTGAGATGTAAGCATTATATTAGCTACTATAATTGTGTGGCTGAAATACAATATTTTTCAGTATACTCCAGTATATGTACCCTTTGTATACACATTTCTGTTGCCTTACTTATCCAACTCCACACTTTTTTCTCTGCTCAGTCATGGATCATGAATTAGTTAGAATTTGTTGAGTACATTTTACGTGTCTTTAATTAGGTCAATCACTTCAAATACCTTATCAGCATTTTTGCTAAGCACATGGTGCTTAAAATAGTTTCAGGATGTTTTAATATATGTAACCTGATCCTTTTTTTTTTTTTTTCCTTTTTTCTTGTCAAAGTTTGGTTATGTGATAGCAGCTAACATAGCAGAAGAAGTCTTAAAAAAAAACAAATCAGTCACCTACTGATTTTATAGTCCTTAAAGAGAGTCTTTTTTTTTTTTTTTTGAGACAGTATGATTTTTTTATTTGACTTCTGTAGTTCTTCATAGCTAACAGAAGAAATACTTCAAGACAGCTCTTATGTGTCTCTAAATACTGACAGTCAATAGAGGTTGATTACTCTGGAGATTTTTCTACTTTGAAAACAAATTAAAATCAAAATTAAGAATATTGGCATTCTTTACTGTCCCAGAGGGTCTGTGTAAACTGTTTTAATGTACAGAAATGGCTAAGATCCTGTGGAAGAAATTATCAGTTCCTTTTTGAAAACACTTGTTGTTGTTGTTGTTGTTCTGAGGATTTGTAGTGCATTGCAGATATATGGAGCCATAATCCTGTTTAGATTCTAAAATCTTTCAGATGAGTATATGGCATCACATCCTTTGTAAAGAATTATTACATGTTGATAGCAAAGACCCTTTCAAAAATAAAATTTTATTAATCCTTATGTTCAAGACGGAAATGCACAGGAGTTGCACAAACCTCACCACTGCTGATTCTTACTGAAATACAAAAAACTGTTTGTTCTAGGCTGTGATCACTAAATCCGTGCCTTTGACTAGCTTTTGAAGAGACACCTATTTCTTCATGAAGGAAGGATCAGTAAGATAATTCTGGCAAACTGCCTGATTTAACTGTATTAAACAAATATATTTGAATGTATCTATAAAATAGAAGTATTGAATTTACAGAAGGATATCAATCTGCTTTATATTATCTCAAAAAAACCCTACTATATGGCCATTTCTAATACTAGTTCAGTGTTTTCCTCTTAGTTTCTCTTGATTTAGACCAAAAATATTTTTCCATAAGCTTCAGGATAAGGATATATTTTACTTTGTATCTGCATCCATTTTTCATTTTACTTGTACATATGAAAATTAAAACATTTTTTATAAGAACAGTTAAATGCTCTTGAGCAAGACTTTTAAAACACTTGAACAGGATGATATTACAGATGTGAAAAAAAAAAAGAGACTGAAACCAAGCTTTAATGAGAATGCAAATGAGAATTACTAAGGTTCAGTGAAGGTCAGAGCAGCTTAATCATCAATTTGTGTCAGCAACTTCTCACAAGTAACAAATGAGTATTAATAAAAACTGTTGTCTTAACAGATTAAACCACAAAATTATGATTGCTCTAGAATTTGACCAGCTGTCCTCATACACATGCAGTTCAGTTTAAGTTGGCTCTTTTATCCACAGATTCAAGAGTTAACTATGTTATATCGCTTATTTATTTATTTATTAATGAACATTTTAAAATTACGTTGTATGGTGTACTGACAGGAATTCTAAAAATATGTTGTGCATGTGTCTAAGATATCACTTTTTTCCCTGAAAACACAATTCTCATCATGATGATTTTGTAAACTATTTGTTTCAGTTTAATATAGATAAATTTAATGGATATGCTTCTACAAAGTTGAATAAAACTCCTGAATTTCCTAGGGCAAAACCACTTCATTGAAATTTAAATTGAATTGCTACCTTGTAAATTGCATCCCTACAACTATATGGTTTTCAAGAACAGAATGTAATGTTGGGAGGGAAAATAGAAAAATGATTTTTCTTTTATCTGAAACATTCAGGAAACCCAAGCAGAAGAACCCAAAAAAGCAAACTTTGTTGTTGCTTTTTTCGTTTGCCTAAGTTTCTATTTTGACAGTTTGAATATATTTATTGTTCAACATATAATATTTCTTTGATGGAACTAAAATATAAGCTTAAACTAATGTAATTAGAAAGGAAGATTTTTATTCAAGACAGTTGTAGATAAATGCATAAGTATCTACCCAGTAAGAATATAAGCAGGTTATTACTGTAAACAGATGCTTCAATTTTAAGGAAAGCTTTCTGATCTTAAAATAAGCCTATCCTGTCACAGTTTCCCCAGTTTATACATCTTTGGGGTATCTAGATAAACAAGAGGAAGGATTCATTAATACAGGCACAGTTCTTTGCAAACATGACTTAATAGCTGCTGGTTCATTAACAATTCCCACTCTGACAGCTTGCAGTGTGGGCGGCACTTATGAGCTACTTTCTACATCAAACTGTTTAGACAAGCCCACAAAAACATGCATAAACAACCAAATTAACAGAACATTTTTTTCTTGATAAAATTTCCAGCATCAGTCAATCATGCTAGATTACTGCTTGCTATCCAAGAGAGTAAGTGAAATCAAATGCTAAGGTACGTAGAAGAGAGGGATGTAACCAGCATGGCTTCGCCAAGGGCAGGTCCTGCTTGACCAACCTAGTGGCCTTTTATGATGGCGTAACTGCATCAATTATGCCATCATAGAGCGGGAGAGTCACTGATGTCATCTATCATGGATACCCCATGGCAGTCATCTATCTGGATTTCAGTAGGCCTTTGACATGGTCCCCACAACATCCTCCTCTCCAAATTGGAAAGATATGGATTTCATGGGTGGACTGTTCAATGGACAAGGAACTGGTTATGAGATCATACTCAGAGAGTGGTGGTCAATAGCTCAATGTCCAAATGGAGATCAGTGAGGAGCGATGTTCCGCAGGGGTCAGTACTGGGACCAATGATGTTTAACATCTTCATCAATGACATGACAGTGGGATCAAGTGCACCCTCAGCAACTTTGTGGATGACACCAAGCTGTGTGGTGTGGTCTTT
The DNA here is from genome assembly GCA_013396635.1 of Penelope pileata. NCBI lineage: Eukaryota > Metazoa > Chordata > Aves > Galliformes > Cracidae > Penelope > Penelope pileata. Next base: position 62,628 of record WBMW01001390.1, read on the forward strand.
ATGCCTGAGGGATGGGATGCCATCCAGAGAAACCTAGACAGGCTGAAGCAGAGGACCTGGGAGAACCTCATGAGGTTCAACAAAGCCTAGTACAAGGTCTTGTACCAGGATTACGGTATTCCCAACTATCAATACAAGCTGGGGAACAAAAGGATAGAGCACAGCCCTGCCAAAAAGGACTTGGGGGTACTAGTGAATGGCAAGCTGGACATGAGCTAGCAATGTGCCCTCACAGCCCAGAAAGCCAACCATATCCTGGGCTGCGTCAAAAGAAGCACGGCCAGCAGGTCAGGGAAGTGATTCTGCCCCTCAGCTCTGCGCTGGTGAGACCTCACCTGGAGTACTGTGTCCAGATGTGGAGTCTTCAACACAGGAGAGAGATGGATCTGTTGGAGTGAGTCCAGAGGAGGGCCACAAAAATGCTCTTAGGAATGGAATACCTTTGCTAGGCTGAAAGAGAAAGCCTCCCCTAGGCTCTGTTCAGTCTGAAGAAGAGAAGGCTCCAAAGTGATCTGATAACAGCCTTTCATAGAATCATAGAATCATAGAAACACTAGGTTGGAAAGGACCTACAAGATCATCTAGTGCAACCGTCCTCCTATCACCATCCCTACCCACTAAGCTACTAAATCATGTCCCTTAGCACTTCGTCTAGACGCTTCTTGAACAGCGCCAGGGACGGTGACTCCACCACCTCCCTAGGCAGGCCATTCCAGTGCCTGAGCACTCTTTCAGAGAAAAAGTTTTTCCTTATATCCAGTCTAAATTTACCCTGGCGCAACTTGTGGCCATTCCCTCTCGTCCTGTCATTAGTTATCTGGGAGAAGAGGCCGACCCCTTTTTTTATCATACATGATTGAATTATGATTTACTTACATTTGATTTTATCTTACTTTCACATCTAATTGGTGATAGCTGAAACACCCTGCATTGCTGTTACAACCATCATACCGTATGTATAAAGCTAGTTCCTTCCATTTGTTATTTTAACAGTCTTTAGCCAGACTTATATATGTCAGCCATGCATAAATTGAAGGTGGAATTTTTAGAAAAATGTTCTTTACATAACCATTCACATTAATTCTGTTCTTCTTTTAGCACTAATAGGGAAAAAATCACATTGAAGACAATGCTAGGATGAATTGTGAGGTTTAGATCTTCTATAGTAACAAAAATTTTAATTGTATTATCCTGCCTCCTGTAGGAGTTAGCATTTTCATATATTTTCTTTAAAATAACTTCAGTATTGGATTGCCTTATAGGATGCATTCCTTACTTTACTTTCAGTGATTTTTTATTTGTTGCGTTAAATACGGCTACTGATGCTGATGATGCTTGGCAGTTAGTCTGCTTTAACTGAATATACTTTGAATGCTATTAGTAACTGAATTAATACTACTTTTATCAAGATACATTTCCCATTGGAAGTGCTCCGATAAGTACTCTTCGTACTTTTAATAATCTTACATTTTAGATTTTCACATCTGATTTGGGTATTATTTCCAAACTATCATTGCATCACTCACTTGAATCTAATTTAAAGTAACTTAGTTTCTTGCTCTTTTAGTTATTAATCTGTTCATTGTTTCTAATAATCTTACTGTTTCATTATTTGAAAGTCAAATTGTTGCGTTAGTTTTTTATGGTGTCTTCTAATACTCAGAAAAATAGATTGATTGAATGACTGAATAAAGGATCATTCCCTGATTTAGTTTCATACGAAGTAATTATAAATAATATGAAAGAGTAGCAAGAATGGAGAGCTCCAGGAGGAGCAAGTAAGGAATTGTGTGACAGCAAGAAAGACAACAGTGACTTCACCAGCAAGGGTCCAGTCCCACAATGCACAAACAAGGGGAGCAGACCAGGTCTGATGGCATTAACCAGAGTCAGATGACAGTCTGGAGTACCAGGCAAAACTTGGGGGAAAAAAAAAGGTGATGAGAGATATCCCAAATCAAGCTGGGAAGTCAAGTCAATAAGTCAGGTTCAGATCCAGTGAGAATAACTAGGACCAACCACAGTACGGTGACCACCAGAGAAGTCTGTGATGAGATGGCAGGTCCAAGGAAGAGCCAAGAAATCATGTTCCCAGATCACGGTCCAGGTCCTGATCAGCAGAGTAAGGCAAGGCACAGTTGTACTGTAGTTGAGAAAGGACACAAGAGTGAGAGCCAAAGCTCAAAAGTAGCTCCTTAGAAAGAGCTAGGAAGGCCACTGCTTTTGTAGCTCTTTCTCATGTCAGGCTGAACCACAGTTATGCAGCTGTGCCGTTATCAGCATTCACCCTCAGCATAATAGGTTGAACCCTGAGAGGGAGGAGTGCACTAAGGATCCTGACAAACAATTTCATAGATAATTGCAAATACTTTTTTTTTTTTTCTCTGAACTGGTCATATGGAAAATAGATATTGATTTTGTCTAATGGGTAGCTAGGAGAAGTAATTTATTTTGACAATTTAATTTCTTTCCTTTGGTGCTTTTAACTTGTTAAGTGTTTAAAACTTAGCACTTAGAAAGACAACCTATTATCCTCACATAACACCAAGGTATTTGTAAATCTTGACTTGTGGATTATATTTAAAATCAACTGTGGCTTTATTTATTCGTTTCTTTCTTTTTTTTTTTGATGGTGTTTTCCTTCTTTAAATAAATGAAATTGAACTTAAAAAATCCCTTTCTGCTTTCCATGTAGATACTTAAAATTGTCCTCATTGAACAACCTGAATCCATTGAAATCAATAGTTATAACAGACAACATAAAACTCATACATGACTATATTTTCAAATTTTGTAGGTAGAACTTGCTTTTATCCCAATTAAACAGGTTTTTTTTGATGGTGTAGGGTGTGAAAGTGTATCCAGAAGGCAATTTACTTCATTCATCATCAAGTTCATGGGAAAACAAGAGATATCTTTCCATACATTCAGGATCCTATCTGCCTATTTTTCTTTAGGAGTGATGGTACTTAGAACACTAGTCTTTTGCATAATAGTTAATAAATAACAAATTCTTGTAAATGAAAGGCGATTAATTGTTCATCTTCTATATTTCTGATAACTGATCTAATAACCAGGCTGCAGGTGTCACAGATAAGAGTACTTACACTGCTGCTTCTTCAAGTTAATCCAGTATGCCAACAATTACTGTGATAGTCACGGTACCAGGAAAAAAATTAGGAAATATCTGATTTTCATCTATTGAGATAAGCAAAGTGTGGGCATGAGGTACAGATTTTGTCCCAAATACAGTTTGTTGAATGCATAACCATTTAACATAGATAATTTAAACAAATTAACCCATTTCTGCCCTTAGCTACTACTGTTTTAGAATCTGCATTTCTTGCTCTCCTGGTTTCATGGTGGCCTAGTTTCAGGAAAAGAGATGATACATGCAAGGTGATTACTACAGAGCTCTTATGAGATGTCAATTTGGTATATCTCAGTTGAGTACAAATGGAAACCCATCTCACAATTTCAGTGTGAATCCTGTAACCACAAATATGAGTTATATGACAATTTCTAAGTCTAATTTTTTTCATCATCATCAGAGATGCAAAGGCATAAGGGTATGAGCAAATAAATTTCAGACCTCATGAACTTTTAGTTCTAATGAGTTTAGATTACCAGATACCTTACTGAAAATTAAATGGATTTAATTCAGTTTTAGATGTTTAAATCATATTCTAGTGAGAATTTAGGTGGACGAGATTCATTTTCTGAGTCACTTTTTAAATGAATCAAATAAAACCATAAAGTGTAGTGAAACAATTTATTGCTTATTCATCATGATACATAGAGGAAGGATATATACAATCTGCTTAAAGAGTAAAATGATTTCAATAGGCACATTGTACTCTTAAATAAAGTCACTGCAGAGAGCTTCCTCATAATAAAGTTTCCCTCTATTGTATCACAAAAGTTTTAATGTTACTAATTTAATTAACTTTACTTATGAAGAAGGATTCCTAAATGTCTTTAACCAACTTTAAATCACAGCAAATTTTGAAACACTTAACACTTATGATTGGCACTGGTAGGCATATGTGACAATGTATTTTCAGATTCCCACATTTCTGCTGTATCTGGGAACTGTATCTCTCAGAAAAATACAAAATAAGGATCAGTCCATTTATTTATTTGTTTTCATATTCTTGTTAACTTTTAGAAAACATCCAGTTGAATGTGTGCAATCCATCCAAAGTGTAGCATCCATCCACAGAAACATTTTAAATACCAAATTGGCTTTTTCTTTTTAATAACTAAAGCCAATTTTTCTATAAAAGAAAACTCTTTATGCATTTATCTTTATAATGCAAATTTACTGTAAGTCTATGACATAATATATAAATTTACTCTAATTTTCATAAATGCTGTTTATATTATTTTTATAGCATTTTCTGAAGCGTTTACATTATGTTGGAAAGGAATATTAACAGCATTCCATATTGAATACTGAAACTATTGTGTTAAAGTATCACTTCTATTGAAGTCAGAAATGTATTTTGTCTTTAAGAACTGTCTACAGATGTGGTTTATGCTTTGAAGGTGAAGTATAAACTTCACAAATCCTCTTTGAAGGACTGTAAACAACTCAGTCAAGGAAATGATCTGTTGAATTTGAAGACGCAGGCATAAACTAAATCTGCTTAACAGACCTTTGACTAATCGTAAATCTGTTCTGTTTTTTCTCAGGATTGTTTAGAAGTAAAATTTCTTAGAATTTAGGATATGTACGTAGTAGTAAGTATAATAGCTGCACGTTACACGGTGGTGAAGAAACAAATGTCTTGCTTGGTAACATTACAATATAGCTATACGTAAAATACTTGGAAAGCAGGTAATATGATGGTTCAAATGCAAAAATTGCATGCTTTAAAAGTTATCTTCCATAGAAGAGAGTTCTGCATACAAATCAAAACCAGTCAAGAGTTAAATCAGAGACTAGATACCAGCAATGTCAACTATTTCCAATAACACAAAATTGCATACCTCAAATTAGAGAAAATGATATATCCGTGTACTGGAGAACAAATTTGCAATCTTTGTGCACCTCCTGGAATTTTCATTGCATTCATAATGACAAGAATCAGCTGAAAATAATGTATGAGGTATACCTTAAGCCAACATCTGATTTTGGACTGCCGTAAGGTTTTTGTTTTTTTAATTTTGTCAAAGGTGAGTGAAAGCAGTAGTAAAAAATTGGCTTGAGTTTTTAATGCCAATAATTCTTTTTAGGGTGATCCTTACTGTGTTAAGGCACACGAGATGAGTGCAGAACTCTAATCACCATTGGCTTCTGTGCTGCTGTACCTCGATGGCAATCAGCCTTTCCCTGTAGGGACATCAGGGATTCTACTGAAAACATACAGTGAAAAAATGTGAAGTACATCAGTGACTTGCAACCTGAACCATTATGACACTGGTCATATCACTAATAAAAGAACAGACAAAATGCCGTTGCCATTGTATGCCAACACTAATGTACTAAAAAGAGGCATTTCGAAGGCTTGAATAATTTTGTGATTTCCATTGATGATAATATAGCCAATTCAATATCAGTCCCACTGTAAAAATGTAACTTTAAAAAAACAAACAACAACAACAAAAAAAGACCAAATAAACAGGAACACTTTAAATGTATTTTCTTGGACAGACACCATTGAAATAGCAATGTGCAACTGTAAAGTGTTGAGGAAAGTGTTTGATTTATTTAATTTCCTTATTTATCATACAGAAAATAGACATTTTTAAGCAAGAATGTAAGAACCTAAGAATGACCACATGGGTTCAGCATAAATGTAAATCTCCTGTGTTCAGTCTCCAATAACACTCATAAATCAGTACTTAAGAGTGTAAACAGAGGAAGTATATATAGTACTTCCCAGTGCAACTTTTCCATATTTTTCCAGATTAGGAGTTTTTCTGAACTTGATGTGATCTGTCAGATTAGCAGTTCTCAGTGAAACTTTCTTCTGTGTAATTACCCTGACTCATCCTGAATCCATTGTTGACATCATAAGGTGTTCCACAGGTCTACTTCTGTGACGAAATATGTATTTTTGTTTCCCTAGAGGATGGTTAGTGCTAGCTTCATATGATAGCTCCAAGTTCTTGTTCCAGAGGAGAAAAGAAATAGCTGCTCCCTACTTACCTCCCCCTTGTCACCATGATTTTGTCAACCTCTTTTACAGCCCCAAATCTTCCCTTTTCTAGGCTGAAAATTCTTAGCACTCAGAAATGTTGCCTTGCACGATACAGCAATTATCTGCTATTTTGCTGATTATGTGAATATATTTGTTAATTTCTACAAGTTCATCATCACTGGCTGGGTATATGGGGGAGAGCAATGGATGTTGTCTATCTTGACTTGAGCAAGGCGTTTGATACTGTCTCCCACAAACATCGTTATAGTGAAGCTTAGAAAGTGTGGGATAGGCGAGCAGACAGTGAGGTGGGTTGTTAACTGGCTGACTGGCAGAGCTCAGAGGGTTATGATCAGTGGCACAGTCTAGTTGGAGGCCTCTAACTGCCAGTGTTCCCCAGGGACTGCTGCTGGCTTCAGTCTTGTTCAATATCTTTATCAATGACCTGGACGAAGAGAGTGTCCATCCTCAGCAAGTTTGCTGACAACATGAAGCTGGGAGGAGTGGCTGACATGCCAGAAGGCTGTGCTGCCATTCAGCAAGAGCTGGTAACTGGAGAGCTGGGCAGAGAGGAACCTGATAAGGTTTAACAAAAGCAAGTGGAGTCCTGCACCTGGGGAGGAACAACAGTATGCATCAGTACAGGTTGGGGGATGGATGACCTGCTGGAGAGGAGCTCTGCAGAGAAGGACCTAGGTATCCTGGTGGACAACATCTTGGCCATGTGCCAACAGTGTACCCTCATGGCCAAGGAGACCAATGGTATCCCGGAGTGCATTTAAAAGAGAATGACCAGCAGATCAAGGGAGGTGATCCTCCCTCTCTACTCTGCCCTGGTCAGGCCTCACCTGGAGTACTATGTCCAGTCCTGGGCTCCCCAGTACAAAAACAACAGGGATCTTCTAGAGGGAGTCCAGTGGAGGGCCACAAAGATAATAAAGGGGCTGGAGCATCTCCCTTATGAGGAAAGGCTTAGTGAACTGGGTTTGTTCAGCCTGGAGAAGAGAAGATTGAGAGGGCATCTTATCAATGTTTATCAATATCTAAAGTGCAGGAGGCAAAGGGACAAGGCTAGACTCTTTCCAGTGGTGTGTGGTGATAGGACAAGGGGAAACGACCACAAACTGTAAAGTTTAGCGCGAATATGTGTAAGAACTTCTTCACAGTGAGGGTGATAGAGCACTGGAACAGGCTGCCCAGGGAGGTTATGGAGCCTCCTTCCCTGGAGATACTCAAGACCCGTCTGGATGCCTACCTGTGCGACCTGCTGTAGGGAACCTGCTTTGGCAGGGGGGTTGGATTCGATGATCTCTAGAGGTCCCTTCCAAACCCTACAATTCTGTGATTCTGTGATTCTGTGAAGTTAAAACATCTGCTCCGAAACATTAGGCAAAGGTATCCAGGCCACATAGTAAGTAGACTTTGCTTTTTAGAGCCCCCCATATAATTTATCGTGATATTTTCTTTTCTTTTTTTTTCTTCTTTCCAGGTTACCTATTGGTATAGGAGAACTGATAATGCAAGCAGAAGTTACTTTTAAAAACTACTGTCATTTACCCTGTTGCTATTTGCATGATAAATGGTACCGTATGCCTCATTACTACTGACTACTCTGCCCTGCAAATAAACCAGCAGACAGCTAATGGCAAGAAATTCATATCAGCAAGATCTCAATTAAGAATGTACTGTATTTGCAGTGTTGTCTCTATGCTAGAGACATTCTAGTACTGACCTAAAAGCTAGGTACCTGTCTATTCTCACACCACCCTATTCGTAAAGGTGTCTTGAGAAGACCTTACATACTGAACTCTGTCGTTCAAGGCTCAGTAAGCTTCTATCTTTAATAGTGCTTCGGTTAGCTTGCCACTTTCTATTTGAAGATATGAAGCCTCAATTGTCTTCCTGTAATTCATCTGAGTGATTAAGAGCTTTGTACTGTATTGGGAGAAATTGGAGATTCCTGTGGTTCCTTATCTGGAAAAATAATTTGTGTTGTCTTTATAAAATTTGTGGGTTTTGTTTTGTTGTTACATTAAAGTGCTCTTCTAAATAATAGGAATATGGAAAAAACATGTGAAGACTGGGAAGTTTTGTTTTATTGTTTCCAAAGTTGTCTTCTATTGTTACTCGGTTCACTGATGTACAAAATTCCACATTTACCTATGTTACACTTCAGTGCTGTGCTAGAAATTTTGTAGTGGGTGTTTTAGATAGTGGCTATTGGACATCAACACTGTATCACTGCTATTAAAGTGGTGTGTAAAATTGAATTTGTTTTATTTTATTTGTTTAGAATTGAAATGTGAATAAAACAGTGCTTATGACCCTCTTATAAATGAGCTCAACAATCAGAAGATTTTTTATGGGTACATGTATTTTATGACTAAGTGATGTTTTCTGCTAGCCTCATTTCCCTTGAATTCTGTATTTCCAGAGAGAATTGGAATATTTTCTTGTGCAGAACCCTGTTCTGGCACATTGCTAACAGCAGTAGATGTTAGATACTGCCTATTACCCTGCTTCTGCCAACAACAACGAATGCGATGTTTTCATCTGCTTTAAGCCATGCACCAAACAGGAAACTGTTGTTACATGGTTATGTTGTTATAACAGTTGTGCCTACATAACTGACTGATGGCAACTGCCCTGCAGACTATATGGGTGTTTTACACCTAATAATTTTTACTGCAGAGTTGGGAACTTAAGGAAATCGTATGAGCAAATCTCAGGTAACTTGAAGTTAAGAATAATAGGGTAGTGAGAATTTAAAAGATGATCAAAATTTGTTTGAAGCCAGAAAATAGCTTTCCAGAAGTACATTTGTCCTTTCACTTTGGATATTTTAAATACTGCAGATTTTTATTTTCATTTCCTTAGTAATTGCTATAAATGCAGCAATCAGCCCTGCACTTTCCCCATGACATTTTCAAATGCTTTTCTAGGCCTCCCTTCTCCTTTTCTGGAAGTAATATGTTTTTCTATGCATTGCATGTAGCTTTGAGGTACAAAGCTTTGTAATTTTCTGCCAAAAAAACCCGTTCTACTAAGTATCGCCATATTTTAACCACATAAATTCTGTTAGTTTAACCAGGCTAGTTAGAAAATGAGCAATTACTTTTTCCTGGAAACTGAAACTCAGCTGAAATGTATTTACATTTCTTTTAGAAAACTATTACAGTCTATTGGAACATATACCTGAAACCAGAAATAATAAGATTAATACAGATTTTTAGTTAAATGGTAATGGTTTGGTCATAAATTATATTATTTGCAGTCAAAGTATTATCTTTAAAACAAATGAATATTTTCTTAATTTATTTCACCATAAGTTAACAAGTAAGCTATCTGACTCTTGGAATTCAGCTGGTATGTGGTTTGGTTTTAAACATGAATTTTCTGTGAAGAAAAGTTTTTGTTTCTATTTTCATATATAGTAGATATATAGTTCGTAGAATCATAGAATGGCTTGGGTTGGAAGGGACCTGAAAGATCATCTAGTTCCAATCTCCTCTGCTGTAGGCAGAGTTGCCACTCACCAGATCAGGTTGCACAGGGGCCCATCCGACCTGGCCTTGAATGTCTCCAGGATCCACAGCTTCTCTGGGCAACCTGTTCTAATGCCTCACCATCCTCTGAGTAAAGAATTTCCTCCTAATATCTAATCTAAATCTCTCCTTTCTTAGTTTAAAACTATTCCCCCTTGTCCTACCACTATCAGATTATGTAAAAAGTCAGTATCCCTCCTGTTTACAAGCTCCCTTCAAGTACTTGAAGGCCGCAATGATAGGTCTCCTCAAACCCTTTTTTTCTCCAGGCTGAACAAGCCCAACTCCCTCAGCCTTTCTTCATAAGAGAGATGATCCAGCCCTCTGATCATCTTCATGGCCCTTGTCTGGACCTGCTCCAACAGCACCAAAATGCTTCAAAGAATGCAGTCATAGTTAACCTATTTTGGTGTCTGTGATTCCTCTGTGAATCCTCTTTTATATCTAGATAAAGCTATTCTACAATATTAGTCATTTCAAAAATGCCATCCACATGCAGGAATACTTACTGCTTCTTAGAAATGAGATCATAACCGAAGTGAGATGTTAGTCTGATGAGACTCCTTCTTTTAAAGGGAAAAATCATTTAAGTTTCAGTGTTTTGAAAAAAGCTACTTTGTGTTTAGAGTTTTAAAAGTGCTGCTATGCTTTATCGTTTCTATTTTTTTCACATAAAGATAGCTATGAGTGTAGTCAGAAATGTTCAGAAATATTTGTATCAGAATGTCTAACAATTTTTTCATGTTTATGCTTACAAATATTAAACTGAATGTGTTGGACTTATTAAAATCTCATCAGTGTCAAGTTATCCTGACTACCCGAGCATGGCAAATAACAACTTACAAAGAAACCTGTTTTAACATAGCTAATTGTCCTAAGCTGTGGGCTTTTTTTATGACTTGCTGCAGTTTACAATGGAATACACTGATTTTAACAAACATACTGCTGAAGAAATTTAGTGGACAATGTAACCTAAGATCATTAAGAAAGCAATGGAGTTTCACTAAAGCCATAAAAGTATGTCTTTTATTAGGAGCAACGACTGGAACTTGTTACACAAACTTTTCTAAAATCCTTTCCCTATATATATGCTTTTTAAAACTTCTTTGTTATTTTGTTCAAGAAATTATATGCGTATAGGACTCTATTTGTTTTATTTTAAAGGAGTTTATTTTCAACTTTCAATGGAATTTGTACAGCAAAATGTCTTTGTTTTTATATTTTTTTTCTCCTAATGCAGAGAATTTCCAGTAACATTGGCTAATGGTGCTGTGTGCACCATAAATGGTGGCATTGCAGAGAGTGAGAAAGGGTAGCAGCTCATGTTCAGCAAATGACAGTAGCAGAGCCGGTACAATACCTGAGGTCAGCACAGCAGAAGGTGCTCAGACACCACTCAGTTGAACTCTCCATGATTGTGTGGAATCTGAGAAACTAAAAAAAACTTGCAGGGTCAAAGAAAATTTGTAGTTACAGGCAGTCTGTACCCAATTACAACAACAAAAGCAACCACTTATATGATCTATGATTATTGCATTGTGTAGGAATTTGGCAGTGATAAAAGCATGTGGACTAAGTTTCTTGAGAAAAGAATTTCTCGCTTAAAAATTGTTCCTAAATTATTGCCAGTGGATTCTCTCTCTAGAACTCATTGTATAGTAAAAATTGCAATAAAAAGTAAGTACTGTCACAGACACAGTGCATACATAAACTATCCTTAAGAGTGGGCATTTAAAATACTGAAACAAAAATGATACATTTACAAGCTACATAAAGCCATCACAGTCAAGAAGGTAATAACCTAGTTTAGGGCTTTGCTTGCTGCTCTCTACTGCCAGAGAGACTGCTTCATAAAATGGAGGCAAGATAGATGGGTGTCTTGTGAATTTTGTGCTTGGAAATTCAAAAATAAGATACAGAAATGTGGACATCCCAAAATGAACTTCTGCCTGCTTTGCTGTTGTCAGGAGAGCTGTGGACAAGGTTACAAGTAGGAATCTGGGGGTACAAGAGAGAGGGAGCTTTCTTGCTGATGAAAAGCTGATACTGAGAGAGCATCTAGGGAACCTTTAGAAGACCCTGGTAACTGATGTACATAAACAGTCCAAATTTACATTTGGGATTTGGAGCATAGGTATGATGTGGTTTTGTGTCTGCCCATTTTGCCTAATGTTTATGATGGATGTTTCAGTAGTACATAGACTGAGATCGATTTTAAATGAGCTGCTGGTGCAATTCATCATTACGGGAACCAAAGGAAAATAAGTATTTAATTTATTCCAGTAAAACCTTTATTGTCTTGTAGAGTTCTGCAATTGCATGCATTCATTTGGCAGGGCTTCATTCATGTTGCTTTGTCTGTGCAGCACAGAATAATGGCAGCAACATTTCATTAAAAGGCAGCCATGCTAAAAAACTAATAAAAACTCATTATTCTATATAACTGCCCTACAAATTGAATACCCTTTTGTGGATATGATGCCTTTTCTGTCATGGCCTGATTGTTATAATTATATGCAACCCTTATAAACTATATGTTGCTTTTGCTACTAGTTTCATGTAAGGATAGATATATTCCAGTGTGTACGTGGGTTGTATGTTTGTTTTGTCTGCCTTTATTGTAGTAATGAGTTCCATGACAATATATTTCATGAACGAGTGCAAACTAATTTATTTGTGGAAAAGGGTTGTTCCTTGATTTTTAGCCTTTACACTATGGTCTTCTGAAATTATGAAGGGCTGAAATTTTTGAATTTCAGCAGTATTTTTTGAATTCTTTCTGAAATTCTGAAACTAAGGGCTGCACAGCACTTGCTTGCAGACATCATTTTTAATGTGAGCTGTTAGGGAGGAATTAATTGATATATAGTCAACATAGGCATACTTTTTAAAGACATTTGCAATTTCTTCTTTAAGAATATTAATGAAATCTCTTTACTTTCCTATCTGTATCCTCCTTCTGCAGGAGTCTCTTGACGATGTATAAGGACTTAGACATGCACACAAAGGAACAGTTCATTATGTCTCTTCCTTTAGTTTGAATGTGATTAGAAGTTCTTAATATCTCTTGCAACATACTGATACTTCCAATAACGAAGGCACATCTGACCATAAATGAAGTTGTGCTACTTATACAGAAAGCTGAGTACCCCTGTAAGGCTAGATTCTAGATTCTT
>WBMW01001390.1:75550-91165 GCA_013396635.1 Penelope pileata
AAGCATTTCTGAGATTTAGAGGTTCGAATAGTGGCCTGTTCATCACTTTCTGTGGTGGGATTTTTTCCCCTGTAAAACAATTAATTAAATTAATACTGTAAACAAACAAACAAAACCAACCAACCCATGACAGTATTAGTAGACAAGGTTGTAGTGTTTTGTTGTTGTTGTTTGTTTTTTTAACAGATGAGATCATTGCATTTATGTTTTCTACAAAGGCACATCAGCAGTGGAGCATAAGATGCTCAATTACAGTTCCACAATTGAGTGAAAGGAAATGGAGCCCCAAAATCTTTTCTGTTTGCCTCAAAGTAAGCAGACAAATAGGTCATAGCTAGATCTATTGGGAGGTGATGTTTCCTATAGCAGGGGTGATGCAACTACATGATCTTTAAGGCTACTTAAACCTCAAACCATTCTGTATTTTTATATTTATAGAACTGCAGGAATCTTGCATATAACATTGCCCAGACAACTTGTCACTCTTAAGCTTTCTATTCTGTAGACTAATGAAAAATTAGGACTCCACAAAATAAATAGAAACATCTTTTTTTTTCTTTTCTTCGTAACCATGGGAAGAAAATAGCAGCATCTGAGACTTCTTTGTATATTCACATATATTTTTCAGCTTCTTTTCATCATCCTGATTCTACAACCATTTTAAGTTGCTGAACATTCTATTGCAGAACATTCTGCAAAATTAAATAAAATTAGTAGGTTCACAATGGCCTTCTCTCTGCAGGAACTATTACACTGAACCAATGAGACAAATGCTCAGATCCTCCTTTCCCTTCTTGTTGTTTTAGTAGCACAAAGGGAAGAATATATAACTAGCAGAGTATTTGCTATTCTTAGATGAATACTGAGTGATGGAGTTTTTGCTGTGGATTTTCTGTGCAGCCTGTAGTGGGACATAGTCTGGACATCCTTGAAAACTTCAAGTCCAGCAGAATGTATGTTGCTTAACATTTGGTGCTAGAAGAAAGCAAAGTCACTGTAAATTAATGGTCATTGTAAATGTATGTATGCGCTAACATAGGCGTTTGGCTTGACAGAAAACATGGAACAGTAATAGAAGCCTATCTATCTTTACAGTGAATACTAGGTATTACATTGTTCAGCTGATTTGTTCCCAAAACACATAAAATATTCTATGTTGCTCTGTCTCACATATATTAACTGAATTTTCAAGCTTTTCAAGCAAACTTCCACACAATTTATTTCCCTAGATTCAAACCAAATTTCTCTTGTTTTCTGTGATTGCATCTCAACTAGTGTTCTTTTTCTTCTCTCAAATTCTTTTCAACATATAGTTAAAATTATCACCACAAGGTGGAGTTCTGAACTTTCCATCATGAAAAATCATTTCATTGTATCAATGGGGAGTAAAGATCATTTCTTCCTAACTATTACACTTCGACTATATCTGAATTTTACAGTAGTATTTATCAGTATAAACATTCAACAGAAAAATGTGATAACTTTGGAACTATTTCTACAGCCAAGATAGAGTCTTATTGCATAATTAGTGGTGGGTTTAAAGCTGCATTTTTTATCTCTTCTAGTCAGCTATGTTCATAACTGAAGAAGGGGCAAAAAATGTAGTGGATCCTAATGTAGCTTTATTGTCTAAGAATCTTTTCTTCATCTTTTTCTATTCTTTTATACATTCACTCAGAAAATGGTCCTGTAGCATATCAAAGATGTTGCCACAGATGATCTTATTACTGCTTACAGAGAAGGAACTTTCTGCCACATCGACACTTGAAGTTTTTGGAATGAAAACAGTATCTATACTTATCACATATATAAACAACAAATTTTTATAATATGTTGGCTTTGTTATAATTAGTTGTTGTGGTTTGACCCAGCAGATAGCGAAGTCCCACACAGTTGTTCACTCACCCTCCCCCCTCCCAAGTGGGATGGGGAAGAGAATTGAGGAATAAATATGGTAGAACTTGTGGGCTGAGATAAAACCTATTTACTAAGACAGCAGAGAAAATAAAAGAAATAATAGTACATATATATATATATAATAAAAAAGGGGTCACTGCTGCACCATCCACACCCCACTGGAGAGGTGCAGCCCCAAAGTGGCCCTTCCTCTCTGCTCGACCCAAGTGGAGCCCTGCAGCACCCTGACACCTCCTGCCCCGAGGCCATGGAACATTCAACCAGGAGCCGTGTTTATGTGTATGTGTTTATTGTTTATAATATTGTTTATAATATAAAGAATATTATAAACAATATAATAAGAGAAGTAACTTCTGTTAGAAATTGGCATTAGTTGACTGTTTAATGAAAATCTTATATATGCACATTCTAAAAACACTTTTTAGTTTCAGTTGATGATTCTGTTTACATGATTAATTGCTTTTTAACTGTGATAAGATTTTTAAATACTGATAGCAATTGGACAACTATGTAGATTTAAAGGAATTTTTGTTCTATCAGATCAATATAGTTTTATAAAATCATCAGTGTTTCTAATCCATCATAAATTACTACTTTTTATGTATGTATCTCAGATCTCCATTTGAATAGTTTAACTTGGTTCTTTTAACTATACAGGCTTGAGAGTCTGAAAATGCACGCAGAACTCGTTTTATAGGGTAAATGCTGAAGTTAATTGCAGGAGCTGTATTATGACAGCTGATGGTGTTTTGGTACGTTGTGGTGCTGAACGGACAGCTCATGGCAGAGCTAAGCTTTGCTTCAACAGTGAAGTACGCACAATGGTATAGAAATTATTAGCATATAATAACTATGGTCTGTAAGTTTTTAAAATTATATTTATAGTAAATGTGATTGATTCTAAAAAAAATAATTTGAAGTGTAGTGTTCCTCTTGCTTATGGAATACACTACATGTGAGGTCATATGGCCCTGCTCTTTAAGAGGACCATTCCTTTAAGTGTTCCTGCTTTGATGCTTAGGATAAGCAAGAAAAGTCAAATACTGATAAAATATTGAGATTTGTTTTCTTTTCTTTCTTCCATCCCCTCAACTCTTTTTTTTTTTTCTTTTTTTTCTTCCATCCCCTCAACCTTTTTTTTTTTTTTTTTTTTAATAATAATATGGTGTGTTAAATCTACCTAATCTTCTCTTCAAATCCCTTGCTTTGGGATATCATGCAATATGATTTTAACCTGTTATGTTACTCAACAGTAATGAAAAGTTCAAACTATTAAGATTTAATTGAACAAAAGCAAGCCAGCAGAATTATAATAAGGCAATTAACACTTTGCTCTAATTTTCTTTAACCCAGTTACTCAGTCATTAGTAATTTCATCTGTTATATTAAGCAAACTTTGAAAATCCTATTGATCTTTTAACTTTTCATATGCTATACATGTGTTCTTCAGTTTAAAAGACAAACAAACTTCTCAAACAAATAAAAAACAAAAACAAAAACAAAAAACAACAAAAAAGCCCAACTTTTCTCTAAAGGTAAACATGAAATACTCCTGAGAATAAATACCAAATTCAGTAGTTTCATACACATAAATATGAGGATATGCTTTCTATTACTATAGAAAATGATCTAATTAATGACCAGGTATGATGTCTTGCTTGCTAGAGTCAGAAAGATTTCTAATCTAACTCCCCTACTAGTTCTCTCTTTGGACTTAAATGTCTCACAGTGTTGTGTTCAGTGTATCAGCTCTCCTGAAAATTCTTCTGAAAATATTTAAAGTAAATATCTGTCACACCTTTTGTAGCCTTGTCCTCTGCCTAATATGAAGGCCTACTCACACTTGATCTTCAACAGGAGCTAGTACAAAAACAGATGTGAGAACAAAATTTGGCCTTGTATATTTGAAATTCTAGAATGATCATTGCAGTTCTTTTGATACCTCTATTTATTAAGGATTAATTATTGAAATTATTTGTACTAGTGTGTTGTTTTCATTGTGCCATAATTATAACCTTCTAAATGAAAGAATGTCTGTATCTTTTTAAATTTTATATAATGCTTCAATTCCTAACCCTTCAGTAAAGTACTGTATTAATAATTAATAATACTTAAATTCAGATCGAGTTAATTCTCATATGTAAAAAAAAGAGGCAAAAACATTTACTCATATTACAGAGATAAACAGAATTTGTGGAGATCCGCATCCTGACATAGAAACAGTTCTGACTGACCCGCACCTGTTGGCTCTGCTCTGACCAGGGTGTTTGGATTAGATGATATCCAGAGATTCCTTTTATCGTCAACTATTCTGTGATTTCATGATTCTATGAAACTGAAGAAAATTTTTTATGTTCCTGGAGAAAGGGAGGCTACTTGGGACAGTCTTATGTTTTCAATTTGAGTTTCTATGTGACAACTACCAGTAATTCCATGGAATCCACAGATTTTTCTTGTCCAATGGACCAAAATGAGAAAGACCATGTACTTTTCCATAGTCAAGCACACAGAGTACTCAAAAAATGAAACAAACCCACATCTAGAAGACTGTCTTTTATAATGCCTTTGACAAATTGGAGATGAATAATACAGACAATGAAAATGAGACCTTTTGCAAGAGAATGAATTTCCTTTTCTTGTGCCTTTCTCTAAGATGTTACCTCTAGGGTGGCAAGCTGTTAGCTCCTGGTAAAATGAGCACAGTGCTGCTCATGAGCAAATGTCAAGTAACATTTTATGACGTTTTTGTTTACTGAGTCTTCATCATTCACTTTGTTGGTTATGTGGATACTGGTTTTCTGTTTTAAGTGGAGTCATCCATCTCAACTGACACAGTTCTAGGACTCCTTTCCTCTATATTATCTACCTATGAGGAACAGCAAAGGCTGTTACCTATACCATCACAACTAGCTGGAACTCCTACAGCATGTTTAGTGCCTTGTATTCATATTTTAACTGCTTAGCTTTCAATTACCAGTATGGGAGTCCTGTGGCATTTCCATTAGAGTTTGGACAAGCATTCCAGTAACTTCACAGCCCCTACTAACATCTTCTAAGGGGGGAGCTCTGTGGTACCTTCTTTTAGATTCATTAGTCCTGCTAATTTTGTTGAAAATCATCCTGCAGGCTCCTCCATGTCATAGGCAAAGGTGCATTTTCTCCTTGAGTGAAGAAATTGCTCAACATGTGTATTTCTGTGGTGGTTGCACCCTGTTGGGCAGCTGAATTTCACCACAGCTGATCTCTCACTCCTCCTCCTCAAAGGAAGAGGGGGAGAAAATATGATGAAAGAGGACACAGTGGTTGGGATAAGGATAGGCAGATCACTCACCAATTACTGTCATGGGCAGAATCAGTGCAGGGAGATTAATAAAATTTATTGCCTATTACTAACTGACTAGAGAAGTGACAAACTGACTAGAGCACTGAGAAACTAAAAGCAAACTAAAAACACCTTCCCCCTCACCCAAGCTCTTCTTCTCCTTCCCCTTGAGCAGCACAGGGAAATAAGTAACGGGGACTGTGGTCAGTCCATAATGCTTTGTCTCTGCCACTCCCTCATGGTCACTCTGCCCCTGCTCCAGCATGCGATCCCTCCCACAGGGTGCCGTCCTTACCAAACTAATGCTGCGTGGGCTTCCTACAGGCAGCAGCTCTTCAAGTCATGGGTCCATACCACAGGGCTCATTCTCCATGAGCAGACTGCTCCAGCCCAGAGCCCTGTGGGCAGTAGCTCCCTCATCCTCCTGCTCCATCATGAGCTTCTCTCTACAGGCTCTGGCCTGGGACCTGTTCCTGTGGGGGCTCCCCATGGGCTGCAGCCTCCTTCAGGCCACATCCACTGCTGCACTGTCACCTCCTCCATGGGCTGCATGTGAAGATCTGCTCTGTATGGTGCCCACAGGCTGCAGAGGGACAGCCAGTTCTACCGTAGGTCTCTCCGGAGCTGCAGGGAACTTTTGCTCCATGCTTGGAGCACCTCCTGCCCTCCTTCTGCACTGACCTTGGTAGCTGCAGGACTACCTCTACATTTCTCACTCCTCTTTCCCAGCTGCTGTCGTACAGCATGTTTTCCCTTTCTTAAATCTTCTCTCTCAGCGATACAACCAGCATCACCCATGGCTCAGCTCTAGCCAGTGGCAGGTCCCTTTAGGAGCAGCTGGAGCCGGCTCTGATCTGACATGGGGCAGCTGCTGGACTCTGATAACAGAGGCCAACTCTGCAGCCCCGGCACTACCAAAACCTTGCCACATAAACTCAACACAGTTGCTAAATGGTGCATTTTCTTTGAGGAATCCTTTATACAGTAGCTTTTGAACTGCACATAGATACAGACTTTCAGATAAACTTCTCTCCAGTGAATATGCATTATTTGTAAAAGGGACCATACTCACTGGAACTGTAAGACACTACTCATTGAAAATACCTGTTGATATTCTCCCAGTCAGCCGTATATCTCTGTGGATGAAGTAGCCTGAGGAATACAGAAACCTGTTCTAACCAGATAGCATGGCCTGATCTCATTTTCACAAAGTTGTTCAAGGTAGGTTGTATCTCCAAGAGGATGTTCCAGGGTTCCAGGTCTTCTTTTTGTCCTTCCTTAAGAACATTTCCTCCAGTCTGTTTGACTGCTTACATGCTGCCTTCCCCCTGGAAATAGTAACTACTAAACAATATTACTCCTTTAGCTGGATGCAGTTCTAGTTATCTCTAGCTAGCCTCTGTTTCAACAATCTCAAAAGAAATGAGAGGAGATAAAGTGATGGTCATAGAGGACACCATTTTGTTGCATTTCACTTGTCCTTTGTTTGGCTTTTATGAAACAGAACCACCTATACTCATCATATTTAATCAGAGTATGTTTTTTGCAGTTGTGAACATAAGCAGGTAGCTTAGAGGAACAGGCCTTACCTTACTTTACCTTAGTGCTGGAAGAATCAGAAAATTAAAAGCTACTCATGCAACCTACCTGGGCACCGAAGCTCTCTTTAATAACAAGAGTCTACGTTTTCTTACGTAATTATTTTACTAATATATAGTTCATATTTTTTTCTGTCATTCAATAGTAACAAAATTTAGCCAGAGTTACCCAGCTGTTACAGCTTACTTTTCCTGAAGTGAAGGTATGATTCCTGCTTGCTGTTCTTGAGATCAGTGACTGCGTACTGAAGCTTCTCAGGGCAGCACTGGGCTGTTATTGCCAAAGGGAAGCACTGCTCTCAGCCTGATATTTGAATGAATTCAGTGCTGTCTGATAAAGTTAATTGTGGTCAGACTATGATTTATTGATCTGTTGGGAAATTAAACACCAATAAGAGATCTCAACAAGAGAGAAGGAGAGAGAAAGGAGGGAATAATAGATTCTAGAGTAGAGTACATTGAGAACAGGTGATCTGAATGGTTGTTTCTACTGTTTGTATTGCAGTTAAATATATATATATATATAAGACTGGAATGGATCTCAAGACTCAATGTAATTTATCCTCTTATGAGAATTAGGATTATCCCTAATGGATATTTTTTTAACTCGTTCTTAAAAAAATCACGTTAAGATGTGACTTCTCCTGTCAGTGATAATCTGCAGTGTCATTTAACTGTCCTGATAGCTGGGCTGTTTTCAATTAGCATCTGATGCAAATCCCCTCTGCTATATTGGTAGCTAATTAAAACCAGATCTAATTTATCCACATCTTTCTTAAAACATGATGCCACAAACTGAAAAATGTGCTGTTGTTGGAACAGCAGGAGTGAAGTTCAGGAGATTCTCCTTTCCTTGTCTGTTTTTGTCAATGAATTCCAAAATTATGCTTCACTTTGTTTCAATATTGTACTTCTGGATCATTATTCGTGATCCATTATACCTTCATACCTTTTTCCATTACTTATGCAGTTGTTGAATACGTTTTCTTTTTTTAATACTTAGCATTTGAGGAAAAATGTGATGTTTGTGCTTCTCCCCTGCCAAAATGAAAGACAACATGCTGTGTTCCTGATTCAGAAGAATCGTGTTATCATTTGATCAGATCTCTGAATTCATTACATTGTTGACCTCTCTAAATAACTAAAAACTGTCCTGTAATATGAGGAACAACATTGATATTGAGTGCATATGTTTGCATGATTCTTATATTTAATTTATAAACCAAATTCTGTTCTCTTTTATTCTGGGCTAAATACACTCACAGCAGTTGTCCCTCCAGATTTGACCTCATTAAAACTGAAAATACTGTATACCTCTTATTGTATAAAGTTTACCCAAAAGGAATTATGTAGGGAACACCGTTAGCCTGTTTTTTGTTGTTGATTTTGTTGATTGCTTAAAAAACAAAAAAAAAAAAAAAAAAAAAACAACTCCTCTGTGTAATGTAATTCCTTACATCATCTGAAGGAAAATATTTTTGTATTAAAATCCTGTTCTGGATATGATGCCTTCTGTTCTGGGTATGATGATCAGGAAATTCTCTTTCACTTTTCTCCTATATTAGAACCAGAAATGGCCCATATAACTGTCATTGTTTCAGTAACCTGCAAATTTGCTGCCATAATGAATCTTCAATAAACAAAGTTATTCATATTTATTAAGTCAGCAAGTGAATCTATAGCTGAACAGAGAGGCTTATTGTGTAAAGATCTGAGATTATATGTAACATATTTTGAAATGCTGTATATGGATGGCAGAATATAGTCATGGTTACGGCAGAGAGCAGGAAATCACAGTTTTGAGTCTTGGCTGTGCCACAGACTTTCTGTGTGACTTTGGACAAGCTGCTCTTTGTGCATTAGCTAATAATACTATCTCTATCTCCCAGGGGTGTTGTGAGAATACATTCATTAATGTTTGTAAGGCGCTTGGATATTATAGCGATGGGGCCATATAAGCACTTAGAGAAACAATCCATTTTTGCAACAATGTGCATCTCCCTGACTAAGGACTTTTTTGCTGGAAGTTTTTCATCAATGCTTGTTATGAATAAATCTACTTTATAATGATACAGTGAGGTTAAACTGCCTTTTGGAGTGCAGTTTCACTTTAGTATTCAGAACAGGTAGGAACAGTCATAAGTTTGAAAGCTCTTCCCAAGGAAAGAGAATAGAATTTTTATACTCAGGAATTTGAATAGACAAGATACCTCTCCTGATTCATCTACTTTGAAACATGGAGGATTATTTACATCTGTATCTGTCTCACAAATAGTTTATTCTATTTTAAGCACTTCTCATTGTCTAAACTACCTCCTCAGGCAAGTCATTCCATTGCCTAATTGCCTTTAAAGTTAAACAGTTTGCTCAAATGTCTACCCTATTTTTTTCCTTGTGGAAATAAGCTGCTTTTTCAGGCTGTCCTTTCTTTCTGAAATAACCTTCACTGATTCGTGTTCAGTTCAGACTCACAACACAGTTACAGCAGGTTAACAAGGTATTGCTTTAGAACTGATGGGAGGTAAATTGGTGAGCCACTGTAATTTGATTTGATAATTTGCCTGGCTGAGTGCTGTACAGTATTAAAATCTGAATGCGGGGCTCGGAGCATTAGCACCAAGGAGAAGAAAAAAAATATTAAGTATTCCCAAGGCCTTCATAGCTTCATAGAGAACTTGTTGGTAAGAAATTTCCAATCTAGGAAAACTGATGCTGCAAAGACTTCATAAAAGGTTTTGCTTTTTGTTTGTTTGCTTGCTTGTGGAAACTAGTGGCAGCAGATAAATTATGAAAGTAAGGTATCTGGATGAGTGTGAGCAGTCCTTCAGGAGAGAGGGCTCTCCAGGTTTGAAACTCGAGAAACAAATTATCTGTTGTGCATCTGTGTAAAACTTTTTAATTTCAGGCCCCGAGACCAACCAAATTTCCCAGAGAGACAGCAGGAAGATACCGTGTCCCTTCTTTCTGTATTAAATCTAGAGACTCCACACGGTCTTCAAAAATATCCAACAGTGGGAATTTAGAGTCAATTACAAAATGCAAACATAGGAAAACTGGCCTATTTTTTTCTGGGGCTTATGAGACTGCTTGTTATTAATATACATTTTTCAGTGAAGCCCATCCCTGCACAACTGCTTGAATATATACTAACTAGGATTTCTTTTTAATAAAGTTCCCATATGAATGATAGTGGAAATGCTTCTGAAGGCGATGGCTTCTCAAGATGAATATTCTTTTTAAGCTATGGTTGGACTTTCTTAGCTATACATGAGGATAGAGCTGTATTGATTTATTATTATTATTATGTATTTATTTTTCTGTCTATGAGGACTGGGAGTTGAATGGGATTGACATTATCATCTATTACACATAAATATAAAATATATTACTATGGACAGAGGAACTACAAATGAAAGAAAGAAGCAAAGTACAATATTCAGCATTGTACAAAGTTGCTACAAAAGGAGCTACAGGTAGCAACATGTAATCTTAAACATGGATTCACAGCCATCAGTCTGTTTCTTACCTCATGTGTTGCATCCTGCTTTTTATGCTTTGCTAAAGGTTCGGTACAGCTCCTTTCAGTCAGTCAGTAAATATAGGACCTGTGTTAGAGGATCCTTAATCAGAATTCCAGATTTTATAGTAAAACTTGATGCAGGATTGAATAAAGAGTATCAGTAAAATCAAGAAGCATCATTGACAATAGTTTGTGAAATATTATTATTTTCTGTTAGTTTCTTTGCATAATATATAAGTTATTCATGTTTCTGTTCACTAGGCATTATTGAAGTTGTTACCAAAAAAATCCTGTACAAATCTATTTTCATAGTAGACTACTACAATTACAATAAAGTTTCTACCAAAATATTAAGAAAGAAATGTAACTCAGAGGATCAATGCTATCTTAATTTAAAAAATGGGGAACGTTTTATGTTTTATGTCAACCTAATCCTCTATGATACACTGTATGCATCATACACAAAAAATAACTGGAATGATAAAGATTGATATGTTGAAAAACAGTGTACAAAACAAAATATGCATGTTTTCAAAATTCAGTTCTGATAGCCAGCCAGTAAAAAATAGGACCACCACAAACAGACAAAAATTTAAATTTTTGTTAAAATTTTCTCATCCTGTGTTGTGTCTGTCAAAAGGAAGATACATATCTTCAGTAGTATATCTGGAACAGGTAAAGAAAACAGTTAAACCTACTTAGACCATTACAGCTACGTTACTGGATTTTAACGATTGCCTTACAACACTCTAATAACTTCTTATTAGAAGAATTACAACACTCTAATAACTTTTTCTATATGCGAAGCAGCAGGGCATATTATCTGGAAAGGGTAAGAACCTTTTCCTTATGGCAAAGTAAACTGTTGTGATTTCTCACAGTAGGAGGTCATTGGCTCATGTGTTGATTCTGTCCATTTTGATAGGACAACTTTATTGATAAACAGCTTCATACCTGTGGCATGCTTTTAGGATTGATGCCAATTGCACATATTTTCAACAGATTAACTTCTCCCTTCCTCATCTCCTTGCAGACCTTGCAGACCATCAGGCAATGCTCTATAAAATTAGACATTATTTTGCTCATACTACGCGATATTTCTGTTTAGTAAAAATACACATCTGCTTCTCATATCTCTTCTCTATTCTTCAAAAGTGGTTATGAAGAGAACATGTTTATTTAAAAACCTAATGATATCTATTGGAAGAAAAGTTTTTTTCATGTGTAGACAAAGAGAAGATAATACACTATTTGGTTGGTATTTAAAATAAATCTAAGATACTCTATTTAAACATGACAATTATTCTAGTTTATTATACTGTCTTTTGCTAGTCCCCCTTTTCTGCAAGTAATTGCCATGTGGTTGGGGAGTTTGATTTCCCCCATTTTCATGGAATACCGTTAGTTTTCTGTACTGAAAAACAACCAAACAACAGCAACAAAAACCAAGCAAACAAAAAAGCCAACAAAGCAAACTTTGGATTCAACACCTGGGGGCATTAGAGTTTAAGATTTTATTTCATATGGCTGGATTTTACTATGAAGGCTGTAGCTAGATAAGTGCTATGTACTATACTGTATTTCCTTTATAGGGAAGATGATATGAATACTTAGCCTCTTTCAGAGAAATGAGGGAGAGGGAGGTGGGAAAGAGAGAGACTCTTTTACCTAGTTTCAATTATATCAGATGCAGTTGGATAAGTACTTGGTTGACTTGTATCGGAAATGATGCTAAAATCTCCTCTAAAATCAGTGAAGGACAGTTTTAAGAATACTGTTCTCAGCATCTGGAAGTAGCCATCAAGTAAAGTAAGATAATTTTTAGGGGAAACTCCAAAGTCTTCAATTCTAAATCTTCAGGTGTGTGGACTGCTAGACACCCTAATGTTGTAGTTTATTCTATGTTCATTTCTTTTTGCATTTTCAGAAGTTATTTCAATTGAATCATTTATGGTTCTTCCATTCAGATTATAACAGCTATTTTGGAGCGGATAACCCTCAATGGCTGTATATGAGACATTGCCCGAGGTGCTTCCAAGATGCTTTTGAGCTGGGTAAGGAAATCACTGAGTGTTGACACGTTCTGAAAGCACTATGGCATGGACTGAGAGCATATAGTTTATAAAATGTGTTACTGACCTATTGTTTTTTGCATTAATGACAGAATAGACTATATACCTTTCCTCTGAAGTATTAAACTAAATCAAATGAACACTTTTTTTGGAAAAAAAAAAAAAAGTATTTTCAAAAAGGAAATACAATATCCAGTCTAAAGATTAATTTGTAGAAAAAACTTTAAGACATCATTAATCACTTCTAATGTGTCTATTTTTACTATGGCAGCCATTCAATGTATAATATTATACTAATACAATATTATAATATCAGCATTGTATTAGTATACTGGTGAAGTAAACCATACTCAAATTTTTGCTGTGACTTTAAGGTCAAAGCTAACTCCTTCTGTGGGCATGGCTTAACCACTGTGTCAGTTTAAGATTTCAACTCATATTCAAGCTGTAATCTGTGATCATCTCAGCACTGTACATGTTACCTTATATACTCTTTCAATCATAAGCCATTAGCTGTGATGAATCATCTGCTCTTTCAGATACAAACCTGGGCATCTAAAAACGTGGGCTACTGAACTTGAACCTGTGCCCAATGAGAGACACAAAGGCTGTATGGGTATGGGGTGTTGCTGTGGACCTTCTGCTGAGTACATTAAGTGAAGTAATCAGATAAAGCTTTCTGTCTCTTCTTCAAAAGCACACTGATGAATATGATGATCGGGACAGTCCAGCACAGGTGTGATGCTAACATCTCCCAGGAGTTAGCACAAAAATAGATTTATAATCCCCTTCTCTCCTTCTCTATTTAAGGTTATGCAGTGTCTGGGAAAAATGCATATTCTGCTGTAACAAAGCATGTTCTAACTCTTATAATGTTTCTATAATACTCTTTTTAGTGTTTTAACCATCTGAAATCTGACTGAATCTGCTACAATGTCTCCAGAATTTTTACTGAAGTTAGTTCACACTGTGTGCTGCCAGTGGCTGAAGATGCAACTTAACAAAGCTAATGCTGCCCATTGTGTTAAGGGTACTATTTTAATAGCTTTATTTTTTGTTGAAAAATGCCAAAATCTTAGAGACTCTATTTCATGTTGTAATTAAAGCCTTCTATTTTAAAATGATATGAGCATACAGAAAAGAGACTTCTATTAGATCAGTGTAATTCAAAACAAAACCAGAGAGGATATTATCCTTTAGAAACACACTTTTCATTAAAAAAAAATAAAAAATCTAGAAAAACAAGCAGGAAAACAAATAGAAAGTAAATTGCACATGCAGGAGAAGGTCATATAAATCTGTATTTCCTACCATAATCCCACTCCAGGTATACATCGACGGGCCTTCAGCGTGTTAATTTCTCATAGCACCGAGTCTAGCAATAAATCTCATGTTAGCTTGCAGTAATCCATTTTCATCCTACTGAACAAAATTTGTCTTATACTATTTAATGTTATCTGGCCATATCTAATAATAGCTAGAGACTGGCTAATACATTTGTTTTTTTGATTTTGGTGTGTTTTTTTTTTTTTNTTTTTGCTTTTGGCACTATTGAGAACTAGTAGAGTATATTATACATGAATGGCTTGTAAAGTTATTGGTTTCTAT
Organism: Penelope pileata; assembly: GCA_013396635.1. Classification (NCBI taxonomy): domain Eukaryota; kingdom Metazoa; phylum Chordata; class Aves; order Galliformes; family Cracidae; genus Penelope; species Penelope pileata. Next base: position 89,588 of record WBMW01001390.1, read on the forward strand.
TTCAGAATGACAAACAAGTTTGTGTTCTAATTTCTCCTTTACTTAATCAAGATTTTGAAATGAAGTCTTGAACATAGACCCAGAAGAAACTAAATGTATAACGTTCTGGGCCTTCATTAATGTCACAGTCTGATGCAGGTATAAATTTCATGAAAACATGAGAGATTTCACACTTAAAACAAGAGTGCCATAGTGGTACACCCATTTCAACTTATATATAAACTGTAATAATTGTTCATTTTGTGCATGTAATAATTTTCAAATGTCTATTTGAGGTTTTGAATATTTTTAAAGCATCTGCACATTCATCTGGAAAATATTTGTTTCCCTTCCACTAGTTTATTAGCAACCAGAGATTGCCTCCTTTCAGTAATATCAGACAACATGCTTAAGCATCACAGGGGCAGCCATTGTCTTCCTCGTATGTACAGAGCACGTTTTATCTAACTCTGGAGGTGCATTGTTTGCTCTAGACAGACTCCATTTTTTCTGCTGCTCCCATTCCTACTTACCAAAGTAAGAATCTGTAATTAAAAGTGTTCATCATTTTGTGGCTTCAGCTCCTGATCAAAGTTTGTATCCATGTTTTGAAGGGGAAGGTCAACAGCTAAATAAATGTAAAGGAAGTTTTCTGGTTAAAGTTTGAGCTATAAGACATACAGTTTATTAGGCATGTTATTAGAAAGTGAGTATGGCTTTCCAGTTCGCATAACATTGATCCTGCTGAATTTGGATTTATTTTTTTTACTTTTTCATCTCCACTTAAGTGAGGGGAAGCTACAAAATGCTCAAAGCTTTTTAACTTTTGACCTTTTCTATACAACAATACTATACTGTGCTGTTGGCTATTCTATAAAGGTTTGCTATGACTTGACTCATATGACTTGAGTCACTGCTTATTCTACATGGTTTACTGCATGGTTCTCATTTACAATGAAGAATTTACTCACTGAATGTTACAGCATTTCAGTTGTGTGTATTTGGGCTAGACCCTTATTAGGAAGTGATGCTGTAAACTATGGATCATAACCAAATTTCAGTAATTTCATGTGTTTAAATCATCACGGTTATAATACAAATCCTTGTTGGGAAAAAAAAATAAACAATTGTATTTTGAATAGAGAAGTGATAAAAAGCGCAGATGATTTTAACATATGAAGAGTGAAAATATGAGGATAAGCCTATTTGTGTGGGTTTTGTAGCTCTACAGTCACTGCAATATTCAATACTATGCCATACCCATCAGTCTTAACTGTGAGTTTCAGGCATTATATACTCTCTGAATTATTTCAAGATGATAATCTTATGAATGGAGGCAGGTAGAAAGGCCCTTGTATACTTTCTCTTTGAGATTAGTAGTTCTCCTCCTGGATATGAGTTGCTGCCTCTTCAGGTCTTTGCAGATGAATTAAGGCATCTTGAAAGCATTCTGAGTACATGAAGGCCATAAACAAACCAGAAAAAAAGTGGAAGCAGAAAGGAAGGGGAGGAAGGCAACATAATATTACAAGTTCTCCATTAAGACGTGTGGTTCTGACAATTTAATACAGAGGCGGGTTTTTACCCATCATCCCTCCC
>WBMW01001390.1:96305-224331 GCA_013396635.1 Penelope pileata
GCCCCGCGCCGCCCGCCTCGGCGAGGAGAGAGCGGCGCTGCCGCTGCCCCCGCGCGGGGTGTGAAGCCCCGGCCCCTCCTCCGCAGCCCCGGGCTCGCCCGCCCTGCTCGGGAGTGTGGTCCCTGCCGGGAGCCGTCGCGCCTGGCGCACAGAGGGAAGCGTTGATGCATCGCTGTGGAAATTCATTGTGTGACTTTCTGGGTATTTACTGAGTTTCAGACCGAGATGCAGCTCTTGAAAGCTTTATGGGCACTAGCGGGAGCAGCGATCTGCTGTTTTCTTATATTTGTCATCCACTCACAGTTTCTTAAAGAAGGTAATTATATCTGCATGTCTGCATACCCTGTTCTTTGATAGTACGATCTGTACGAGGTGCCTTAATTGTTTTTACCGTTTCCAGTATGTTCTATTTACAGCAGTGCTTCCACGCTGTTTTTTTTCTTTCTTTCCGCTTCAAGCCTTCTCCTGTTTGTTCCTTTGGCAAATAGCGAGCTTTAGACTTAAATTCTCAGCAAATGCATAGCTATATAAAATCTGTGTGGTGTTTGCGTTCTGTGTTTCAGCCGATGGCTCGTTGCTTTATGTGGCACGGCCAGTGTATAGGAAATGTTCGTAGCTATCAGATGACCACCAAACGGCCGTCGTCATGGGAGTATTAATAAACCAAAAACCCCTTAACAAGTAAACGTCTTATTTTTATATGAAATCAATAGGCATCCTTTCCCTCTTTCTCGTTCAGTAAATTTTCAATAGATGGCACTAAAGTTCTATGGAAAGGGCACGGCAGAGCCAGTCCTAGGCATTCAGCATCCTTCTCCTCGCTGCCCCAAAACAGAAGAGGCCTTTGCATGCTTTCAAGGCTCCGTTTTTGCCACCCCGTGGTCAGAAAATTGTGATTACAAATTATTGGAGAGAGCAGCTTGGATCATGTGGCGGGCTTTTTAAAAATGCTCTTCTTTTTTTCCTCCACATATTGGGTGGAAAAAAAACATTGATTAAGTGGATAGAGGAATTTTCTTGGAGAGAAACCCTCCTATGTTTCTTTTTTTCTTTTCCTTTTTTTTTCATCAAGAAATTACTTTTTTTTTTCACGTTGCAATAATGATTTCCTTCCTTATTTATAAACAAAACTGGTGTGAGATTTGAATGTGAATCCTGAGAGATGTACTTATGTTGGGTGGTGGACGAGAAAGACCGGTGCTGTTCTTTAACAAACATAACACAAGAATGTGGGGGTTTCGGTGAACCTATTTATTCCTTTTAGCCCTGCAGTACAGCTGAGGTGGCAGCTGCCAGAACCGGGCTCACTTTGGAGCACTGGCTGCACAGAGCGAGGAAAAAACTTTTCTGTGCCTGGGACAAAGTTTCACTCCAGAGCGGGCAGAGCAATGGCCTCGCAGCCACGGTGGGGCCGCTGGGCCGAAACACAACCTCAGGCCCATACAGCACCGGGCTGCATGCCTGCACACGTCTTCTCTGCAATGAATAAGCATCAGTTTGGTTTGATTTATTAAAAAAGCATTATCCAGATATCAACAGTGCCAGAGATCCCCTCCTTTAAGAGAGGAACCCATGCTTCAGCTGCATTGGATGCAGTGCTTCCCACATATTCACTTATTTAACGGACTTGTGTGTTTGTGTACCCCTGTCTACTCAGATGACTCATTTTGAGAAGGTTTTGTAGAAAGAAATATTGCCGGTCATTTCAGGCTATTTTTTGTCAGCATTTGCATTATGCTGCTTTTTTCTCCATTTTCTTCCTTTTTTTTTTTTTTTTTTTTTTAATATCTTTCACTCCTTGATTTTGAGTCCTGTGTTACCATAAATAATCCATAAAGGAAGAGGCATTATTTTCACTTAAAATATTTCTTCTTGCATTGTGGGGTAGGAAACTACTAAGTTAATGTATAAAGGCAGAAGCCATGGCTGTACACAGAGCACTTCAATACATCTTAAACTGCTTCTCCTATTCCAGCTTTTATAGCCACTCTTAATGTGACTTAATGCAGAGAGAAAGCTTGCTGGGGAACTTCATTACACCAGTTTGTTTATATTTGTGAACAAAATATTTCTCTTTGTTTAACACTCTGACCTGTATACTTGTGGTAAATACAGACGGCGTGTACGGGGCCGTCAGCCCCTTCTGACAGTGCTGATCTCCACAACAGCACTCTGGCCCCTTCCGTATAATTACTCCAGCAGTGTATGCACTCCCCTCTGTAGTTCCAATCTTGACATTGAATAGTTTAGTAAAATTGGCTGAAACTCTAGGTGGTATAACTGCATTTTTGTCTATGAAGAACTTTAAAAATATCTAATAAAAATGATAGCTTAGCCATCGTAAATCCAACTGCAGGAGTGTAAGAGAAGGAGAAATAGATAACAGAAGAATTAAGCTATCTATGTATTGTAAACAATTAGCAAAAGCAAAATTTAATTTTCTATTTTCTTTTAAAGCTTGCTTTTTTGATTATTTCCAGTTAGAAAGCAAGGGAAAGCTGTGTGAGGAAGGGACCAGCAAACCATTTAACCATAAGTCTACCACAGTAGTTTACTAAATAGATATGCATAAAGCAGAATACATGGCTGTCACCTTACCTCCAGAAGGTTTGGAATTATTCTCTGATATCGGAGTTAGCCCTTTGCATTCAGATCTTATTAAAAAGTTGGGAATGGTGTGTCTCATTGCACATAATGGTGCTAGACTGTTGATTTCCTGGCAAAAAGATTAATTTCCCATCGGAGCCTAATGAACTACATGGGCTCATTGTTTGTAACTCAGCTGCGCGGTCGAATTCTTGAGTTAAATACTTGGACATTTTCATTTGATTATTTCTCATGCAGGAGGATAATTTCCTGTAGTCCCAAGCAGCAAAGAAGTAAGCCACCAGTTTGCCTAGCTTGATCAGATTAGCTGATAGCATGAGATCTCCCGAGACAATTTGACAGCACAAGTTTATACTGCATGCATTTCTTTTGTTTGCAAGAGAATTGATTTAAGAAGAATGGCATGTAGAATTAATTAGAGGTCTGACTTAATTTATTAACGCATGCTCTCTCAATTTTTGCATGTTTTGTAGTATTTCCTGCTTATTATTTTTCCAGGGGCAGATGTTAATAGAAAAATGACAGTCTTCACTTTTTACATCTTTAAACAATTACTATGTGCTTTCTTTCTGTATTAATTTGCCTTTTACTCACTTTGAGTTAGTGATGCTATCTGTTATATTAAACTCTTACCACCTATTAGCACAAGATATTTTGGTAATTTCAGTTGTGCTGCAGGGCTATAGAGTGTGGAGCTTTCATGACTTCAAACTAAAACTTACTCCTCCTTCAGTCACATTCATAGATATGATATTGTGTTTTGTAATGACCAACTGAGAGTTTTCACAGTTATTTTTTATTTTTAGTTCCTTTGCTGAACTTTCATTTTTTCTAAGTAGACCTATCTTAATTCTTAAATATTTTAACACAGTTAGGGCATTTAGTAGCAGCCTTACATGGCTGCAGTTTAAATGTTGTAAGAGACAGTGAATGCTTGTTCTGAGATGAGTGGGAAAGAGCTGTTTAAAGGTCTATTTTCATGAATATTTTTTTTTCAGGAAGTGAAGAATGGATGACACAGGGTGCCATTTTTCCACACTTAACGCTTTTGTGTGGAAATACAGGTTGTCCTGCGGCTAATCCGTTCCCCTACTTCCAATCTGTCCTTCAGTGTTTCTAAAAGATGAATAGAGCTGCAAACCCAGAAACGGGTATTGTGGTACATAATTGCAGTCCCAAGCCTGTCTGATCTTCCTGCAGAGCAGTTTAACATCCCCCAGTCAACTGCAGTTGGTATGAAGAGATGTGGAAAACTGAAATATCTAAAACTTTTTTGCATACACCAGTGACAATTAAAAGTAAGGAATTACTTTCGTTACTTCACTCTGGTTTTAAATGATTTATAAACTGTAACTTTCTTTCAAAGAGAGCTGGAAAAGCACTGAGTTGATGCTCTGCACATTAATTGTGGGACCCCCTTTGCACCCAGACAAGTACCCTTTTCAGCTAGTAGAACATTTTAACCATTCAGGCGCAGTAGTGATCGGGAAAGGTAAAGGATACAGTTTCTAAATATGTCTTTGAATTCCATGGAAAACAATGCAGTAAAGGGATAAACTTTGGAAGAGTGTGAATATATCGCAGCTGGGTTGCATTACAGCCAATTGTAATCTTTGAAGCTTTTTTTTATTCTGTGTTGGTCAGTTAGGAGGCTGGAACATCTTGTCTATCAAGGACAATTCGGTATTTTGAATGGTTCATGAGATTTGAGTGTGTGAGCGGGACTAAACAGAAACAAGGATTCAGTCCCATGACTCTTAAAATATAAAGGATTGGAGCATTCAGATCTGAAAACAACATTCATAATCTTCTGGGTAGAAGTTCTGGAGCAAGCCATGTAAAATAGGATGAGTTTCTGTTGATATGCTACTGTTAAGTAGAGGCCAGAGAATTCTGATACTTCTGTTATAAACCAATGATTGTATTTATAAACCAAATTTTAATATCACTCGTGCAGTTTTAGCATATATTTATATGTATGAATAGTGTACCTATTTAGTACATCTTTCATAATTATCCTTTTTTTCTGCTCTAGGCAAAAGTTTGCAATTATTTGTTACACTGACACTGGCACTTTTCTGCCAAACTCATTTAGAGGAATTAGTGTCACAGTAGCAAAAATACTGCAGCACTTTCTGTTAAAAAGTGAATTTCTTGCTCATAATAACTTGGTTAAGGTTTATACTTTACATTAAGATTTTTAAACTGACACTTTTTGCAAATTTTAATATGTTGACCTGCTCAAAAAGGATGGAAAATACTTTCTGCATTTTTTTTTGTGTGTGTGTATGTGTGTGTGTTTTTAGGTTGCGCATTTTGCAACTGAAAATCATAGAATCGTGGGCTGGCCCAGGTTGGAAGGGACCCCAAGGATCATTAGGTTCCAACCCCCCTGCCACAGGCAGGGCCACCAACCTCCAGATTAGGTACTAGATCAGGTTACCCAGGACCCCATCCAACCTGGTCTTGAACATGTCCAGGGCCGGGGGATCCACAACCTCCCTGGGCAGCCTGTTCCCGCACCTCACCACTCTCTCGGTAAAGAACTTCTCCCTGATGTCTAATCTAAACCTTCCCTCTTTCAGCTTAAAACCATTCCCCCGTGTCCTATCACTGTCTACCCTTGTGAAAAGTTGGTTCCCCTCCTGTTTATAATCTCCTTTTAAATACTGGAAGGCCACAATGAGGTCCCCCGCAGCCTTCTCTTCTCCAGGCTGAAGAAGCCCAGCTCCCTCAGTCTGTCCTCCTAGGGGAGGTGCTCCAGCCCTCTGATCATCTTTGTGGCCCTTCTCTGAATATAACTCCAAACAACTCTGCTACCCTCTGCTAACATCTTAAAACATCTATTGGCAGTATACCCAAGACTATTTTTTTCAGAACTTTCTGTTCATATAACCTCACAGCTTTATATAGTTGCTAATACTAACGCTTGCTGCTGTATAAAACATTTGAGGAGAACTTGTCTTCCAAAGTCTTCTGACACTTTTTGAGACTCATAATTATCGTGGAAAGAATTTGAATGTGATTTATTATGACAGATAATATTATCTTTAAGATTTATTTTTCTTTCATCTTTAAAAATAATGACTTGAGACAATTTAAGTGAGAAAGAGAATTGCTCTTAATAATGTAGGAAAAAAAAGTTTGCATTTTTTTTTTCCATTTGCCCTTTTATGCTTAAACTTGTGTCTCAAAACAGTCAGATACCTTGCATACCAGATGTGCTGCATATGTTACCTATTTATAGTAAATTTAAGTTGAGGACAGTTTGTCCCAGCTGTAAATTTTTCTGCTTTTTGGGGCTTTGCTACTTCTAGCATACTGTAGAATAATTCTTTTCTCCTATTTGTCATTTTTTTCCAGTTTCCAGTGGAGAGGCAGATACAAGTGAGATTATCAGAGCAGCACATCAGGCTAGAGAGAGGCACAGAATGCTGAAGTGAAAGGCTTGTCTTCTCATTCAGGAAACAGGCTGTTAAAAAGCCCTAAGCTTTACTAAATGCTGCACAGGGAAAGAACGTGTATTTGAAAAGTTTTAGTGTTTTCATTATTTATTTATTTAGTTTCCTATTTACTTATTTTCAGATAGGTTTAGAGAAGTATAGCAGTGAAAGGAAGCTATGCAGACAAAAGTTCTCATAATTTTTCTTTCAGGGAGGTGAGAGGTGTTTCCTATCTGGCATCTGCTGTGTGAGGAGGTACCAAGAAGGGGAGTCTGTCAGTTTTTCTACCCATAGAAGGTAGCTTTGAATTAGTCTTTGGTTTTGGGTGATGAAAATAAAAGATGCGTTTGTCTGCACAGTGCACCATAGATGGTATAAAACCCCTACTTTTACTGACTGAGTAACCTGACAAAAGGAATTAGTAACAGATTTTCAGTAGTCTTTTTATGTCTGCTTGTTTTCATGCCCTGAAAGCACAAGTGAGGAATTACTGACCTTTCTCCACATTTACTAGCACGGCCTATTCTGAAAGGCAGCACTGTAGACTGATGTGATTCACATCATAGAAAAGTGCATACTTAGATCTGTTGACTAATGTATATTTTTCTTATTTCTAAGCAGACATGTACATTTGATCTTTGCCATATCAAAAATAAATCTGGAATAAAAACAAGACACATACACACTGAGACTTTAGCTGAATTTAAAATGGAACTTTGAAAAAGAAAACATGTATTTAGAGATCAAGAGATCAATACAGTATTGGTAAAAAAAGCCATAAATGTCTTTAACGTAAGTTCACTAATAAAGATATAGGTAAAACTCCTATTTTCTCATATATATTTAAAAATATTTTTTTTATAATAATATGTAATAAAGGAGCAACATAAGTTTTTATCCTAATGATAACAATAATACTTGTTCTTTAGTAGTATTTAGATATCCCAGTTGGAATCAGTGGCCTAACCGGTCAGCTGTAGTGTATGTTCATACAAATCCAAGCCAGCTATCTATTATATCCAGTGTCTGGATTTTAGTGAATATTTATTTTGCTCAGAAATTATATCCTCTTGCCACTTAAAATCCGTAGGGACAAAATATTCCATTTAATAGCAAAATCAGATTATTTACTTAAATGTGCTTTTCATGCCTGTTCTAGAAAACCAACACAATGTAATGAAACTACCTATTCATTTTGTTTTACTTTTGGCAATACATCAGTTCACAAGTAATGCTAGTCAGAACAATAGATCTTCCTACTAATTGGTGTTAGTCTGGTGAAAAGCAATGAGTAACATGTTTGAATTATATCCAAACAGCAAATTAACATATAAATAACCAGAAAAATAATGTAATGGATCAATACCTATTGAAATATTTTCTAAAAGCAGATGCTATGCTAATGTGTAATTTCATGTGAGTGATTTATTACTTTTGACCATAAGAGGGAAAGAAGAAGATTGTGTTAATTTGTCAGGTGAAAAATTGAATTAAGATCCAGTACATTCTGGATCTTAGTTTCTTTCTACCATGCCAGAAGGCCAGATTGTATTCCAAAGTCTAGATGCTTAACTGCAACCATACATGAAGAGAGATGCAGGCCAAATTAAGTGGATATACAGGAGAACAAGATGAAGAAGTGCAACGTTAGAAGATCTGACCAAGAAAGGAGTACTGGAGTTATTAAGTTTAGAGAAGAGACTACTAGATTGATAGGAGTTTTCAATTGATAAAATTCTGCCTTAGGAGTAACAAACTTCTTTCTGTAAAGTGGGAAGATGGCAAGAAGCAGTAGGTGCCAGCTGATTTGAGGGAAATTTAAGGTAGATATTAGGAAAAACTGCAGCAAGGGAAATTTGTGCAGTACATCAGGGAAGAATTACCAATGGCAAGGACAGTTAAGGACTGTAATAGATTTCCTTGGGAAGCAGTGAAAAAGGAGAGTTTTACTTTCAGGTCAAAATGTTATGTGTTGGGAATAGCATCATCAAGTTGAAGCAGACAGGTGGACTAGGTGACCTCTTGAAGCCCCTTCAAGTCTTATCCTCCAAAATGCTAGCTTACCTGAAATGTATTTAGAAAGCTGAAAGGGCTTTAGAAAGCACCTGACTTCAGGGCAGTTTTCTGTTAACTGCTGAAGTGAAGGCTTATGAGAAAATACACTGGGATCTGAAAGTATTCAGAGGATAAAGCAATATATGAAATCTCAAGAAAAAACCCAGTGGTTTAAGTATTTTATTAGCTAAATCATACCACTTTCTGAGTTGCAGATGTAATTTTGAAAAAAGAAAACACCGAAAATCTCATGGTTTATGCTAAACTTTCTGGATATGTCAGAAAATAAACCTAAGCTATCTAACAGTTAATCTTTTAAGCGCTTTTTACTCTGCAAGCTCTTCAGGACTTCAAGGACTGTCCTGAAGCAGGGCCTTGCTCTGTTCACTTTTCTTCATAGACAAAGAACAGTAAAATTAGAATATTATGAGTACTGTCTTTCACTTGCCGATATTTCTTATGGGATGAAGATGAGGGCTAAGGATTGCTGAGGTCTGCTGGCCTGTTGTTGTTATCGAAGCACCTGGAGGGCTCATTTCCAGGTGGCCCTGTGGCTGCTCTGACCTCTGTATGGGAAACGTAGAACCAGCCCCACAACAGTGAGTGCTGCAGATGGCCTCATAGGAGTTCTCTGCTAGCTTGTACCCATTTGATTCTGCTGGTGGTTGAGCTTTGTGTTTGTTGCTGCTTGTAATTATGTTCCTCTTTAATGCCATGCCGTCCAGTTTTTCTGTCTGCATGGCTTCCAATCCAACAGCAAAATGAAAAGCAGCAAGTTGTTCTGATAGAAGATGTGCGGGAAAACAGAGGTCGCTTGTTAAAAAGAAATAGGCAAACTTGGACATCCTCTGTTGTTGGAGCTGTGACATGTCATACTCCACAACTCATACTTGGAGCAAGACCTATATGGAATTTGTTCATGCCTCTGGAGCCATTGCACACTGCAGAGTTGTTCTACTTGAAAGTGTAGAAGAGCTGGATACCAGGTGTTGTTTCCCTAAGCAGCATTAACATTTCTTTAAAGACAGGATACAGAAAATCTTTTAAAAGTTTCTGTAGTGAAAAATAAAATTTCTTTACCCCTTTATATTAGTTTGACAAAAAGCACCCACATTTTATGTGGTTTTGTGGTGAGTGCTAATTAATCATGACAATGATGTTTTATGGTATCTTTTGTACTTTGCTACAGCTTTTATTGTATTAAATTACATGGTTTTCTGCATAATTCTTTCAATACAAATTTATGGCTTTACGGAAAAAAAGAAACACAGCACTGTTCCACTGTTCAGTGTTGTACATATTTTAGAGGTGTGCATGGTGGATCTGCGAATAGTTTTAGCCTCAAGAGAATCAGTTATTTGAAACGGTCACTGCTTGAGTATCACCTTGCTTATGGCTATAAACTAATTGAGATTAAACTAAAATGATTGTGAGATGCTTCCTTTTCCTTTGCATTGGCAGTTCCCATTATCTGTTAATGCTTTAAAAGTATTATTTAGTCATTAACAAAAAAAAAGTATGCTTTTGAGTTCCTCTTTCATTCTCACTGTTGCTTTTGTTTTTCTGAATATGTATTGGTAGACGAAATAGACTCTCATTTATTGCAAGACGATCTCATAACCGTTGTAAGCATTCTTGTATACTTGGCTATAAAACTATACAAATTGTACCAGATGCTGTCTTAACTTATTTTATAGAATTATAATGAATGCTAATGAGTCTTAGAGTCAAGTCTTTAAAGATGAAGACTCATTTGGCATGTGTTACTTTTTTCTTTGTAGTACATAGTAATAGCCCTGTTTTACTGAAACTTTTCAATTTTCCGTTATTTTATTTAAAACTGTGAAAACTTTTTATATTTTAGTACTTCGTAATTTTTTTGTCTTTACTGAAGGTTATAACAGTAAAAAATGTATTTTTGCTAATTATTTAGGTAATAAATAGCATGATTTTCAAGAGGTCTGAATACCTAAGAGCTCCTACTGCCTGCAGTTTGAGATTTTTTGATAAAACATATATGTTGAGCAATTTTTTGTCCATGTCCACTTACTGGTTTCATGCCAAGACCCAACAGGTTTATAGTTATTATTGGTTACCTCATAACTAGACAAATATCTGTTTAATGTGGTATATCAATAACTTACAGTGTTAATTATTTATAAAAAGGGCACTGTAGGGTTGATGCATAAATTATCAGTTTTTCCTTTGTGTTGCGCTTTCCTGAGCCCCAAAGCATTTCACAAGACACATATGGCTTTTTGCTTTTTAAAGTAAGCTTGAAGTGAAAGGTGACCCTGGTAACAGCCTTCAGAAAGTAAACTGTAAGGCTGATGACGGCAACGTGGTTAGAGAAAATGAATATGCTATTTGATGTTAGGAATGAAATGTTTTCCAGGCTGGTGGTGAACTTCTTACTGTGTTCGCTTTAGCAATATTGGGCATCATTTGGTGGTTCTTCAGCTCACTTTTCAGAGAATCACAGAACTGTAGGGGTTGGAAAGGACCTCTAGAGGTCATTGAGTCCAACCCCACTGCCGAAGCAGGTTCCCTAGAGCCGGTTGCACAGGTAGGTGTCCAGAGAGGTCTTGAATATCTCCAGGGAAGGAGTCCTCCTTGGGCAGCCTGTTCCAGTGCTCCGTCACCTGCACTGTGAAGAAGTTCTTTTGCATATTGGTACAGAACTTCCTGTGCTCCAGGTTTTGGCCATTTCCCCTTGCCTTGATTCAGTGGCTTAGGAAAGCATCCTTTCCTATCTGTAAGATCTGTGAGATAAATAAGTTGTGTTTGCAACGCAGTTGTTACTGAAGTGCTTTCCAAACCAACCAATTAAAGCTTGTACTGCACTTAGGCAGGTTCTGCTTAATGCTCCAGTTCCTTGTCCCACACTGAAGCACTCCATCGGCGTCCTGATGACTCTGTCTTTTTCTGGTAAAATGAGGTCATTTTTCTTGCTCTACAGATGCTGAAAGCGAAGTATGACTTCTGTGTAACTTTATACTCCTATGCAGTGAATTATTACTGTCTGTAGTATGGACTTCTGTTTTATTATGCGCAGAGGCCTTACCTAGAGCCAGGGCTGTACCACTACAGTCACTTAACAAATCTAGAGAAGCTCACAGCTCACAGAATTACAACAACAACAACAACAACAACAACAACAAAGAAAAAGAAAAAGGAAAAAAGAAATGTTAAATTGTTCACGAGAAGTAATTATAATGATAGAAGTTAGGAACAATCTCCTCAGTCTCACAGGCTTAATCACAGAATCATTGCAGAATCACAGACTGGATGAAGTGGGAAGGGACCTCTGGAGGTCACCTGGCCCAACCCCTGCTTAAAGAGGGACCCTCAGAGCAGGGCACCCAGGACCATGTTCAGGCAGTTGCTGAAGATCTCCAAGGAGGAGGCTCCACAGCCTCAGGGCAGCCTCTGCCAGTGCTCCATCACCTGCACAGCACAGAAATGGTGCCTGGCGAACCTCCTTCACTCCAGTGTGTGCCCATTCCTCCTTGTCCTTTCAATGGGCACCACTGAAAATAGCGTAGCTCTGTTCTCTTTGCACACTCCATTCTGGTATTTATGGACATATTGTTGGTTCTCACCAGCTACCTTAATTTCTTCAGTAGTTCTTGTCCACTTCCAGCACACTCCTGCCTTCTGCCTTGCATACTATGCCAAGTGAACACAACTTCATTCAAGGAATTGAATGAGGAATTGATGCCCTTTTCATATTACTTTTTCTTACATGGAAATTTTTCTCTAGATGACTCAGAGATGCAAACTTACAGGTAATTGGTCCCTTAGGAAACAGGGATAGATGCCCACTTTGGGGAGGGGAAGCTAAAGTCTATATGTGGCCAAGCTCATCTATTTTTATATGCATTTTATTATTGTCTTGCCCTTTTAAGTTTTCTTCAGTTTTGTGAGCTCTATCATGATGAGAGCTAAACCACATTAGATTGATAATGATTCTTAATATTAAACTCAGTTCACATAAATTATGCATATATAGTAATTTGTTTTATGAATCTAGAATGAATGTAGTCTCTCTATTTGTTACAGGTGTTTTAATGAGTAGTTTGAAAATGATTTTCAGTTTGCAACTGGATGAGATTTGTAAAGCTCCCTTTTTCAGCAGACAGCTCCCTTTTTCAGCAGACAAATGATGAAAGTCAAATTAAAGGAGTAGCTTGTCTCTCTGATTCATTCTAATCCTGTTGCTTTCTAAGGTGATGTTGAAGATCTCAGATCTATCTCTGGGCTCTTATAATTTCTGTTCACTGTAATAGGAACTGCAGACACCTGTGCATCTTTAGGCAGGCAGGTTCCTGAATTCAGTAAAGCTGTCCAGTAATGGAGTGTCATGTCAAAACACAGTTTTCCTTGTAAGAAAACCAGGCAATCATATCTTCTTCTCCAGACTTCTATTTTTTTCAGAAAAAGAGAAAAAAACACAGTACAGTTTTAATGGAATTAACAGTAAGAACAGCATCAAAATGACTACAATTTACAGTATACTTTAATTCTCTAATAGTTTACAATTATAAAAGCCAAACAGAGAAACATTTGACACAGAACTGCTCATTTGTTTGATTGCTTTCTCCTGGGTTTGTTTATGGTTTAGAAGTAGTCAGGGTTAAGCAGAGGTGTGTTTACCAATTTAATCATGACCTCTTCTTAATATAGCTTCATTTTCTGGTACAAACCGTAGCCATATAAAGTAAAAAGATCTTTTCTCAATCCATATGTGAGAAAAGATTATGTACAAACACAGTGGAAATGAAGAGTTTGCTATGTAGCCTCACTGTTAATTTACATTTTGAAAAACAAAAAGTTGCCATAGTAACATGTAAGTTGTAAAAAATGTTCTAGATCTGTTATATTAGACTTAGGAAACTTATTTGCATGACATGTTTCTCAAGTTTTGTGAATATGAAGGAGCCTAAATCTGTACATTTGTGGGTTTGGCCTGTAATAGTTTAGATTTGTGCAAAATATAATAAAATATGAAGGCATTGGTAAATTATGCAAATCAAACCTTTTCTAATCACCTTTCTAATTATGTTGTTCCTAAGATAATTGTTGTTTGTTTTTTTTTTCTAAAAGGATAGTAAAATATATAGGTGTTTTGTAAAATAAGAATTTGTCACAGCTCTGCTTTTGTTCAGAAACTGTGTATTTAATGTTGATGGTTTTTAAATACTTGGGATAGTATATTCTGTTTTTTTTTCTCATAAATTTCTTTTTAATTCTATGTAATTTAATAATTCTTATTTCTAGATCAAACATAGTATATACATATGATGTAGTTTATTCTGCATGGAATATTTGCTTTATAAATCAGAGCTTTGGTAAACAGACCAAAAGATATAGTTAATAATGAGATCTCTTTTGCTATTTTTAAAAAGCCAACTTTAGTACTGTTCACTATGGATATTCTAAACTGAGTGCCACAGACTGCTGTGGTGGCCTCCATGTGCAGCCAAACTGAGCAAGTCACTTTTATGGAACAGTTTGCATGGCCAGGTGTTTAACTCGTTAATTTATTCCATATCTCAAGTCTCAGTAGGCAGTGAGTTTTTATTTTCAGTTCTATTTTATTTTATATTTTTAAATATATGTATTTTTATATATGTTTAAAGATATGTAAGAAATAATGTTTGCTCCAGTCATCATGTAATGCTTTCTAAGTATTGTGGTGCTGGATCCAGCTCTACTGATGATGGCCAGTGGCCTTCTGAGTCAAGGTACATCTGAACTATTTAATGTTTTAGGGTGAAGGTTTATGCTGATGCATGATCATGTTTAGTGTTATAGCTTGAATAATTCTTCCATACTGATATGGACGTAAAAATAGATCTCATTTCTGAATATGTTTAATAATGGAAACTACTTATCACTAGGCAGCACTAAAATATTCCACTGTTTTTCAACTGCAGTTCTATTGTAAAGTCTCCCACTCTGTTAAAAATTATTAGTATCTTTTTTTTTGTTCTAAAGTAACACAAATTCTTTCCTTTAGAAACATTTTTAAAAAGTTTAAAGTCCACAGTAGAACTGAGTACACCTATACCATTGCTCTGCTGTAAGACTGCTGATGATGGAGATTCTATTGCTTTCCTGGATTTTCATGCTGCACTCATCTATAATGTCTGCATTTTCTCTGATGAGTTGCTGTGATATCCATCATTTTGTCTATGTGGGTAGGCTGGAGCAGAAAGCATGCACGCACAGAGCTCTTTGAAATCCTAACATACTTAACCCAATTATATCCTAAAAGACAGTAGTTTACATATGATTGCTGGGTTGCGGTTGCTGGATGTGATGAATGGCAAATCATGCCTTGCCAAAGAGGAGGAAGGACCTGCTGGTGACACCTAGGCTTGGTGGTGGGGTGTGGGATCCCTTTCTGGGGGGACCGTGCTGAGGTTATTGTTTTCCATCTATGTTCTTCCTTTCCTGCTGTTATCAAGGGAGCTGCAGCCATTTTTTATACCTGCTTGTGTCCATCTTTGTGTTTGCACCTCATACAAGGTATTTTACATAAGTGAGATACATACTGAATATTCTTTTTGTCACTTTGGTTCTTCCAAACTCCAAGGGCTGCATTCCTTTAGTAGTCAGTGACTGATAGTGTCTTGTGTTTTGTACACCCTGCCTCTGCTGTCATCCTGTGCTTGCATCCCAGAGGGCCTCCTGTCCACATCAGCACAGCATCAGATTGCCTTCTGGTGCTGCCCTCGTGCTCCTCTGCTCTTCCACAACATCCTATGTCAACTGGCAGTTTTACATTTTGCTGAGGACTGCTATTTAACAATAATGCAGAGACTTTTAAATGCTAAATGCATGAATGTTACTCTTTAGTGATAACATCCATGAAGCTCAGCTACCACCAAGACAGCCCAAGACCTGCTGTAAGTCTTAGGAACCTAGTTCATAATAGTGCATTCAATATTGCAGCTAATTTCTCCCTCATGTTGCTTTGCGTCTTTCTGAAAGTTAAATGTGTAAGGGAGAATTTGTATTGATTTTTTTTTCCTGTTTTAAAAATACATGAGTTCTTCATTTGAAGCAGAGAAGGCATTCAAAGAAGTACACTTTGCTCTTCAGCAGTACCATTTCTGACCATTCTGAAGGAGGTCACTGACAAGTCTCTGACCACTGAGACAGAACTGGTAAATACTGAGATTAAAACATTAGGTATTACATTAATCTTTATGTAAACATTTGGTTCTTGGAAGCGTTTAGGGGACGGAGTTGCTGCTGTAGTCAATTTTGAATATTTCTGAAAATCATCTCTAATTGTTAGTCTTTAAAGTCTAACTTTGTTTTTCTGTTTTCAAAAGTCTTGACAAATATAGTGTGTTTCTTAATGATAGAGATGGTAATTCACCTGTGTACTAGAGGGCAAAATCTATTAGAAAATTTTTCTTGCATGCACTTAACTAAGGTCTGTCTCCTGCATTTTTATATGTCAAGGTACCATAAAGGCTAGCAGTTTCCTGGGGTCAGGGTACTGTGAGCATTGAGGGCTCTGCAAGAAACCTGGCAGGGCATGGCCCCTCAACCAGGGCCAGTCCCAGTTCCAGGCAGGGGCACTGGGGCAGCCCCAGGATGGAGGCTGCCTGAGGCCAGGCTGGGACATGGGCCTGCCTGTAGGCTAGGCTTGGGATGTCCATGGCCCAACAGGGAGCTGGTGACCAGCCCTGCTGCTGCAGCCTTCTTGGGTAGGGGTTGATGGCCCTGGGGCTGAAGTGGGGCTGTGGGACCTAGGCAGGGTGAAGAAGACCATGGGTTGACTGGGACATTACTACCTGTAGAGCCCTGACATTCTGTGTTTTCATAGCTGATGTTGTAGTAAGAGAGCTATTTGCAACTATTAGAAATACACTGTGAAAATATCAGCATTCATTGATGCCCTGATTTATTTTGCATATTGTGTGACAGGCATGCACTTCTGTTTTTTAAAGATGATGCACATTGTGGATTTGGTAATAGTTCCTGAACGAGCCTGATTTGGACTGCTAGTTGAAAAGAGTTTGAGTTCTGCGCTTAGGATGATTGATATGGTTTTGCTCAATGTTGATACTCCAGGGAAACAGAAACTGCTACCGAAAGTGCCACTTTTTCAGAACGATGGAAAAGGAATCCAAAAAGGAGGGGTAATGCTAAATTAAACTGTACTGTACATTCTCTAAGTCCTTGCCAAAGCACCAGTGAGGTGTTCTTCCTCTAAGCGTGTACAATATGAAGTTTGTTGAGGTTTAGCAGCACCCGGATGTTTTATAAGGGCATGAAATCATCTTCCACAGACGTGAGTTTGTGTTGTGATGTGTTTTGGGAGATATCTAAAAAGACAACATTATACCACTATGCAATAGTTTTAAACCGGTGCTTTCATATGCTTTCCAGTTTTCTTACTTGCAGTCGATGCTGTAGTAATTGAGTAACATTGAATATGGGACATCACAGTTGATATATAACAATGGACTGTGGTACCATGACACGTTTAGTCGTTGTAGCATCACACAGAAGGGGAGGCCTGATAGTGAAAGGATACAGTTGAACTCTGAAATGTTTTTAAAAAAATGTAGGAATCAGGAGCAAACCATACTTGGTTAACTTGCTTTTTCCTCTATTACTCACTATGATGTTACGGCATTATGATTTCCATCCCCACAAATATAGTAATACTTTGCTTTATTTTTGAATGTTAGAGTAGCTCCTATCTTAGATATTTTCATGCTTGAATCATATATAAACATAGCAATTCATTAAACTGCAGTAGTACAATGCGCTCTTTGTATTCCTGCATGCAAAAGACAGGCTGCTATGTCACTGAAACCCACATTGGCCTTCTGTGGGATAGTTTCTGTAGAAATGATGTTTTTTTTTTTTTTTTTCTCAAATAACAGTTGGTAGTGCTGTGATGTACTACTGGTAAATCAGTAACTAGAACTCTTTTCTAACCCCTCCAGCTGCATCAGTGTGCTCTTTTTAAATTTGCAAATATCTCAGGTCTCAGTGTACAAATATGTGCAGTGAATCTTTGCTACTGAAACAGTAGTTCTCCTTCCATCACCCCTCCACTACCAAAGCTTTATTTTGTATTTCATTTGGAGCACAGTCCCAGCTGTTCTGGAGTTTTGTGAAGCTTACACACAGTTCTGAGACCTGACAGGCTTAAATACACATTAATGGATGGTAGCCTGCCTGAATTTTATTCTAGTTGGAAGAGTGACTGCTTACAGCCGTGTAGATATGCTCTACTTGTAAGAGAGCTTGTGTATATGTTCATCTGAATCTTGTTGTACAGAACGTGTTTTTGATTTTCATTTTGGTCCTTTGACTGTAATTCGGATTTTGGATGAAAATAGAAAATGTTGTGACCATATAAGTGGCATGTATGTTGAATCTTCAGACAGAAGATGAAATGTTTATTTATACCTTGTATCCTGTGTTTTTACTTTTTCTGTACATTCAAAAGCATTCTTAGTTACATATCTGTAATGTTCAGCATCATAAATATTGTGAACGTGTTCAGTGTGTTTGTGTTCTGTGATATTAGGTGTACATGTACTGTGAATATGAAGATGACAAATATTTTTTAATTCCTGTATGCAGAGGACTAAATGCTAGTTAGTATCCATTATTTCTTTTAAAGAACTTTGTTTTTCAAAGGTTTTTAGCAGGTGGTGGAAGGTGGAAAATAATGATACCCTTGTCACTTGTCGAACATTGTCCAGACAATGTGTCTATCACTAACAGTAAATTCTGAACACACATGCTGAAGAATCTGTTGACAAAAAGTTGCTTTAGCCCTAAATATATGTATAGGTCTTTTTTCATTATAAATGAGAAGTTAACAGTGGGTCTCATCTATCTTTTAAGCAGCTCTGAAAGTGTTATGTTGCTCAAGTCTTCCTGCTCTCTCCTTTGTAGCTTCCTAACTTTTATTCATCTAATTTTTTCAGTGTGAGCATCTGAAATTTAATCATATGCCACCACAGTCTACCACCTTATGTTCTGTCTGTAAACTTTGTTTGTCTATGATTCCTCCTACCATTACTCCCATTATGGACTATTTCAAAATTTCATTCCTTTTGTTACTGGAAATCTTCTAGATTTTCTTCAGCGTAAGTTTATTTGTAGAGTGTATTCATTTGCTGTTTTGCATTTTCCAGATCTTATCCCTGCTGAATTTATGAATATTCTCATATTCCTTCTTAGCCTTTTGTTTTGCCATGCTAAATGAAAACATTTATTTTTTCCAGCATGATTTTATAATGTACAGTTGCATATCTCTTAATCACTCCAGTAGTTCTTTCCCATACACTGGCTTAAACAGGTACAATCTGAATTTTAGCACTATCTTACAGTTTCCGTGAGCACTAATGTTTATATTTGCCTCCCTCTTTTTCAGTGCCTCTCTTCTAATCTGTTAGCATAGCAGTTGTCCTTTCACAGCCTCGTAACAGTGACAGTAAATCTGTCAGCAATTCATCTTTTTAGTTCTTTTTCCTCGTCATTTCCAGCCAGTAATTTCCTAAATTTTTAATAGTAATTATTTTTAGTTGCTGCCTACTTGGCTTTCCACGTTACTGTTGTCATCCCACTTCACTGTTAATCCAGTCATCAGATCAGATTCAGTTTTTTTCTATGCTGTATTTTGAGCTATTTCTGTATGAACAGTGTCTCAGCAATTTACGTCTTGGAATTCTTTTGAGGTTCTAATTTAGATGTACAATAAAAAGAACTCACTAACCACACTTAACATTTTATTTGCACATAAAAAAACAAAGGGCCAAAAAGCAAGATTTAAGATCTGATCTGAGTTTAAGCTGACATTTGGAGGTTGGATTTCCAAATTAAAACTGGTGTCTAAGTCTCTGAAGAATTGGCCAAAAATAATGTAAGTTTGAATAAATAGCTCATTTTTTTTCAGGGTTTCTGTACAGTAGTATTTCAAGCCTTCCTAATTAAATTAGAAAAAAGTGTTCTTTTTTGTTTTGAACAGCACTGAATTGATAAGGCTTGATTTAATATGGCAATTAATATGCAACCAAACACATCTAATTTGTACATTATATTTTATCGTCTTGTTTGTAGTTATAAAAGCTCTTAAAGCATGTCCTGGTTTTCTGTTTGTGAGTTTAGGAAAAAACCCAACATTTTTAGCAATTGAGTAGTTGAAATTACATTCCCAAATACATTTTGCTTCTTAGGTAGGATTGTTCCAAATTACTTACCTCTTTAATTGGTAAAGAAACATCTCAGCTTTCTCTTTCAGGCAGATGTAGGTGATCACAAAAGAAACGTTTTACTATCTTTGAAATGGAAGGTTTGTACAATTGCGTGGTATGAAACTATCAAGTTTCCATTTTATATATGAACCACCTACCTGACAATTTCACTGAAATGTTAACAGAAGTTCATGATTCTTATATGTGATCCATGTCTCAGCTTTGAACCAAACTGTACACTGAGGAGGGATTTCCAATTGTGTTCAATCCCAGCAAAAATTTCATGGTTTGAGATCTGGAGATGTCAAATCAATAAATTCAGGGTTAGTAACTGATACGAATTACGCTGAGCAAAAAAAAAGTTTTTTTTTTCCTGTAAACTATTTTCCATTTCAAATCCTCTTAGTCAATACATTCCTTATTCTGTGGACTGATCTCTAAATTCTCTCCTGGTCCCCTGTGTCAGAGTGATGAATATGTTACCTCCTGTTGGCCCTTTAGTTGTGTCATTTGCCTGCAGGAGGATTTCGGAGGCATGTGCTTTATAAATGGTATCTTCTATCTTCTTTTGAAAATTGTTAATACACTTTTAAAAGGAATAGTCTTAACACATTTACAGCACAGTGCAAACTATAAACTTGATTTATGTGGAAGTATGTATTTTACTGGAGAAGACAGTGTACCCTAGCTGACTATAATTTGACTGTAAATTTACAGAATTTTTTAATGCTACAAGCTAAACTAGAACTGGGAGTTTCTGAAAATGAAGTATTTTGTCTGAGTGTTGTGACCTCCTTTCATCTGTAAATACATCAGTAGTTACATTGCTCCACAGTAATTGCCGATTAAGGTTTTCTATTTTAAGCTGTGATTTTTTTCCTGTAATGTATGTTTCTCAAATTCTGCAGCAAAAGCTGTAGTTATTTTTATATCTTTCAAATAGAGTTTCTTTCATAGAAACCTCTTAAAGGAAAAAAGAAAAAAAAAAAAACTGTTCACAGAATTTAAACCCTGCAAGTGTGATTTGTGTATGCTATGACTTTTTCATTATTTACTAACTTGAGATGCTATAAATCTTATCCTTGGAATCAAAATACTCTGCTCTATGGATGCAGCAGTAGCAGAATTCAGGCAGCAAGTAGTGAGTTCAGCTGACAAGATTCTGGCTTGTGTTTCTCTGACACAGACATGGCTCAGAGAAAATGGATACACAGGCCAATTCTGGCAGGAGCAGTAAGAGCTCACAAAGGAAGAAGTTCTGCGCAGGTTGGAGAGCTGAGGACTGATATAAACACTGCTCATCTGAGTCAGGGAGCAGGCAGGATACAAACTCCTCAAATGTAAATAAGATTTATCAGTTTCAGGAAGCAAACCTGCAGAATTTGATAAATGCCTACAAAAGGCATTTAAAAGGATAGCTAGAAAGCTTTCTTGGCCTGAAATTCAACTGGCTTTGAACTTATCTATATACTGTTTAATTAATGTCTTTGTGGAGCAACATTAAAATAATACTGTGTTCTAATCCTCTAAGAGGTAAGACAGTTTTGAACTACAGCTGCATTACAGGAGGCATAAATTAAAATTTGCAGTGCACAGTATCTTTTGGGAGCTTTATTGAGGTGGTGTGATTATGCAAAAATAGAAAAATATGAAAATAGACATTTCTTTATAATTGTTCGTCATTATCTTCTTTTTTTTTCGAACATTAAAGTCCAATACTACTTAGAATTAATATGTTTTTGTTCAATTTTTTCATCTATTACTGTTAAGAAAAGCGTGCTATACAGCTTGTGTAGTCCATCTGGATTTTTTTTCCACATTTAACTTAATAGGAGGAAAAAGTAATTTATTTCAGCATGTTGTTAATCTTATCAATTTAGTCTGCTTTTGGGTCAATAGAATGAGGTTTTCAATGTAGTGTAAGCTAATTCCATTCAGAAGAAAGTGATGCTAACACAAATGACATGTTTTTAAATAAGAAATATTACCAAATATTCAATGCATTTAGTCTGCACAGGACTAGGCTTTGAATAAATCTAGGATATAACTGGTGAATTAACAGTGCTCCTTGGGCAGACAGAGGGGGAACTGCCTTTCAGAGATGGGGGGTTAATTTAATCCAAACTGCCTGATGATCTTCAATTCAGCAGCTCCATTTTGCTTGAAGAAAGAGCGGAGCGGAGCTGTCACCCTGTCCCTTGCCCAGCTCAGCCCCATCCATGCCCCAGTACGGATGGGCTCCGGGTGGGTTGCTTAGGGTCTCTGTGGCACCTGTGCTGGCATGACAATGGTCTATGGTGAAAACAGCGGGTAGAAAAAATGTGTATCTGTTTTGTTGTTACAAAATCAATAGGCTTAGAAATTCACCTCCTGGGAAGGTTCCTATTATTTGACAGTAAACAGTAAGAACTGTATCCAGGATATTAAACAGATTATCCTCCTTCTTCACTTAACCATCATAGAAAAACTGCTTTCAGTCCCACTGAACCCAAGATCCAGGATGTTTCACACAGAGAGCAAAGACCTTGCTTATTATTCTAGACCACAGAGGTCCTCTTCCCATGGCCACCTTGCTCCTCCTGCCCTGACTCAGGCTGGCAGGACAGCTACTAAGATCTAAGCACAGAGATCATCAGTTGCCTGGAAAATCTGAAAGAACTGCTGGCAATCCAGGCACTGCCATGCTGCATGGGAAGGAGGATGCACATGGAGAAGGATCTTTCTACATGAAAGTCTGAAACTGAATAATCTGAAAATGGAACCTGAGACCAGGTACCATTTCATAACTGATTCCTACTGCTAGTTGGAGTGATGCTGCAGTTTGGCTAGCTGCATTTGTCAGTCTCTATCCTAAATTTAATTGTCTGTAGGATCAGTCCCTCACTGTTAAAAGGAGAAAGGAGCCTTAGGCTTTCAAATGTGGTAAAAATAAAACAGTATCAGAAATACCAAAAATAGCTGAGAGATGATGAGAGGTGATGTTTTCATTAAACAGTCTGAGACCTTGTTCACTGGAGATGCATGTTGACTGGCTAAGTAAAAAGCCATAGAATCTTTTCCTACACAATGTAACTCCTATTATAGATCTTTTTTTTTTTTCATTTTTCAGATAGCTAAATCTCTGCTATTTTTTTTTTCCCAAAAGGTTGAGGAATTTAAGCATTGCATTAGTCCACCCAATAATTTTCATATTATATGCACTTACAGATTTTTTTCAGCAGCTTAATGAAACAGAATGATTGCACCAGAGCTTACTCTGTATTTTCAGTGAAGCATGTGCAAGAATAATCAAATTGGTGCAGTCTTGTTATTAGCAAGAAATAACTTTATCTGATAGATGAATTTATAACTATAATATTGTTTTTTTAAATTCCATTATTATTTATCATAATTATTTCAAGAAATATTATTGAGTTTGAGGGAATGGGCCTTGCATATTTATTAACAATGTTTGTTTTACAAGTTTAAGCCTTATTGGTTATGCATACAACATAGAGCATGTGGTGGACCCACCACTGAGAGGTTTATGAATGTTTCATATATGGCACTATGAGACTTCATGTATGAGTTCAGATAACTTGGAGGTTGCTCTGTTCTGAACAACCTTCTTGGAAAAATGCATTAGGTTAGTGCATATCAACATTACCTACTGTGTTTTGTCCTTCCTTCCGACTCATGCATTGTTAAAGGAGAACTTAGATTGGACTGAGTCTAGGGTTTCCCCTGTGTAAGCTGGGAGAATAATTAAACAGGCTCAGTTAATTAGTATTTGTGAGTTGTTCAAACCTTACAGTGATATGGTCCATAAAAATGCCAAGATATAAAATAAAAATGATTTACTTGAAGGCCATAATCCTCTCTGCCCTCTGTCAACATATGTCCTATGTAGACTGTTATAGCTTTATAGCAATATAATGTTTCTACAGCATTTGTCTTCTGAAAAATTCAAGATGTTTTATCATGAATTAGCTAATTGTCACAGTACCTCTTGAGGTTGGTTTAAGTTTTTCTTTGTTATAACATCTTGAGATATTAAACGACACTATATGCAAGCAAGTTGTCTATGAGAGGTCTGTGCAGAGCTAATAGTATGACTGTAGCTGTCTGATTTCACTGTTTTGCTTTGACTTGCGTGGAGATAAATTAATGGTATCGGATGCACTTCTAGCAAAGAGTGAGTTTAAGGAGAACTGGAGCACACTTAAAAGTTCACCTAGGAGTTATGACTGCTTGTTTTGCTTAGGTAGAAGCGTAGCCCAAGAGTTTTGATGCTAGTGATAGTGCTTCATGCAGGAGTGTTTGTCCTTGATTCAGAGTTACAGATTTTGTAGAATGGTTCAAATGTATCTTTAGTGGAAGTCAGACTGATGCTTACAGAGATGCCGTAAGTTCTACAAGATTTATTATACACCTTTCTCATGTGCACTGTTCTTGGTCCACCAGCACTCTCTACACCTCTGGAGACCTAGAGCTCTCTGGAGATCTGATGACTGCTGCAGCTTGGCATCCTCTTGACTGTTACAAACTTCGTGTTAACCAAAGTGGTATTAACAATGAAAGAAAAGGGCACAAGGTGGAGCAGGAATGATATAAAAGCTCAGAAAGGAGAACAGCCTCACATACTTGCTGTCTGTGCTACTGTCTTCCCAATTTATCTCACGGGTCATGTTGACCTCTCAGGATGCTGGCACAAAACCGAAAAACTTTTTGTCACAGGCTGTTCCATATTGACTGTATACCCCATGGGATCAGGGTAAACAGGCATGAGATAACAACCCTTTGGGTAATAATTTCCAAATGTGCAAGATAACCTTAGTGACTGTTTGTGATGAATTGGCCTTGACTTGAGGGAGGCTGCACATTTATTTCTAGCTCTGAATCAGAGCCCAGAAGCAGAAAGGAATTGTGCTTTGGAAACTAGCCATAACCAGGCTCATGCCAGTTGGTAGCACAGCAGCTCTGCACTGTCTGCATGGTTATCGCTGTCATTACAGCTCATCCTCTACATAATCTTTCTCCCCTGCTTGGTGTCTCAGGAATCATGACAGCCTTCAAGAGGAATGTCATACTCAACTTACTGAAGGCGTTGCAGAAACAGCCTTGGCAAAGCCACATCAACTCCACTCCATGACCTTATTGATCACCAACAGTGTCTTCAACCTGTCTGAGGTTTAGAAATGTTACACATTTTGGTATTTTTTTCTTCAAGGATATAGATAGAATGAACGTACATCTACCTGCTTAGCTTTTTTCTCACAAAATTATCATGAATTACGTTGTTCACAAGGTCTTCAGCCATTACCCCAACACTGGTGTCACTGAGGGAACCTGTGATTGCTGAAGGTTTGCTTTGAAAAGAGACTGTTCAGATCATCCTGCCCTGAGAAGACATGTACTCGTTTTCCAAGGGCCTTCCAATCAAATACTTCCATTCTTTTCCACTGCTGATGTTTTGGCTGTTTTAGATACTGCCAATGTAAGGAGTCTCCTGAGTCCCTATTTTGGTGCTTTCCTTGCAGACACAATGTTCTTACTGAAGTTTCCTGTCTCATAATCTCTGGACTGGACAGTTTGCAAAGGTGTCCTCTCAAAAATAAAAGGAGAAATAAAAATCAGTGTGGCCCAGGTATGATATGAACATAGAGACTCCCTTCAGCGCTGAGAGTTTAGCTTGACTAATTCACTTCAAGTGTTGCTGTATTGCCAGCTGCTCATTAGATGTGCTCTGGAGTTGGCCTAATTGTGGTCCGTCTCCTTCCTACAGCAATGTTTTCTGGGGCCTGGTGGAAATACTCGTAGTCCTCCTCATGTCAGGCAGGTTCTGCATGTTTAGGTTGAAGCACATCCTGGGTGGTCTTCCACTTGAAGAAGCAGCAAAGACAGCATGATCTGTGCTAATCTTGGTCCTCCATCTGAAAAAATTGTCTTTAGGAAGCCTGTTGCAGGGTTGGCTTTCCTCTGACGTGTTTGTGCATGTGCTTTCATTGGCTAGGTGGTTCTGCCATGCTTGCATGCAGTTTTTTGCTGGATAAGTGAAGATCAAAAACTACTTGTTTCACATTGTGTGGCATGGAACACATCAGGTAAATTGATGACATCCTTTCCAGGGCTATAAGGATGTTATTTGGAGACAAAGCTGAATCTGGAGGAGAACAACCTCCTGTAGATGCTCTCTGCAGCTAGGCAGTATGCACAGCTGGAGATGGGATCTTGTGGTTGCCT
This sequence comes from Penelope pileata, assembly GCA_013396635.1. Classification (NCBI taxonomy): domain Eukaryota; kingdom Metazoa; phylum Chordata; class Aves; order Galliformes; family Cracidae; genus Penelope; species Penelope pileata. The sequence goes on from WBMW01001390.1 coordinate 121,876, forward strand.
CTGAAGATGCTCCCAGAGTGAAGTGTCTGTGCAGGCCTTAGAGCTAAGTATATAGTAAGTGGAGGACTGAACAAAGAAGGAAATGAATATTAATGTGTAAGGATGGAGGTAAACAAGAATAGGACAAAGATTATGCCATTGTTTGAGTTTAATATACAAAGCTCTGCCAATGCAGGCTTTTATTTCTGTGACCCTTAAGAGTTAAAGGACAACATAATTAGTGTATTATGTAGTCTGCTTTACTTAATATTTTTATGAGGCAGCCAATACTTTCAAATTGTGGAGTGTTTTCATCTGGTTACATGTGATTACACAGAAGTCACTAAATTACTTTATTAAATTAGTAAGTGTGTATCTGGATATGTGTGATGCTTATATTTTTAGATTTTCATGCTTTGAATCTTTCTCAGGAAGTACCTTGGTCTCTACATTAATGACGTAAAATTAGTTTATGCACTGTATATCTGCCAAGAAACTGCATACATGCAGGACTTTTTTTTTTTTTTTTGTGGCTTGGAGATATACTTAGTGAAGTCTATACTGGAACCTTTTACATATTTTTCCAGAGCTTGAAATGAGGTATAATGCATGGGACCTTTGTTTACAGAAGCAAAACTGAGAAGTAATTTTTCTTGACATTGAATTTAGCATTAGACTTTAGCACCAATAAATACTGCCATTAATTTTTCTTGGATTAGTGTTAATATGTAATTAACTTCTCATAATTTCTTATTTACCTTTTTCTTTCAGAGGGCATGATATTATTGGATAATTTGGGTCATAAGCACTGCAACTTCTCTCTTTTAGATGGCAGTTAGTATTTTTGTACTACTGTAACAGCACACAGAAATTTTGAATAGTCATTCAAACTTCCGAATATAAAATTCTTTTTTTTTTTTTTAATTCTTCAAGGGCATTTTACTGTCTTCCGTTTCCCTTTCACATGGAGAGCTATTTTCAAAACTAAAATCAGAATATATGGTGAAACAAAATGCATTTGCTTGCACTGAATTGAAAAATTTAACTCTGAGGTGTAATCAATATATTTCCAATATTTTTTCTGCTTTTCATTAATCTGTGAAGAGTTTTTGATATATCTAGGTGCGGTTTTCTAAATAGAATCTTGGCAGACTTCCACTGCAAGCTAGTCTTTACTGCTATTCATTAGCTGACTTATCAAAATAGTGTAATCGATGCCTGTCATAACATAAATACATGACCCTTTTGAGTAGCCCAAGTGGCTGTGTTTGCTTTTCTTTGAAAGTGTTTGATTCCTTGTGGAAACAGAAAGTTAAATGAACATTGGCAAAATTAATTTCTATCAGATTGTCTATGTTTTAGAAATACTGAATTTGTTTTAGAGGCTCATTTTTTCATACTTCTCCTTGTAAGGCACCTGGGAATATACCAATTTTTTGGCTTTTTTCTTCTTTTTTTCTGATAATGCATCACTGAAAATTATTAGCTTCTGCTGAGATAAAAATAAAGCATAGCTTATGAGTATGCAGCAATCAATGTGTTATTGAGATGTGTGACTTTTGTTATAGACATTTGCGATAATCTTCTTAAGTATCACGTGTATCTGGGCAACAAATTGAAAGAAGTTGCAGTTCTATAAAGACTTGTCTAACATTGAAACAATGAACAGAAGGCTGAGTTGTTAAAGGAGCTCCTTGAAAACCTGAAGAGATGATTGATGTATTTTTTTGATTGGAACTGTAAGATGACAGGGAAATGGACTGGATTCTTCATAAGGTTTTTGTATCTGATGTGTGATTTCTCTGTCTTGTTTTATGATTGACAAGACTTTTTCCTGCTTACTCGACTTTTTTTTGGTAATTTGCCTACAGTGGGAATTAATCAAATTTTTTTTTTTATCTGTTCAATAAAACATTACCTTTTGTAATATATTTTAGTGACATGCAATCCAAATGCAGGAAGTTCATTTTCATATTATTTTGTTAGTTTGAGTGCATTTATGGGTAGACTTGGGGGACATTAGCTGACTTCTGTAAAGTTACATGTTCTATATATATATAAAATATTAACTATAAGGTTAATATTTTAACCTGGTAATGTAACAGCAGCAGTAGTTGACCCTACATACTGGAAATTTTCTTATGCTTACATGTGTCATATGAAGTTGTAATGAATATTTCTTTGCAAAAAACATGAACTCTTCAATTGTAAAGCTATTTTATGAGGGCTGTATTCTGTAAATTTTTGAGAGCCCTCTCAGATGCATTTTGAATTATAAGGAACTTCATATATCTCTAGAGGTTTTTTGTGGTGAGTATTGGTATTAAAGTGTTTGAAATAAAATGCTGGACTCTTGAAAATAATTTGTTTGTCAGCTGAGTGTTAGGTTAGTTTATGGGATAGAGAGTTGTTTCTGTGATATTTTTCATTTGTAGACTGTTATGTTTAGTGAATAATTTTAGACCACTGCAGCTGGAATGATATATTATAGCTTTAGCAGTAATATCTCTAAATAGAAACATTTCAGCATGTTTCTCATATTGTTTTTTTAAAAAGTTGATGAAAAACAAAATGAAAATGCTATACTCTTTGTGTTTTTCAGGTGTTTTCCAAATGCCATATGAATGCACTTCAATTGCAAAAATCTAGTCAAAATATCTCAAAATTATATTTGATACATATTTGCTTTTACTACATATATGAATTCAATACAGAATTGCAATTTTTGTGGTATATATAAAATTCAAAAAGAACAGCAGAATCTACAAAAAAAAAATCACAAATATGTTATGCCATGGAATTATTTATTTATTTATTTTTGTCAGGAAGACATGAAGTGGTGCCTGAAATACTAGAAAGCAATATATGTTAGTAAAAAGGAAGCAAAACTTCATGACATGGAATGCTTCATCAGAATTCCACCCAAGGGGATAAGAGTGAATGAATTAGGAAAGTGAATGTTCTCTTGATAAAACAATGAGGTTTCTGTAGGGAATATCATTTAGATGTAACATTTATTCCTTGACTCATTTTGTTTATATAACTACATGTTTTTCAAAGTACTGAAAAACATGCTGTCTCGTTTGATTCCTCCTATCTTTTACTTTCATTGGCACAATCAGAGCAAAATTACTTTTTCTTAATAGAGCCTGACAATTCTGAACCTGAATTACTGCCTCTTTTTCTCAACCTATTATCTCTATAATGGGACAAGGCAGTTGGCTTTAACAAATTCTTGTTTTGTTACTCACCTTATATATTTTGTTATGCACAGTGGCATAGAATAGCTGCTCACATTGTGTTGAATAACATCCCCAAATTGAAAGTTAGTGGGTTTCACAGTGTGAAACCAATGAAGAGCTGCAATATTTCTATTCACATGACTGAAATACTGCTCAGTTTTTGGGAACCTTCCTATATATCTATTAGGAGACTCCATTCAGAGTAGGAACTTGTTAGGTTTTGTGATATCTACAATTAAAGTTTCAATGTGTTATCTTAGAAGTGCATGAATTTCTCATTTATCTCAATTGCACAGGCATTACATAGCCAAAATAAAACATTAATTTATAAAGTCAGAATATCCTCTAAAGAGGGATATTTGATTTATGATTTGTGCTGATCTTTTTATGCAGTACGATATCTATTTCAGAAGAAACCGATAAAACCAGAATATTCTTTTCCCAATGTGAGATTGCAAAAATTGCTATGTGTTTAAATTTTATTGAAATTGTTTAACTAGTGATAGAACAAGACGTAATGGCCCTAAGTTGCACCAGGGGAGATTCAGGTTAGATAATAGGAAAAATTTCTTCTCAGAAGTGTGGTAATGCATTGGAACAGGCTGCCCAGGGAAGTGGTAGAGTCACTGTCCCTGGAGGTTATCAAGAAAAGGGTAGATGTGGCACTTAAGGACATGCTTTAGTGGGCATAGTTTTTATGGTTTGGTGGTTGGACTAAATGATCTTAGAGGTCTTTTCCAACCTTAATGATTCTATGATTCTGTGAAAGAAAGGGAATTTAATAAAGCAAACAAGACTTACTGGAAAGATGCTATAAAAAACCTATAACAGTATGTGTGGCAGTGGGAGGCATTAGTCAGAAACCGTTGGACTTGCTCAGCTGCCTGAGAGCTTTGCTGTTTGCACGAAGCATCTAAAATAGTCTAGAAGGATTTCCTATGAATGTTTTTGCTCCTGTTTTCGCTCTCCTAAAATCAAGATACATTTGACAAAGGGCACAAGAAGTAACATATGTATTTTTTTTTAATATTTGAAAATTTTTAATTTGGATAAATACCTCTTTTACAGGAACTTCACTTCAGAATGCTGTTAGGCCCTGTTTTTATGGGAACTCTAATGTCTAAAGACTTGAACATTAAGGCTAGACAAAGAAATATCCTAGAGTTTCTGATGTAGCTACTAGATCAGAATCCTTCACCAGTGTATCTTCTTGGACTTGAAGACATGAAGATCCACTGCCAATGCTACATCTCCTATCTTTGTCAATGTGTACAGGAGTGAAATTAATGCCTTTGTTTCTTTCTTGTTTTTTTCTTGGCTATTTTGACATCTCTATCTGAGACTGAAACCTGCTAATTCTGGACATCTGCTACTGACTTTTCTGTGTGGTAACTGGAGTTATTCATAGAGCAAGAAGATTCCAGAGGGAAAAAGCATTGGTAAAAGTTATGATGGAACAAAGTGTTTGGAGACCTCTTTCATCGTCTTCTGGCAATGTTTAATGTCTGCAGAAAAGTTGAAATGCCCAGGAGTTAATTCCATTACTTTTGGTGAAATGAAAGGATTTAGGTGAGATGTACAGACTTAGAAACTCCACTACATGTAGGTGGGAGTCTGATAGCAAGTCAGGATCTGGAGAATGGTACTTCAGCTGAACTCCTGGTATTCCTCCTCTATTCAGAACCAGAAAGGGAATACATATCTCAGGCATAATGTTTGGGGTTTGTATTTAAGGAAACCTTACTTGTCTTTACTTTTTTCTGTTATTTTGTACAGAATGACACAACGCTCACAGACAAAGACATTGAAGTAAGTGTTGACATGTAGCTGTCCGTATGTCCAGAGAAGCACTAAGCTTCTTTTTTCACGAAATGAATTTGGTCAGCTTAACCTATACATTTAATTCTACCCTGAATACCAGTTATAATTTCAATGCTGGTAAATTGAAGAAAAACTGGGAACAGCGAGTAGGCAAATTAGAAAGAACAAGACTTGTGTACTCTAGTATCTGCAGAGATTGTGTCAGCTAGTTTATGTAAGCTAGTTTTACAAGAATTTTTATACACTTGGTGGGAAAAGTGACTAAGTATATGTGCCCGTTTATCAAGCTTCTGCAGGGGTGAACAAAAGAGAATAGTGGGCATAGGCTATATATCAGGCAACTGTTTTTTAAGATACCTGCACTGGACTATTTTTCTGAGATATATGAGCAGACCTTCAGGTAGCTTTTGTAGGAATGGTTTCGGTATCTTTGCCTAGAGAAACTTACTGTTTATACTTCTCAGCCTGAAAAGGTTTGGATCCGTGCTGTGAAACAGTAATTAAAGCCCTAAAGGCAAGCCTTGCTCTTGTCAAAGCTGAATCCCACTGGAGCTGAGGATGTTGGCATTTTAGAAACAGAAAAAGCCTATATAAGGGTCACTAGGTCTCAGCCTAATGATTCATGCAGTCTTTTGAAGAGACTGAAATCATTTGTGGTTTCTGATCCTTTAGTGCTCATGTGCAATACATCTGTCATGGCATAAAATACAAGACTTAATTCTGATGAGAGTTTGTAGAATTCATATCTGTTGGAAGTTGGAACATATGGAGACTACACGTTGTGCATTTTCCTATTGACTAGGACTTTTATGTTAACAGCTAGTAAAAATCTTAGTAGTTACATTACAAAGTATATACATACCAAATAATAACATCTTTATTTGTTGAAATAAAGACAGTACATGTCTTTAGCACGAAAATAAAACGGCTGTGATAGAAAGACTTGCAACTGCTTTGATGAGAGACAAGTAGTTAAAGTAGTTAGTTCATGGTATCAATATTTAATTTATTAAAAAGCAACATGGCAGCAGTTTAGTATACTCCACTGGATTGCAAACACCTTTTGTCTAAAATAAGTACAACCTAATGAAATTGACAACTTGATTTTTTTTCCTGTTGTTGTCATACTGTATATTACTCATTGCAAATGTTTCCCTCCTTCAACCGTAGTATTCTTTTAATTTTTAATATTCTTCAAGAACCAAGTGTCTAACAGTAAAACTAGTTTTTCATTATTCATATGTACTCATTCCTTCACCATATACAGGACAATAATGCATAGGCAGGTTTTTCTGTTACTTTCCATTTATATGTTCCCACTTGGAATTAGTTCCATACAGATGTGGTCACTGCAGTAATGAAAATTCTGCAGAAGAGGTCTTGGAGCTATGGACATGACTATGTATAGTACTTGCTTTGAGATATGAGGTCTGAGTAATTTCAGCAGAAACCTGAGGATTGGTGGTGGCCATTCCTTCTTTCTCTCCATCAAATACTCTCTGATATTACTCTCTGAAAGATAACTGAAAAGTATTTCTGTGCATATTGTAGTTAAAACTTTGCTGAGAGCATACAATCATTAAAAAGCTTTCTCAAGCTCATTTTGTTACATTTTGTACTGCTCACGTAGTCTTGTAAGATTTTGCTACTAATATTGATGTAGTTCCAACCTGGGGCTTCCTTTTCACAAATCCTTTTCATCTAGACAGTGTTTAATTCTTGTGTCTTAAGATAAAACTTAGCCCAGACATTTGATTTATTAAATATTTCCTATAAATTTTAATTATAAATGTTCAATATCTAATCCTAGGGTGTTTTTTTTTTTTTTTTAATATTATACCCCAAATAAATACATGGTGTTGTAATAATACTCTGAAATTGTTATACTGGAAAAGTTGCTATTTTTTATCTTTTTGTCGATTGCTGTGCTCATCTTTCCAGTGTCCCTCTGGGTTCTAATTTCCTATGTCAGTATTACCTAGACAGAGGAGTGATGGGAGGGCTCATCGGCTGCCTGTTGGGAGGATTTTGATGTTGGTTGGACTCCTTCCTGATCAGCAGTGGGGTCTGCTCCAGGTTATTTCAGCTCTCCTGGCTGCTCCCAGCAGAGTGAGCACAGCCCCACAGCCTCCCCAAGGCTCAGACCCCAGGGGCTCCTGCTTGCTGAGCAGTGACTCCCTGGCTTTGCCAGCCCCTTCCCATGGTGGCACTGTCAGAACTCAGGCAGAGGAGGTAGTATGTTCTCAGTCCCGAGGCAGGCACAGAAGCCAAATCAGCCCAGCTGCAGCCTAGGAGAGCCCAGGCTAGCCCTGAGGCCTGTGCTCACAGCTCAAAGCACAGCCCCTGGACTTTCAGTAGGAATAGCAAAAATCATATTCACTGGGCCACAGTAGGCAAAAGCTACAAATAAGTATTTATATGTAATCACTTTTATCCAGAAAGACATTGAATTCAACAGTCAACTCTTCGAAGGTTGTGAACACTTGCAATTTTGCCTTGGGTGGTTTCTCTTTGAGTTAGGAGTGCATTCCTGAAAATCAAGCTAATATCTTTCAGCATCTTCCTTTAAATAAATATGTAGGGTATGCCAAAGTTCACAGGTAATTTGTTTCTCAATAATTAATCTTGCTTCTCACTGAGGATCCTGTCTTGTGGTCATGTTTAATTTTTATTTTTTAAAAAATATTTTTTTTTTCTTCAGTGTAGCGTATACTGTCTTCTCAGGTTGATTGGCTCGTTTGATAATGAAAAGGACAGTGATGTGAAAAGTAGGCCAGATGGTGAAATTTACGCAATGTTGTCACAAGTTCAAGTTGTACAGGAACACGTGACATCCTTTCATGTGGAAATTTCTTGAAATTAATTTCATATAAAAGTAATCAGGCTACTTTTCCTGCTGCTAAGTCAAATGTCTTCAGTGCTTCTTCATAATCCTAACATATGTTATGATTCACAAGGTGGAGGGCAGAGTGGCACAGCACGTGTCTGTTGCTGGGGGACTCCGGCTCTGTTTCAAAGTGATATGGTCCATGCCAAGTGTATGGTTCCCAATTGTTAATGAGACTGATGTAGAGAATGAGAAACTAGATTGTTTTGAGGGAGAGAGATTATTTGTTGTCTAAAAAATTACAGCAATTATGTATTTGGCAACATTAGGCTTGACAATGTAGAACTGAGGCTACACTGAAGTGGTCAGTTAGAAATTTGCTTTGCTTTGAGGGAGCAGTACTGCCCTGTAGCAGAAATAAAGTAAGCCAGACTAACGTGCATTTAACTATTTGTCTGCTCTGATCCATTGGTTGGTGGCACCTTGTTTCCAAATCTGTGTTAGTTATTTTTGAAATAATTTGGAGATCAGGATCTTCAATGCTGAGAAGCACAAGATAAGGCTTAGGAAAAAGAGGAAGACTTGCAGTTACATGAACCAAGTCAGAAAATAGGCTGGGAGTGGTGATGTAATCTTGGTCTTGTTCTTGGGAAAAGAAAACACTTTATGTGCAAAATAAATAAATAAATAAAAAGTGTATTTGAAATCTTAGCAGTCTAGGGAAATTATTATTTTTAGTCCAAATCTAATTATTACAGAAGAAAAGAAAATAAGGGAAGGAATATCATTACAGGAAAAATCTGGATGCTAAATAGTGCAGTTATTGTTTTGGGTGCATTTACTTTTGCCTACATCTTTCAATGATGTTACATTCACCCTTCCCTGCTCTTCTGCATTGTAAGGTTGTTGGCATCAGCTGTGGCTTGTGGTGGGGGTTCCTCTGTCCTCTGTAAGGAGAACTGTGTTACTGGTTTTAATAATTTCTTCTTTCTCACTGTAGAATCTGCTGGGGAGCACTTCTGCATGATCTTTGTCATTCATTACACCTTGTTTTCACTCTTTGGTATGCAATTGAATATATTACATACAGTATGTCTACTAAGTTGGATGCTCTTCTTTACTGTCCTTCTTACATCTGTATCTGGTTTTGCCCAGTTGGCAAACTGGCAACTGACCATTGGTGATTTTTGTTACAGCCCTGGGGTCTCTGAAGGTCTATTTTCTCACTGTCTTATGCTTTTACTCCTCTACACTGCATCTTGTCTCCGCCACCTGTGTCTCCACATCTCTATTTGCTTGTCATGTTTTTATTTTTGTATGTTACACTGTTATGCAAAAGTGACAAATATTTCTTCCTTTGGAGAATAAGTACTTGTCACTACTGTTTGTTAAAGTTATGATTGCACCACACAATTATTCAAATACAAATCAGACAGTAGTCACCTAAGCCTTAAGAAAATTCCTGTTTCCACCTAACAACTTGAAGCAAAGCTCCAGGGAGACCAAGACAAGTTCAAAGTTTCTGACAGATGTCAGTCCCAAGACCACTCAAAGGCAGTGCAAAACCAGCAATCTTATGTTTAGTGTGCTACAGGGCTGCAGAAGACTGAAGAGAGGGATGTCTGTCTATCTGTAGAGGAAAGGATGTCAAACGGAAGTAAGACTTGGGAAGGGTCCATTGATTTTATCCTAACAATAAGCTGTTACTTGGATGCTTATATTCAGACCATTTTTCCATTTGGGGAAATTTTTTAGAGTGTTTCTGTTTGCCTCACTATGGCACAAATACGTTGTTGTATAAAAAGCGATAGCGAAATATCCTCCCTGAAACAAATACAGTCACAAATTGATGTTGAACTCAGTTCAGTGCTCGTCCTGGCTGCAGTTCTGTGTGCTTTTCATCAGACAGCAGGGTAATGTCCTGAAAAATGTTCCAAGGAATTTTGACATGAAGATGCTCTCTAAATTTATCACGCTAAAAGTGAACTAGAAACTTTGTAGTGGATTGGGTTTATGTAACTTTTTAGACCAAAATAATCTATTCAAACTAGTCTTTCCCATCTTTTCTGTGGATGTCATACATAATTACCTACATTCAAGAGATGGTAAAATATAAATAGTTGTTTTGGACATTTAACTTAATTGGTTCTACAGTATTAACTCTCACAACATATTACAGTGGGAGTTTGTTTTTACCTGTTTTCACCTAACAGGACCCACTGAGGTAGATTTTACTTAAAAGAATAAGAGAAAGCTCTAGTACTGAGCTTTAGGTCAAAGTATGATGAGTGGAAGAAAAAAAAATAACGATTGACAGAACAGAAATTTTAATAATCTTATTTTACAGCTGAGGGGACTGTGTTATACTTGGTTGCAGGAAAGTTGTCAAGCTTTACTTTAGTTCATTGTTTGTGGAATAAAATCTTGGCTTTTCCATAATGAGAACTTTCTCTCTCTCTGAGCTGTTTCCTTAAAGCGTATTTGTCGTCACATATTATGGGTCTGGGACAGTTGCCTGTGATTATATGATTGCTCATGAATGCTGTGCTAATGGTATTTTTCCTGAAGAAAAATATTGACTCATTTGTTTTGAACTCCTACTCCACCCACATGTAGTAGTGTAGAATTATGTAAATTTTGTAAATGAGAAAAGTAAAGTTTTACCAAGTGTAATAATGTTTATTTAAATGTGGGTATCTCTTATTTCAGCTTAGTTTGAATGACTGCTATGGAAGGCCTGTTGCAGCATATATAAATGTTTAGATTTTTATATTTGACCCTTAAAGATATTGTCCTGTAAGAAATTTTAACATTGCAGATTGTCACCAGTGGAAGACCTTTTGATTCTAATTAACAAAACTTGTTTTAATGCCACTTATCAAATTTAGATTTACTGTACTTATTGACATTTGAAGCTTTTCACCTTACATTTTAATTGCTACACTAGACTAGCAAAAGTAAGAATACTGTGTTAATACTGTCTTTTCCGGTGTACTTCATTCAGGTGAAGTTTCTATGCTTTTGATTGATAAGAGTAGCAATTCACACTAAGTACAGTAAACTTGTCCCATCTGTTTTAGGCCACCTCTCCATTTCTTTCAAAATCTTTGTAACAGGAGGGAATGTATGTTACACTGAACTTAAAACATTACTGTATCAAAAAAGGCTTGAAGAGATAAAAATGCTTCACTACACAAAAAGGCTGAGAATACATTACAGTAGCATTGTAACAACGTCAGCAAAATAAGAAGATAGCCTTAAACCACTTCAGAACATGCTTTATTCAGATTGTAAAATCTGTATTGATTATACTGTCTTATTATTACTGATTTTTTTTTTTCCATAACCAGATATGTTGGTGGAAAAATGGAAACTTAACTACAAGGGTTACACTTTATGCCATTCCAGGAGTACAAAAAATATATAAAAAGCTTAAATTAATGTGCTTCAATATAAGAAAATCTTCTGGGAATGACTGTAGAAATGATTAAAGTCTTCTAATGATAGTATAAAAATAAACCTACATTCTCTGAGTTTGGAAACTAACACACTGAACAAATAAACAGAGAAAAAAATATTTTTTTCTTTGTTAGAGTTTTCCTTTGCTTCATTTCCAAATTGGTATTAATTATTTTTATATTCTTTCTTGGTGTTTTTGGTATTCTTGATTTTTTTGTATTCTTTTTGGATTCGACAGAGAGCTGCTAAATCAATGAAAACTTGTTGTTTTAAGTCATCTTGTTTTAGAAGTCTAAAGTGTTTTCAGGTTAAATTGCAGGCTTTTCTGAAAAAACAAACAAACAAACAAACAACCCTAACACATTTACTTCCTACAGAATATGGGAATTGTGATGCCTTGTTCAAAACTTGCAAGGATAAAATTTTGACGTATGTATCTCCGTCACTTACCTCTTACATAGTTAAAAAGTTTACTTTTATCCTAGGAAATGTCTCTTTGATATATGGCTTTAGTACCTGAAGGGAATCAGCAGGTATGAATCACAGCAGGTGTTATAGATTTGATGGAGAATATTGAAACAGTGATTAGATTCTTAATTAGCAAGAATCTACAGGCTATAAATTAGTGCCAGCAGAAGTAATTAACCTGCTTTTATTTGAGTTTGGTGACAAACGTATCTAGTGTTAGGAGGCAAACCTAATGTGAAGATTAAAGGAAAAAAATATACTCTTCTCTGAGATTCAATACAGAAGTTTATCAAACATTGATAAACTTAGTTTTTCTGCCGTTCCACTTATTAGAAACTTGTTAGTTATTCATTAAATGTTATTTTTGATTCTGTTTCTTATATGTATATATCTTTGCTTTATTTCTTCATGAGGGTAGGCGTAAAGAACTAGGAGTCAGAGACATGGGGGGAAATACCACATCTTCCTCATTTATATGCTTTTACTCTCACTTCATATGTGAATGTCTTGAATCTAGGGGAAAAAAAAAATATTTTTGTCTGTTTTTGATCAGGGGACCCAGTGGATATCACTTCCCAAAGGCTCTTTTATGTTTCTGTTATCCTGGTGTGCTCTGGCTAAATACAAAGCAATGGCATCATGCAGTTTGCAAATTTTTACCATGATTTTGCTCAAATGTTTAGTGATCATCATACTTCTTCTTTTCTCTGTAGCACTGTTACAGGAAATGGAGTCCTAATTTAGTGTAGCATAGCCAGCAGATATTTGATTTTTCTTGGAGTATTGCCACTGGCTGATATTTTGTCTCACCTAAAGCAGCAGGTGGGCAGAATATGCCATTTTTCTTTCTTTCCAATAAACTTTCTCCATTCCTTCCATGTTTTCTTTCTCTCCTTTCTTTAGGACTATAATTCATCATTTTCAATAGCTTCCTTTTTTGCTCTTCTTGTGTTGAAAATGGACTCTAATACTGTCATCTTATGCAACTACAGGAGTTGGAGAGCTACATTAACCCTACAGTCCCCAGTCATATCAAAATGACTTCTCTTAGTGCAATTGACTGATGCTTATAGTGACCTTGCATCCGTCCAGATCTGGTTCTTTGTTCATAGAATCATTTAGGTTGGAAAAGATAATCATTTTCAACCATTAACATGACTTGCCAAGTCCCATAGCTAAACCACGTCCCTTAGTGCCGTGTCCACATATCTATTAAATGCCTCCAAGCATGGGGACTGCACCATGTCCGTGGGTAGCCAATGCTTGACCACCTTTTTCTGTGAAGAAATTCTTTCTAATGTTTCATCTAAACCTCCCTTGGTGCAACTTGAGACAGTTGTCTCATGCCCTATCATACCACCTGAGAAAAGAGACCAGCGTCTCCTCTCTGCATGCTCCTTTCAAGCAGTTGTAGAGAGCAATGAGGTCTCAGCCTCCTTTTCTCAAGACTAAACAACCTCAGATGCTCCTCATAAGTCTTGTTTTCTAAGCCCTTCACCAGCTTTGTTGCTCTGTTCTGTACATGCTCAAGGAACTCAGTATCCTTCTTATAGTGAGGGGCCTGAAACTGAACACAATATTCAAGATGTGGTCTCACCAGTGCTGCATACAGGGTGACAAACACTTGCCTTGTCCTGCTGGCCACACTATTTCTGATCTCACACTATTTCATCATTCATGTGGCACATTCCATTGTTCCTATTTTTGATTAGAGTCTTCTTGATGGATAATATATCTAGAATTTGTTAAATCTGACTCTCAAGATGAGTCAGTTTTACTCCTCCTCCCTCTCCTACTCCTCCTGACATTTCTGCCTCAGAAGGAGTAATATTCTCTGACTCATTTTTTTAGAGGCCAAAGGGAATTCAGTCTGAGGAAAGCATACCCACATGCATCAAACAGGGAACTCTCAGAATATTGGTGCAACCTACTGAACGTTTTTGTGGCCCCTTACTTTCTGGCTTCTGATAGCTTCCCAGGAAGTTTTTTGCTCCTTATCTGTCTAGTTCAAGAATCAGTAGATCTGAAAAGCAGACCACTAAAGAGACTGCTCCCTTTGATTTTTAAGTGAATATATTTGCTATAGAGGCAAAAATGGAACATCTTGTAACTGTTGACAGCATCACTAAAAGAATAAGTGTCCTCATGGAAGGGGACAGAGGGTTTTGATATAGAGGAAAGAAGACAGTCTTAGAAAGGCTTTCAAGAGTTGTTGCATTAATATAAACAGCTATCTATTTTCTACTGGGTATAGTCCAGTGACTGCAGGAGCTGAACAAGTCATTTTCAGGCTCATATGATCTTAAAACCGGACATTTTTTTTTTAGCTACTTGACTTCCTTTCTTCCTTTCTGGCAGGCTCTCCCTGACTTTTCATGTCTGATGCCAGGAATGTAGCCTTCATATTTTTTAGCTCAGGAGGTTGCCACTGCAAATCTGCGTATGACTGCTCTCGTTTTCTGTTCAGAAGTATTTGAACTGCTAGAGAAAACTGTAATGCATCATTCAAGACATTTGAGGAAACTGTTTCAGTGAGCTCATCCCAAGTATGGGTAAGAGACCCTCTTTGAGCATCTCCCAATTAGGGGAGATGGTAACCAGGTGCATGGTGCATGGCCCAGCATGATCAGGCCCAGCCAGCACAGGTTCATGAAAGGCAAGTCGTGCTTGTCCAACCTCATCACCTTCTATGACTGGGTGACCTGACTGGTAGATGAGGGAAAGGCTGTTGATGTAGTCTACCTAGACTTCAGCAAAGCCTTTGACACGGTCTCCCACAGTATTCTCCTGGGGAAACTGGCAGCCTGTGGCCTGGACAGGTACACTCTTCTCTGGGTAAAGAATTGGCTAGAGGGCCGTGCCCAGCGGGTAGTGGTTAATGGAGTTAAGTCCAGCTGGCGTCCTGTTACGAGTGGTGTCCCCCAGGGGTTGGTATTGGGGCCCATCTTGTTCAATATCTTTATTGATGACCTAGACGAGGGGATTGAGTGTACCCTCGGTGAGTTTGCAGATGACACCAAGTTGGGAGGAAGTGTCTATCTGCCTGAGAGTAGGGAGGCCCTTCAGAGGGATCTGGATAGGGTNGTGAGGGGTCTAGAGCACAAGACTTCTGAGGAGCGGCTGAGGGAGCTGGGATTGTTTAGTCTGGAGAAGAGGGGGCTCAGGGGAGACCTCATCACACACTACAACTTCCTGAAGGGAGGTTGTGATGAGGGGGTCGGCCTCTTCTCCCCGATAACTGATGACAGGACGAGAGGGAATGGCCACAAGTTGTGCCAGGGAAAAATTAGATTAGATATAAGGAAAAACTTTTTCTCTGAAAGAGTGCTCAGGCACTGGAATGGCCTGCCTAGTGAGGTGGTGGAGTCACCGTCCCTAGTGCTGTTCAAGAAGCGTCTGGATGAGGTGCTAAGGGATATGATTTAGTAGCTTAGTGGGTAGTGATGGTGATAGGAGGACGGTTGGACTAGATGATCTTGTAGGTCCTTTCCAACCTGGTGTTCCTGTGATTCTATGGTGAATGCAGGGTAGTGCCCTGCTCTTTTAACTTCTGTAGTGGCTGTAGAGATATCCCAGGTCAATACCTGTCCTCCTTCTCCGCTGTTAATGTAAAGGAGGTGCCAGGGAAATCACGGGTGCACAGCAAACACTGGCTGTCTCCCTTGCTGTGTTATGACTGGGTGTCCTTGAATATGACAAGTAAAAGTGCTTCCTTGTGTAGGCCTTATATTTTTCTATGTGTAGGATATGTGCCTAGGATACAAAACACTTCCTGGCTTTGTCCCATTGTGAATCTGCTGCATCCAGCAGATTTTACATGCTGCAGAAGAGCTGGCAGACTGTGTAGTTTCACAGATTTTTACAGGCTGCTCCTAGGAGCCAAAGACAACCATGATTAAAAGAAGCCACAGTATTGAGTGAACTGTTTGTCCATGAGTTATTTGTTTTAACAATTTCAGCGATTTTCATAGAATCATACAATCCTTAGAGTTAGAAGTCATCTAGTCGAACTCCCCTGCAATATACAGGGACATCTACAGCTAGATCAGGTTGCTCAGAGCCTGATCCAGTCTGACCTTGAATGTCTCCAGGGATGGGTCTTCCACCACGTCTCTGGGCAACCTGTTTCAGTGCTTTACCACCCTTACTGTAAAAAAAATTTCCTTAATCCAACCTAAATCTCCCCTCTTTTAGTTTGAAACTATTTCACCTTGTCCTATCATCTGTCAGTTTTATTCCCGGAAGAAAATAGAAGGAAACAATTACACAAATGAGAATATTACTCAACAACTCTGCTCAAAATATTCTTTGAATTCAGTAGTTTCTTTGAGTTCTGAACTACGAAACTTACTGTTTGGATGCACAGGTGGCTTTGTCAGTCACAGACATCAATGACTGAAAGGACAAGTTTGATACTCATAAGCAATAATACATTACATTTGTCACATTAGAGTCTCATTGGTTTTATCAGGGAAATTTCTTGTGTCTCTACTCAAAGTTTGGTGAATATAAAGAGATTTCCTGAGTGTATTTCTTTTCTTGCTGGTTTGATAAACAATGAGGCAACATTCTTGAGAAATAGTTAGGCATGTAGTCCTAAATGATCCTGTGTGGTAATGGTGGGGGTACATGTGTATCTTTTAAGATCTAGGCATAATTAATTTGGCATGAATTTTGTTATTTTAACATCTGGATGCTGTAGTAAGTTTCTTTTCTAGATTTGTAAAAGTGGTTACCAAGGAATTTTGTCATTGGGTGGTTCAAAAGAAGATTTTGCATAATAATTCCTGACAAGCTATCACCTAGTATAATACTATAAAAACAGACCATTTGGAAAGGCAGGGAAACATTAACTGTTTTTTGTTTGTTTGTGTTGTTTTGTTTTGCTTTTAATCTATGCAGCACAAACTTTAATAAGACTTAACAATTCCAGGAAAGAGATACTTTTTTTGGAATAAATACACATTCATTGAAAAAATATATAGATAAAACTATTCATATATATTATATAAAGCTAACATTTATCATTATTATGATCCTCCTATGAATTAAAAAATTTAATATGTAATTTATTCTGTATATACATACATGTGATTTTAGTATGTATGTAAACTTTAGGCATATTCCTAAGTCCTTACACATTTTCTTCATGTGAAAAGGGATCTTTTTTTTGTTTGTTTTGTTTACATTCTGATAACATTTTCGTGTTAGAATTTCTGAAATACTAATTTTGCTGAATATATAACAACATATGATAAAAGAGAAGTTAATATGCTTCTTTTATTATTTCTGGATAAATGGATACCATGCATGTGGAAGAACAGCAGTATAATAATACAAATGCTGTTATTGGTCTCATAACTTGAGTCAGAACACAAGTGACATTTCCCATGTCAGGACTTGAGACATTTATCTACTTTATTATAATTGTGAGGCTTAATTCGGCCCTGTGAGCACCAAAGATTTTGCTTGGTAAGGAATTATCTGTTTTGATGACTCCAAGAGCTGATGGAGGCTGTTTCCTCTAAGCCATGAAGGGTCTGGCTCCTGCTCTTGGGCTGCTTCTGCCTGCTCACATGGCATAAATTTCTGCGTTGGTAGGAAAGCAGTATCTTGGAGCTGGGGTGGGTATTTGGTTTTTCACCTGGTGCAGAATTTCTATGTCCTTCAGAAGACAGCAAAGATGAGAGACCTGGTTTTCCAAATGGCAGAACATTATTGCACCCCACAGCTTATGGTCAATATCTCATTTTATGCCTAGAAGGGAAGTACCATTACATTTTAAGACGGAAAAAATAAATCATTCTGCATGGCAGGCAGTAGTGTGTGTCCTCCAACCCATACCAAGAGCTTGATTCTCACTGGCTTTGAGGAAGGGGGAAAAGGGAGAAGAAAGCTTGTAATGTTTGTATGCACACTGAAGTTCCTCATTTGTAGGTATACACCTGATGGTTCCTGCTGTGTATAAAATAATGCCAAACAGTGATAGAACAAAGTAATATTTTCAGTTGGAAATGGCTTAGCTTCTCTGTAAGATTGAAAAGAAAATTAAGGGGTATCTAACTTCTGCAAATATACATTTTCATTTCTTCTGTAAGCAGATTTTTTAATATGATTTTATCATGATTTTTTATCATAAATTTTATTAGTTCTCTAGTTTTCCTTTCCTACTGCTAGCTATTCATAGGGTGTCTAAAACATTATTGTATGACAAAGTTAAAAGTTCATGAAAAAATAATCCCCAGCAACAACAACAATAAAAACAACCAACCCCTTCCTTCCCCCCCTGCTCCGTATCTGGTCAGGAATTGACTAGCAAAAATTTTGACTTCTCTTTGTAGCAAATGATAGCTGTGAATTGCTTTGCCATATTATCTTCTGTGGACTTGAAATGTCATTAGTTTAATATTTATTACGCTTCATTAACTGTATAGAAGTTGCTAAATGATTTAATTTTCATAAACAGAAGTTATCTTTGCGTAATTTGAATCATTAGGACATTTTATTTATAACTTTGTGCTGTCTCAAAGTTAGTGAGAAGAAATTGACTGTTAATGAAAAATACTGCTACTGTTAGAGAGCTGTTTAATGAGTATTTTCTCTTTGGGTCCAAGCAGATGTTGAAGCAAGTGAAAATAAAATCTTATATTAATTTGTAGATACTGATGCTGCTCATTTTGGGTAAACACAACAAATTCATATATTTCAAAACTATCTTCTGTCTTTTTCCTTTTTTCCTAGGGTTAGG
The DNA here is from genome assembly GCA_013396635.1 of Penelope pileata. Lineage (NCBI taxonomy): Eukaryota > Metazoa > Chordata > Aves > Galliformes > Cracidae > Penelope > Penelope pileata. The sequence continues at coordinate 140,420 of WBMW01001390.1, forward strand.
AGTTATCTTCTGCAATTCATACTGCAGACATACATGCTATAGTAAACAAAACACAAGCTTGGATATTTAAAATAGACTCTGTTACGAACATGACTTATGTACATAAATGTCGCATTTGTCATGAAATATTGAGATAAATTCTCTGCAAGAGAAGATATCATCTTTGGTTAATAAGTGCAGCAAATACCAGTCAATTTTTTAGTTTGTAGCCAGAGTTAGGTCTTTTTTATTGTAGAGCAGACTAACAGTTTTTTTGGAATATGTTGGTCAGTGAGGGTGTGAAGGGACACGGTCACCTTGAGTCAGATGTCAGCTAAAAATCTCTGTGTACCAAAGGATTGGAAAATTTCATTTATAATTGAGGAATATATTTTATTTTGGCATAGAATTTCATCTGCAGAAATTGGCTTAGCATTGATGTCCAAAATAAATTGATGGACAAAATAAAAACTGATATAAAATAAAAGAGAAAATAGATGAATCTTACTATTGGAGATGAATATATAATGTAAAAAGCAATAGCAATCAGTTGTGACAGAAATGAGTGGTTTACTGGTTTTAATAATTCAAAAGAGCAATAAAAAGCAGAAAAAAATGGATAATTTTCAGTTAACAATTTCTCTTTAAAGCTTTGTTTATTTCTACCATCCTCCAATTGAGTTACAGACCAAGCAGTGTAAGAACAAGGACTGCAATTGTACCAAATGTCCTTGCTGAGATACAGTATTTCGTTTGTCACAGGTGAAGCTGTAGTGACCATTGGGCTCAAATAACCAATCCTTAAAATATTTCTGCTCTGAAATCAACAATCCTGAAGCGAAAGCTTTGTCATATTTAACATATACAGTTTTCTGCTCATTACTGAGCCACACTGAAATCTTTGTTAAATGCATGCTTTTGGAACTTCTCTCGTATTATTCAAGCTTAATATTATATGCGCATTTTAAAAATAATTTTTAATTTAAAAACTGCTCTCCCAAAAGGATAGATGTTTTGATTGTCCACTCTTCTATGGTCAGGGCTTGTCATTTATAGACTCATTCTGTGGATGTAGTGGAAGAAGCAAAACATCCAAACTGGTATGTGTTGATGACACAGGCATATTCCCGGAAGACCAGAAGAGAACTTTAGGTTCAGAAGAGTGTGGCTTGCAAAGCTTTTTGAGGAAGGATGGACATATGATGGGACCTGGAAAGCTGCATTGTTGCAGACACTTAAAATCAGAGAAACAAAAGTATATTTCTTCTGAATGTGTAGACTTTGTTGTATGGTTTAATAATCATCCTGACTTAACACTTCAATAATTATGCTTTCAAAATATGTATTCTCGAATATGGATAAATAAAACAAAACAAAACACCTCCTTCTGATGAATAAAATATGATAATAGCTCCCTTAAATTTATTTAAGGTAGAACACGTTTTAAGCAAAGTAAAACAAAGAATGAGGTAAAGGAACAATGAAGCTGTTATCAGCAAATCTTGGCCCTGTGACCTTTTAAAAGGATAGGACCATGCAGAAAAATGTCCTGAGGCTTAGTCTTTTGATTTAGCCTTATGCTTCCCATAAGGCTATTTGTCAAATAAAACTGAACTATTTCTCTATTTCTTTCTTTTTTTCCTTTTTTTTTCTTTTTAATTTTGCTCACATGACATACTTGATGTGATTTTCCTAGAGAGACCATCTGAAGTTTGTGGTAAGCTACTGGTTTCTTGGAATTTGCTCCTTTTTCTTACCCTTTGGGAATTGTAGCTAACCTTATTACATCTTCCATTAGCTAGTTGTAATGTACTTTCCCTTTTTTGTAAGCGCGCAGACAGAATTCTTTTTCCTTTCCCAGGATGCTGAACTTGCTGATGGCTCTTCCTTTCTTCCTTTCCTGTGCTGTTTGGTCCTTCTGTCAAACTTTTTCGTTGTTCATTTCCCCAAATCCTCCAATTCCTTACTGCTTTCCCTACTTGTAAAAAGCCAGCTGGCTCAAGAAGTTATTTAGTCTTCTTATGCTATTTAATTTTTTTTTATGTACTGATTTTATGTTGTCTAATTTATGTTTTCCTGAAGGTTTTGAACTCACATATGATATGTTGTTTACTGTTGTGTTTTGTTTGGATTTTTTTTTTTCAATAAAAACATGAAACTTTATTCAAAAGCTGAAAGATTAAATTTAATTTTCTGTAACTCAGTGTGTGATATTGAAAGTCTTCATTTCATGGAAGAAGTTAAATCACCTTTCATGTGATAACTGAGATACCTGTACTGCTTCAGGCTGTTAGTGGGTGTTCATTAAGTAAGACAGATGTCTTATAATCTCCTTTTCCTTCTCCATCTTTCTGTGCCAGTTGGTTTCCTTTAACCTTAATAATTATAAAACCAGGGCTATTTGGTCCGTCAAGAAATGCCAATAATAATTTTTCCTGTGTGCTACAGAATTCTGACCTAGGAAGTTTTTTAATAATGTGTTAACTTTTTATTTATAAGAGCTCGGGCTTGTGGTTAGACTTGTACCTAAGTCTTGGTGTCATGGATTGGCCTTAACTGACTACAAGGCATCCACTCATCCTACCCTCAGTAAGGCAGGAAGATAGATACAGGGAAATCACTTACCAATTTCTATCATGGGCAAAAGAGGCTCCACTTGGAGCAAATTAATTTATTGCCAATTAAAATAGATTTTCATGGTGAGAAACAAAGTATTAAAGCAATACCTTCCCCCTACCTTTTTCTTACACTCTGCTTCACTATTGACTTCTCTACCTGCCATCACCTTACCCAGAAGAATGCAGGGGAATGGGAATGTGTGTTGTGGTCAGTCCAGAACAGATTGTTTCTGCTGCTCCTTCCTCACACTTCTGTCTTGCTCCAGTGTGGGTCCTTCCCACAAGCTGCAGTCCTTCATGGTAAACCTGCTACAGCATGACTTCTCCTTGGGCCACAGTTGCTTCAGGAAATATCCACCTTCTTTGGCATGGAGTCTTTCATGGGCTGCAGTGTGGATATCTGGGCCCAAACTAGTTTTCTTCAGTAGCTCAGTTACTTCTCATCTTTCCTTCTTTCTTTCTTACCAGATGCATGTTTTACAGGCAATAGTCTTGGTGAGAGGTGAGACAGTGAATTATATGCGAGGGACATTAGTTCCTGTGCCACTGGAGATGCTGAAGCACCAATGTGATGGTAGCTTTATTGTATGTATGAATGTATATAGAGTACAATATTCTTAATTTCATTCTTCTATGGTTCTTCAGCTGCTAGTGCTGAAAGAAATTTTCAGCCAGAGCTTAGAGATGATGTCCCTCTGAAAAGTAGTGTTGCCTCAGAAGCTGCTGAGTTCTTACACTACAGTAATATTGTGCTCGAGACTGAGCATCCTAATTCATATGCAGTTTCTCGCCCTGACATCTCTGAAGACAACTAATGAAGTAATAAATAATGAAGTAATACATTTTCAAGTTGCTTTTTCATTGAAATACAAACCAAGAATTGGCAGAAGGAAAAAAAAAAAGAAGAAAATAACAAAGAAACAAACAACCCCACCACCCTTAGTCCTTGAAGTATCAATTGACTTTTGATCCAGTCTGCTATTTCTGCTTTCTGTGAGAATTGATTTTTGTCTTACCTAAAAGTACGGATGCTTGACCCTCGAGGCAGACTCAGGTTGATAAAATCCTGCCACATTTAATTCAGTGGTATTTTGAACCCATATGAGTGTTACGTTTTAATGCAAATGTGTTACAGGATTTATGGACCAGGCTGTGTGTGAATAAGCACTGCAAATTGAATCTAGTGATAGAGGGGTGATAAACGTTTATCTTGAATTGAGTTAGCAGCCTGGACTTCTCTTTGTTGGGCTATTTGGGATGCTTGAGGCCAAGATTTTGTGTATATTCTTGCTAATTTCATTCAGAATTTGGTATCTAAGTCTCATGTGGCAGAGAAGATACCAATTCTGATTTTCTTAGCTGAATGAGTAATATGTTCTGTCATTTTGTAGACAAGAGTTGGAATTGATGAACATGTTTTACCACCACTCTTTTTCAGTTAAGAAAAAGACTTAAGCTGAGTAAACTGAATCTTCTAACATATAACATCTAGACATACACATGTGTGTGTATATGTACCTGGCATAAAAGTGAAAAAATAGCATTTATTTTTCTCTAGATGGTTGTTGATAATTTTCTTTTTATATATCTATTTTGATAACTGTACTTAGGGAATAATACATAAATTACAATCACTGGAGTTTTAAATAAGCATGTGTCTTTAAAAACAAAATGTAGATTGCACTGAAAGATTACACTTAAAAGATCCACTTTCTGCCTGCAAAATAATATATATGTAAAAGCACTCCTATAGGAAATACAGTTTGGAAAGAAAAGGAAGAACCATTTAACCTGGGATACTTAGCTACTTACGGGGGTGATTTTGTAGTCTCTCCCTCATTCTTGACCACTGCTACCACTTCAGTGTGGAAGTAATTTTTTAAATGAATAATGCTTTGAAAATAGTGAATAGCAAAAAAAGTATTCTCTCCATGTTTTTGTATCATGACAACCCAAATTTACAGATAGCGTAATATCTGTGTGCGTCTTACAACATACAGATTTCAACTAAGAAATTGAATAAATCCTTTTATTGTGATCTATTTAACAATAAAGTTAAAATAATAGCTTGCCTCTAGAATACAGTTTCAATCAGGAAAAATTGCTTGGATTACTTTCTGTAAAGTAAAAAACTGCAAAGCCATACTTCTGTGAAACATAAAACACTCTACCTCCTTCCTTCCCTTTTTAGTATCAGTGCTAGACACCAACAAAAACATCTTTGTTTTAATAAATATACAGATGCATTAAAAAGGAGGATAGTTCTTACTCAAATTTGGCATTAATGTTCAAACTCAAATTTAATGATACTGTCATTTCTTTGACATTTTATTCTACTTGTTTGCTTTGTTTATATGCATGCTTGATGTAGTATTTAAATAATAATTAAAAAAAAATAAAAGAAGGGAAAATCACTTTGTACTACTGAGAAATGCAACTCAGTTGATCTTTGCATAAAATGTATTGATAAAGTAAGTTCATTATTCATGTACCAGTAAGGCTCAGTGATTTCTAAAACTGAGTAACCATGGAAACACAACTGAGTTACATAAAGAAGAAAGTATAGGTGTAAATTTACAGTTAGACTTTTAATCAAAAGTTATTATCACAGAATCACAGATTTGCAGGGGTTGGAAGGGACCTCGAGAGATCATCGAGTCCAACCCCCCTGCCAAAGCAGGTTCCCTACAGCAGGTTGCACAGGTAGGCGTCCAGACGGGTCTTGAATATCTCCAGGGAAAGAGACTCCACAACCTCCCTGGGCAGCCTGTTCCAGTGCTCAGTCACCCGCACTGTGAAGAAGTTCTTCCGCATGTTGGTGCGGAACTTCCTGTGCTCCAGCTTAAGGCCATTGCCCCTTGACCTGTCCCCACCAACCACTGAAAAGAGATTCCCCACCTCCATTTGCCTCCCGCAACTAAGATACTTATAAACATGAATCAGGTCCCCTCTCAGCCTTCTTTTCTCCACGCTGAACAGACCCAGATTATGTGGGATTTGTTTTTACAGTGTAATTGAGTTCGGGTTTTTAACTAATCTCTTACTTATGTGTGTGCAGGTATACTGCATATATATATATGTATGCCTACATATATATAAAACACAGTTTAAGTAAATATTGAACTTTGTTGTAACCCTTTTTCTGATTATTTTTTTTTAATTCCGTATGTTCTAACAAGGAAATCTGCCAACTTCTCCTCCCCTTTCATTTCTCTTTCTATTTCCTTTTTTTTTCTTTTTTGTAAATGAGAGTTTTAGAACTTTCCCTGAGTTACAGATTAATTTAAAAAGCAAATTTGTTAAGCATTGCACAGTAAAATACCCTAGTAGTCAGTGAATTAGAAGGATCACAGATTGATTTTTGGAGAAAAGTGTAATAAAATGTTGAGTATGTAAGGTAAAGTCAGTTTTTTGTTATTGCATAGAGCATGTGTTGTTTTTAATGTCATAAATTACAGAACTGTAAGGGTTTTGTGTGGTACTTGGCCCACATTCCAATGTCTGTCTTTTATATTGTGATTGTGGACTGGGAAAATGTACTAGCCTCTGTAGAAGAGTATGCCTCAGATATTTCTGGGTTATGCTATTCATATAATGGCCTTCTAGCTAATGTTTTCTCTTCTATATGTCATTGTGAACCTCAGCATACATCTTTTCTCAACATTTTTAATTCATGTGAGCATATACCTTCGTGTATGGCAGAAAATGTATTGAGTTCTGTTGGGTTAATTGTAGTAGATTTTTTCATTTTATTCTTGCTTTCTCTCATGATCTAGAGAGCATAAATCAAATACATTAAGAAATTAGGAAAAGGAGAAGATTTTGAGTTTCTGTACTTAAACGTCTGAAATTTGTAGTCCATGAATTTGTGATAGCAGTATTTGTCTTTCTACCTAAATTCAACATTTGTTGAGAATTAGGTCTTTCTTCTTAAATCTTTTTTGCCTACATTTCCTTCACTTGTCTTGTCCTGTCACACAGAAGAAATAAAATAAACATCTAAGTCCCAAAATGCATTCTTTTGGTTCAGATGCAATCTCTAAAATGTACGAAATGTCAAGCTATGCCCACCATGAGCAATTCTGGAAGACATTGCTTCAACATTTTGATCACAGTCGGGCTTTTATTATGAAAGTAGCTGGCATGGAAGGACGCCTTTAGAAGTGTGAAAACAAGCAACACAATGAAGTAAAAATGATAGAACTGAGCATAGCGCTGGCGCTGTACAGCTCCTGTCCCTGGCAGTAGCTGTTGCCGTCAAAAGCCTGCAGCTGCCAGGAAAACCCCACTCACCATGGGGAAGTAATTTCTGTCAGTTAACTTTTGTTTTAATATTGAAAAAGTGTTCAAGCCAGAATGACATATATGAAGAACTCTGAACTTTGACAGTTTGTGTTTGTTCATAAAACAGTCTTAGGAAGCCCCTTTAAGATTTACCTCAAGGAACCCTTTATCCCATCTGGCTCCATGAGTAAATTCTCTCTGTAATCTGAAAGAATGTTGGTGATAGACATCTTTCCAATCAAAAGAATATATTCAGAACTTTAAGGAAAAAAGCGAAAAGAAAAATGAACAACAAAAACATGCAATCCATTTGCACGATAGAAGGTTGAATCACTTCCTTTCCCGAGGTTTGTTTGGTAGTGGAGACATCTCATTTTCAGAATCACCACCTGTGGTATGACAGTATAAAAGCTTAAGTATTGTCACAGTTTCCCATAATTTTTCCTGTAAGGGTTTATGTCCTCATACCTGCTACCACATTCATTTCACTGAAGGATGGATTTAAGTCCATCAGACGTCTTGTGTTCTAGTCTAGTTTTTTAAAGTTCAACAGACTCGGTAGATCTTTGCCTATCATTTATAAGTAGGCCCATGTGCATTACAGTATAGAGGGGACATATATTCTGATAGTCTAGCTCTAATCTGCCTGCTGGAATGGAACAAGTGAGTGTTCTCATTTAGACTTGGTAGTCACTATGGACCCAATTATCCATTGCCTACCACCTTGCATGAGCATTTATAGCCATGTGAGAAGGTATATAATATTATTGTGGTTTAAAGTCATTTCATCCCTGGCATGCCTGTATGACAAAGACTACAAAAATTATGAGTCAGTGGAGTATCAAGCAACTGATATTTGTGATACTAGACCTGAACAACTGTGATACTGATGCTAAAGTGTTGCAGGAAATCTCAGGTTAAAATCTGCTGGGTTTCAAGCCTCTCTTGTTTTATTTTTAGTTTTCTAATCAGCTTGCAGAGGTAAGGAACAAAAAGCACTCACACTGTCCTGAATTAAAGGTCTAATTTGTAAGATAATTTTTGTTGGGATGCTTCCTACCAGAATCATTATACCAAGTAATAAATTTCTATATTATTACAACTTTAGAAATAAAATACATTTTAAGACACACTAGCTACAAGGAACTTGAACTTAGACCTGAACATATTAAGACATTAGTTTAGATATATTTGCATTGTTTCTTAGGCTGATCTGGGAATTTTTCTTTCCTGTGTTTTTTTTTTTACTTCAGTCAGCCTCATTTAGCCAAATACATTCCTATTTCCAAGAAGCTGTCAAGACAGAAACACCCAAGAATTGTATCTCTGTTATTTTCTGCAGTTTTGTAAACATCAGTATTTTCTGAATTTTAATTATTTTCCTTCCTGTTTTGAAATGACTGTTACTTGTATTTTTAGATTTTTTTTGTCTTTTAGCTTCTGTAACTCACATTTTGAGAAAATACATACTATTGTGTTTTTTCCTCTTTCCCTCGTATCAAATAGTTTTTCTTATAGTCACATTAACTGCTACTTCCCATTATGTACTGAAACCAATGAGATTAAAACCATTCTAACTTCCTGTCATAGTGGAAGTTGTTCAAAATATGATCCTCTTACACCTCAAAGGGTACGTGACACATACAGAGATAAAAGAATTTATTCTTAGTCTAATTAATATCTTTGCAAATATATTTATGCCAAGACAAAATAAATAAATAATTCAGTTATAAAAATACACTTGTTATCTCATTAATAATGACCCTAACATGGCTGTAATTGTGGTTATAGGAAAGACCCAGCCTTGCATTTTTGGTGCTTCCCTTCAGGTCCTCATGTTAGTGGTTCCTGGCTTCTCCAAGCCAGCAAAGGGTAGGGGAATAAAGTAGGTAATAACATCCTGAGCTCCTTGCAGAGAGGATTATGAATTTCATGGTGGGAGCATATTCCTCCTCAGTCCTGGGACCTGCGCGGGTTTATTCTTACCTGTGTCCCCACCCCTGGCGGCTGCCTCCTGGCTGCTCCCAGCAGGGTGAGCGCAGCCCCGCAGCCTCCTTCAGGCTCAGACCCCAGGGGCTCCTGCTTGCTGAGCAGTGACTCCCTGGCTTTGCCAGCCCCTTCCCATGGTGGCACCATCAGAGCTCAGGCAGGAGGGGCAACAGGCACTTGGTCCCAAGGCAGGCGCTGAAGCCAGATCAGCCCACCTGTGGCCTAGGGGAGCCCAGGTCAACTCTGAGGCCTGTGCTCACAGCTTGGAGCACCCTTACCTTAGTTTTGCCCTTGCAAGTGGCAGAATTCATCGCTATTGGGCTACAAGTTATATTTGAAGGCAGCTTTTGATAGAGTCAGCCACATTGATTGTAGTGAAAATAGAATTACGAGGTCCGCTCCGAAAGTAATGCCTCCTACTTTATTACGTTGGCCTGTGATGTTAGAGGTGGGTGCTGGTGGTGTGGCAGTAGAGGTTGAACTTTCCTGCCAGTATTCCATTACATTTTGTTGCCATGTGACAGATGGCAGCAGAGGGGTAGCCTGACAAAATGGCGTCTGACATGGAAGTGCATATGGAGCAAAGGGGTGTAACTGAATTCCTTCATGTGGAAAATATTGCACCCATTGACATTCATCAATGCTTGCTGAAAATTTGTGGAGACTAAACAGCGAATGTGAGCACAGTGATGTGTTTCAGAGAGAAACACATGTAGCTGAGAATTTGCTTTATCAAATAGCGTTGTGCTCTTTGTATCTGCTGTAGTTTCCAAGAAAACAAATGGGAGGCATTACTTTCAGAGCAACCTACATGTATCTCCAAGCAAAACATCTGCCCCACTGATTCAGACAGCAAGGGTAGTGTTTTCATGACATTCTGAAATTTTTCTTCTTCTTTGTGTCGTGATCTGTCTCAGCATTCACCTCCTAATAGGAGATCTTTACACTGGAATCAGGTGTGTATTTTTAATTTACAGCAGCAGCTTATTTCTTGCAGGACCAGAGTGTAACAGGTAAATACTGCTTGCAGCATGAGAAGCATGAAATGGAGGAAGGGAATCGCAAGAACACTGAAATCCTTCTGAAGAGTGCATTGCAAGCAAGAACAGCCATGTGATGGTGGCTGAGAGGATGTGAATTCAGGTATATTAAAAGTAGGAACTGAGGTCAGTGGTACAGGTGCAGAATGAAAGAAAGTGGATCATAATTCGGCTCTGCTGAAGTAGTGAAATCGGTGAGTATTTTTGGAAGGGCGAGGTACAGGCGATTGTTGCTTGATTAGGGTTTGATGTGTGCATATGTGTGCATGTGTGCGTGTGTGTGTGTGTAGGGAGTATGCTATAGAGCCAGCTAGCAGAAGCTCTCATGCTGTTTCCAGATGTGTCGAAACTGAAAGAGCTGGGGGTAAAATCTGTAGCTTCAGATACAGCAGCACAGCTTGCCTGCCGCTTGATGCTCCATGAGCTTCCTTCTCTATGTAAGATTCACACTTTTTTATTATTTAATCATATGATAGCTCAGTTTAATAGCTCTAATACAGGATGGCAGAGTCAGGACAGTAATAGGAGCTGAATGGCATTTCTCTGAACTTAAGGGTGAGCAGTGGGTCAGTGGAATCTCCTGTGGAGAAGCCAGAGATATGTGCATTGAAGTTTGATTTTTCAACCTTAAGTTATTGTACATGTATAGTGATAGAGAAGATGCACAGAACTAAAAAGTCAGGAGACAGAAAAACTCTTACCTCAGAACAATTTTATCATCGGTAAAAGAAAAGCGTAATGTGTTGGGGTCAGCCTTTTGGGTGAGCAAGGGGCAATATATGACTTTTTGGGTGTCTCCTGAAATAGAAATATTATTTTTGTTACATACAGTATTTTGAAATAGTCTTCCATGTTCAGGAAAAGAAGATTCTTATTAACCCTTAAGACACTTGGCGTTACTTGTATTTTTATTGTATCTCAAGAGACAAGTAGAACAGGATGCACTATCTTGAAAGTACTTATTGTGGCATAGTTCAAAGAAGAAATTATTTTTAAAATATATCTTTAATGCACTAACTGATTGTTTAAAGCTGATTGTAAAGTGCATGTCTTCTTTGAGCCATGCTGTTTTCCTCAGTTCTGGAATGCTTATATAGCCCCTCTTCTTGTTTGCAAACAAGTTGCTTTGATTTGAAGTTTTGTTTAAAAATGGGAATAATGTTAAAGTATCAGTGATTTCTAGAACTGGGAAATCTATTCCTAAGTTACCTTTAGTTCTGCACCGCAACAGCAGTGCTTCTTTCCATCTGAGTTGCTGAGAGTAAATTGAAACATTCTTCTAGAAGTGTTCTGTCATGCTCTCTACAGACAGACAAACAGTATTTTACCAGTTAGACTCCATACAGAGCTTAATTATTTTTCTAATCAAGAGAGATAGGAAAACTTACTAGGATCCCATGATGGGTTTGAAAGATGCTGTGTCCATCCTTACCCTCAGACCATCCTTACCCTCAGAAACACAGCTTCAAGACATGTCACAGCTTTTCCGTTCTGCACAGCACTACAATCCTAGCTCCTTTCCCAGCTGCAGCTGATCATGGCACCCTGCTCAGTGTGTGGTTGCAGTGGAGAAAATGTGTGCTTGTGTAGGTGTAAACACGTGTCAGCTTATTATGCCAATTCCAGTTCCAAAAGCAATAGACAGGGCTTTACTGCTCATTTATTAGTCAGTGCTGAATTATGGAGAAGTATTAAGAGTAAATGATCCTTCATCTGTAGGACCTGGGTTGCTTGGAAAACTATTTGTTAGTTTTCTTATGGCTTCTCCATACCGATGTGCTTCTCTGTATTGATATATTTCTATGTATTAACTTTATGGCTTAGCTTTCTATGTATTAGCTTTATGGCTCTCCATTGTAGAGCAAATATTTTCCATCTTATAAAATTATGAAATCTTTAATTTAGATGTCATTCAGTGGTTACAGAATGAATCATTTGTAGTAATTGTGAAATGCTTGACTCTTGAACCATCCTCTTCCATTTATCCAGTAAACAAACCTGTGGTTGGAGGAAGAGTTTGAGGGTGATTGCCAAAGATCAGTGTGGATGAGCTGCTCTTAAGCAATTAATTCCATTGTTAATTGAGTTAGCTTGTCTTTTCCAGTGAATATGAGCCAGGGTGTTTAGAATCCATTTGGCTTATAGAGAGTACTGGCAGAATGTATATGTATCCATTTTCAGTGCTTCCAAGCTTCAGTTACACGCTTATTTTCTCAGCAGATCTTTTGTTCCGAAAGAGGTGGACTATATTACTCTGTTTGCATATTTAATGGCACAGTTGATGGTACATCATGAAAACTGTCCACATACTGCTGTATATTTTGTTAAGACCAATCTTTAGAAAATACTTGGAAAATTGTAGAGGAACTGTAGAGTCATATTTTAAATGAATCAGCAGCTTGGGATCCAAAATAGTTTCATCTTGCACGTTAATTGTGCAAGACTGTGAACAAGTCACATTCTGTCTCTGCCGATCCATTTGTAAAATGGTACAAACTATGAGTACCTTGTAAATACTTAGTAAAAATGAATGAATCATGTTTGAATGGTGTTTGGGGAGAGTTTGAAGCAGAAATGCTTCCATCTACTGTAAGCGTTGAGTAGAACTTCGGATGGCAGAATGCTTATTGCAGTATACAGATCTCACTGGCAACACAGCATTTTTAGAGTCTTTATATCCATGTACTTTTTCGGTATTTGATCTATTTATCTGTTCTCCATTGCTGACCTATAAAGTTCAACTACTTTGGACTGTGAAGTTAATCCATACCCTTTTATTCTCCTAAGTGTCTTTCTCCAATTGCTTTATATCCACATTTTCCTGCTCACCTTCCTGGATCAACATTGCATCTCTTAGAGGCGATGTGGTTGAGACTGTCCCTCAGGAATTCTCTCTTTCCCTCGCTGTCTCATCTTCTATCCTTCCATTGTCTAGAGAAACACAGTCATGAAGGAAACTGAAAGCTATGCTTTCAAGTTCAATTTCAATTTTCAGTTAAAATTGTATTCTAATTTGTTGGTGTTTTTTTCATAATAGCAAATGCTTACCTAGCTCAATAGTTTTTTTTTTTTTTTTCAGAAATTTTGTGCTGGATATTTATCATCTGTGTATTTATAATTATTTATTTTAAAATCTGAAAAAAAGTTATTTTAAATTGTTTCAGAAGTTATTTTGGCATTTCATTGTAGATTTGGTGATAGAGTTGTAGAATTTCACTTAGACAGTACTTATTACTTCTTGTTCAAGAAGCAGTGCAGTGAAGAAAATATTTTGAAGGTTTTTTTAGTTATTGTGTATTTCTTTCTTCATCATGTTTTTTTTTGTCAGTATTCATTTTGCAGTGTGTTTCCATATTGGCAAAAGTCATAGCTGTTTTTTTTTTTTCTGCGCTTTCTGAATTATATTACTTTTCTCTCCTTTGCAATATTTTTTTTCTTTGCATACGGAATTATCTTTGGTTGTTTTTTTTTTCTTAAGTATGTAATATCAACTCTTTTTTTAGTACTATATAGACACCTCTGATAAGAGATTGAATATATATATTACAATCTATGTACCATGTTTAGAAACTGTGTTCCATGAATTCAACCCTGATTACAAAATTCATTAAGTTTAGAGAACTGTGTATTATATTTAATCCACACTAATTAAGATGCAAATAAGAAATGGTAGAAAGATCCTTTGGTAAGAGCAAAATGTTTTTATTGTTTTTGCTGGTAACATGAAGAGAGGAAGTGTACTAAGCACATTGTAGGGTCAGATTGAAAATGAGCTTGATAAATTGAAGGAATGCTTTGAAATTAGTAAGTTGAAGTTCAATGAAGACAAATGCTAACTGTTACAACTTAGAAATGAAGAATCAAATGTTGATGTACAAAATGGAAAATCAATGTGTAGGCAACAATAGTGTTTAAATATATCTTTGTGTTGTAAAAGAACACAAATTGAAATTAATGAATTGCATGATTGTTTTGCATATGAGGGGCAAATAGCTCTGGGACATACTGTCAAGAATGTAATGTGCAACACGAGGGAGTTGCTATTGAGCTTGCTTTGGTAGATAGGGGAATCATATGAGTATTTTGCCTTGTCTTGGGCATGAAGCTTAAAGAAGGAAATAGATTAATTGGATAGGGTCCAGAGGAGACAAAGATGTCCAGAACCAGATATTGTAAAGACAAAAGAAGGTTTGTTAGTACTGAATAGAAAGATTGAGGGTTATAAATGTCAATAATATCGCAAAAGAAAAAAGCCTTCAGTATATGAAAGATTATTATGAACAATGACTGTTGGCATTTCCTGTATCAGAGCCAATAGAACAAAAATAATCAGCACAATTTATAACACTGAGGATTTGGGCTAGGTACAAGGAAGTTCTTTATTTATGACACAACTAAATACTTGAAAAACTGTAGGACATCTACATCTCTGGAGTTTTAGAATATGTGAGGCAAATCTATACCAAGGATAGTGTAAGGGTACAGTGTCCTCCCCAAGGGTAAGGAGGGTAGATGAGACGACACGTTTGTTTTTCAGTCTTGTATTTTATGACTTATCTTCTTGTCTAATTAAACTAGTGTGTGTTTGTGAGGTGTGATAAAGAAAGCTTTGAAATGTTTTTAATGATATTGTAAGGCAAAGTTTTTTTACAATATATATTAAGATTAATAAATATTTACATATTTGTATGTAAAATATATATATATAACATACGTACATCCATATAAAATGAGTAAATATATATAAATATGTAAATAAATGTATATATTATTTAGAAGCCATTATATATATGTATGTCTGCACACGTCTGAGTTTTATATGCAAGTGATGCTGGAAAAATAAATGAGCTCCTGGATACAACAGCATTCCTTGAAAACTGAAATAACACACTACATGCTGAAAACAGAATAATGAAATCAGTCATAGAATGGTTTGGGTTGGAAGAGATATTTAAAGATCATCTAATGCCAGCCCCCCTGCCATGGGCAGGGACATTTTTCACTGGATTGGTGAAGTGATCTAGGGAACTAGATCAGGTTGCCCAGAGCCCTGTCCAACCTGGCTTTGAACACTTCCAGTGATGGGGCATCCACAGCTTCTATGGGCATCCTGTTCCAGTATCTCATCACACCCAACATTAAAAAAAAAAAAAGTCTTCCTTAAATCAAATCTAAATCTATCCTCAGTTTAAGCCATTGCTCAGTTTAATTTAATTATATTCATTTAATATACAGTTTGAGAAACAGTGGTGGTGTTTTTTGTTTTTACATTTGGAATAGCAGAAGCTGCCAGCAGCATTGGAGGTGTTCAAGTTGTTAGCTCTGTGGGATGAAGAGAGACGGATAATTATTACCTGTAGAACATTGAGGAGTTATCTAGGAAGAAACAGTGAGAAAAATAATGATCTGCCTATCTGAGGTCCATGATTTTTAGCATCTGGCTAAGCTGTAAGTTTTAGTTCCCAAGATTGTCTTTTGGAGCTATTTGGTAAACCTCTACTGAGAAACAGGCTGAGAGATCAGAAATACAGTAAATGCTTTGTGGAAACTGTTCTTCCGTTAACTGGATGTTTTGTCTCTTACTCTTTTCATATGTGAATTAATTTCTATGTTGCAAGGTCTGTTCACTTTGAACACATAGTTTTATAACAGTTACAAAACTTACTCTGAGTAAGTGTGCATGCATAGGATCCATGAATTTGATGATTCTGTTATGCAGAGATTTTTTATACTCACTGTGAAGAGAGGTACATTTTACATTTTTTGTTCTGGGAAGACTTGTTCCCTGTGGTGTACATTGGTGGCAATTTTAATGATAAGTTTGCTGAGATGGAAGGCTATTTTAAGGTTAGACTCAGAGGGTGGTCTTTACTCAGAGGGTAGTGAGGCACTGAAACAGATTGCCCAGAGAATCTGTGGGTGTCCCATCCCTGGAGGTGTTCAGGGCCATGTTGGATGGGGCCCTGAGCAGCCTGATCTAGTGGGTAACAACCCTGCCCGTGGCAGGGGAGTTGGAACTAGATAATCTTTAACATCCCTTCCAACCCAAGCCATTCTATGATATGTGAGGAGATTTGGGTTCTTGATTAGCTCTTCGGATTCAGTAAGACTTGTGCACTGAGAAAATTCTTCCTTTTTTGAAAATTCAATGTTAAATTCATAGGTAAAAAGTGTTTAAATCAAGTTTAGTTGTTGTTGAAAGTACTAATTATTCCAGGAGTTCAGTAATACGAGTGGTTTAAGCCCTCTCATCTTCTGAAAGGGCATGTTTTTTTTGACAATAGTATACATCAGCTTTTACATATGTTGCAGTGCAGCAAAAATAAAAGTAAGCCAAAGCTAAACACAGGGAAAAAAATCTAATTACTGATTTCAAGAAGTAGCTGCAATCTGTTGCAGAGGTTCTTTTATTCATAGATTAGGACTGTTCCATTTGAGGAAGACAGAGAGGAGCTGTGATTGTTTGCCCTTCTAGTTATGATGAATAGGGAGGAGGCTCTGGCTAAATAGCAGGAGGGTGATGCTTTTAAAATAGTGAAAGGCACATTTCTATGAAATGCTAATAGGAGAAAAATGTTATGCAAATACAGTTGTTCTTGCAATAGACTTTTGTGTGAATGTTTAAAAATGATTATTAGCTCTGTGAGTGGGTATGTAGCTGTGTTTTCTGCATCATGGCTGGAAATGAAGGATGGAGAGGAAAGGCAGTTGCTGTGTGTTCTGATGCAGAGTTTTAAATGCTACGGTGGTTTGGCTGTCAGTCAACAGGAATGACACATCGAGGCCTTGTTGGGCTGCCTGATGAAGAACCACTTGGAGACAAGGATTTCACAGATGAGCTCAGTCATAATGGCCATTTCCATGTATAAGAAGTGAGCCCTGCTTCACTCAGGCAAGACTGGTCTTTCTGTAAAGGAAGCATCCCTTCGAGTGAGAAAACAGTCTTCAAGTGACAGAGATTTTCTACAGAAATTCAGGCTGAATCATTTACGTAGCCGTAACTCAATGGAAATTTTATACAACTCAGGCTTTATCTAAGTGTAAGATTTTTAAGCTTTTGGTTATTTTTAACTAGTTTTCAATAATGTTATGTTTGATTTGCCAGTAAAATGCTTCTAGATTCACTTGCCGTCTTGTCTTAAAATTGCTAGTTGTCTGTGTCATGGCCACCTGAAAGAGAAAAGGATTCGCACTTAAGCCTTCATGCTGATACATGCTTTGTCAGACAAGCTAAAGTAAATGTTGCAGCCATGTAAAATGTTACAGCTCTCAGGTATTAAGAGGCTTGTTTTGAAAGTTATCATTCATTGCAGTACCAGTGATGTATTTCATCTATGCCAGCAATTTCCCCGGCATTTTAGCATAAAATGTTGAACTGAATGGAGATTTGGGTTAAGGCATGGTGCAATCTAGAAGAGTGGGCATGTAGACAAGCACTTGGTCCACCTGGGTCTGCTCTGTCTGACATACCTCCACTAGCTCTCCACTTGTATTAGGCTTTAGCATTTTGGGAATTGTAACCTAAAGGTCCTGACCTCAAATATCGGGTTGGAATTAGGCTGCCTTTCAGGCCACGGACAAGGGATTACAGAAAGATATTTAGGAAAAGCTTGTTTAACCAGCCCTCTGCAGGAGCCTACACCCCAGCATGGACTGCTGGGATGGAGGGTCATTTTACTGTCTTTGATCCGGGTACTGATGGCACTGACAATGCAGATGAAAAGCACCCAAATTTACCTCTGCAACTGAAACGAACACTAAGAATTAGGGATTTGAAATAAATTGAGAAATGGGGTGTAGCATTATAGACAGCCTTGAGAACAGACATGGTGAATAAAAATAGGGATGCCTTTCATAATGGTTAACAGCTTCAGTGGCAGATGAATGTGCAGTTATGTGATCATCACTCTTCTGTGAGCTGCCATTTCTGAGAAGTAATTTTTAGGCATCGTGATTATATATAGCTTTATGTATAAACATTACAAAACATTAGAAATTTTGTACTCAGACCATTCTGGTGAGTTTGTGCTCCTGCCCTTTGTAGGTACATGTGATGGAAATCTGTATGGAATCGGCTTGCTGGCAACTAAATTTCTGGTCACAAAATTTATGAAAGAAGTGAAGGAAGACTGGCAGGTTTAGCCTGCACAGTACCATGACTCATAGGAAGGAGTCTTCCCATTTGCCTTGATGAATGTCTGTAGGGAGAGGATGCTGGCTGCATCTTTTAAACTTGGAAGTCTTGGAAGAGATGATCCTTTCTAGAGCTGTTCATGCCTGCGAGTCTCTAGAGACAGCTGTTTAAAAAACAAAGCAAAACAAAAAATCCTGGCAGTATATAAAGTTAGGAGTTGGATAGGAGATTGCTTAGTGTTCTGTTTGATAATAAGTGCCATCAATTTTGGATATTTGCAGGATTATGTTATGTCTCTCTACAATTAAAAAGAAAATAAGAAAAATGCATCACAGAACATTAGCATAATTGTTGTAATGCAAAGGCTTTGCATGCAGCCTGTAAGTATTTTCCTAGCTGTCCGACTTGTGCTATTTAGCAAAGGAACAATTTCTACATGATTTATTAGATAAGCACTACATTTCAAAACCCGTATTTGTAGAAATAAGGCAATAAGTTCTCCAGCTCATGAAAGGAAACAGAAACTCCTTGAATTGTCTGTATTTTGAGGAGTGAAAGTAGTCATTAATGAAAGACAACAAAGTGATTTGAGAGATACAGAAGTGGACGAGTGGAAAGATGAAGGTCTTGATACAAAGAAGATATTAAGGTCACTTACATAGAATCATAGAATCACAGAATCATTGAATGGCCTGGGTCGGAAGGGACCCCAAGGATCATCAGATTCCAACCCCCCTACCACAGGCAGGGCCACCAACCTCCAGATTAGGTACTAGATCAGGTTGCCCAGGACCCCATCCAACCTGGTCTTGAACACATCCAGGGTCGAGGCATCCACAACCTCTCTGGGCAGCCTGTTCCAGCACTTCACCACTCTCTCGGATCTTATCTTATGATCAAGTCTTTGCCTCAGCTGTCATGCAATGTTTTTGAGATAGGGAATACCAGCACTGTCTAATTGTGTCCACAGTACCTCTACTGTCTCAGGGACTGTTATAGCTGGATGTGGGAGCATCCAAAATAAATGAAGGCACAGATGGTGTTAATTGAAATATACTTCCAAATGGGCTGTTTTCTAAACCGCAGATTGGGACTGTGCTTTAGGCCTGTCCCAAAGATGTCTGTTGATTGGAACGTTATACTTGTTTGGCTACCGTCCCTTTGTATAGACAGATGAAGATCACTGTATATGGGCATCTTGATCAATTTATTTTTGCTGTCATTTTGCTGATGTCTGAAATGTTGTTATTCACATTATAGAGCCAAACATGATTGTCCAATTGTGCCAGAGACTGTGATTACAGAGCAAAGATGTCAACATGGTTTATGAACATGGACTCCACACCACACTTAAATCCCTTTTGGATTGGAGATGATTCCCATCCATCCATTATGCAGCACAGTCAGAATGAGTTCAGTGTCTGTCCACATCTGGGCAGACATTCAAATTGCTGCAAAAGAAAAAGAAAAGGAAGGGGAGTGTGAAAAGGAGGAAAATAGGCCTGAGGTTAGACATTGAATTAGTAGTGAAGGCTTTGTGTTAAACTAATCCTTTCTCAGTGAAGCCATATGCTTTGTAACTGCTTTTTAACTCTCCTGACCTTTGTACAAAACTCAGTGCCTTCAACTCTTTCATTATTTTAGTAGCTGTTCTCTGAATTGTTTCAATCTCTCTCCATCTTTCTTTCATGGAGTTCAGGTACCCAAACTGACTGCTGTGGTTGAAATTACACTGGTTATTATACCACAGACAGGCTATCACACTGGGGGCGTATGATGGGATACCCTTAGGAGTGGTTATCTTCTGATTGCTATGCTCTGTTATACAGTTCACTGTTTACTAGCTCCTCTAGCTTTTTACTGTAGTATTGCTGTTATTTTGCAAGACAAAATCATTTGTAAAGCAGCCTTCCACCTATATTCAATTTTACTTTTTAGTTTTAATTTCCTTGTGTTGCCCAAGTTTATTTACTGCTCAATACATTGTTCTTCAGTTATATTTACAGTATCATCCAAAAATACTTCTAGCTTTTGTTGTTTCATTTTTACGCATTCAGAGTCGCACATTTCTCCTGGAATTAGTTCTTTAATGGATGTATTTAAGGACAAATGGTTACTGTTCTGAAGTCTGCCACGTAGAGATTTTATTGCTACATATATGAATATGTTTATTGCATAGATCATATAATGGTAATCTAATAAATCTGATGAAATCTAAAAAATCTAATCTAATATTCTAATAAAAATAATAAAGTGAAGTGATGGATTTCACTGGTTGTTTTCTCCTGTACAGTAAAATTCATGCATCCATAGTAAGGAATGTGTATTTTAAAAAATATTTATAAAATGTTTTGCTTCAGACTCACGTGAAATATTACTGAGTGTTTGTAATAACATAGTGTTAACCTTGGACCACAATCCCTTGTGCTGTATAAAAACAGGAAAGAAGGCCTTAAAGGTCTTAACATGTAAGATCAGAGAAGCCAGGAAGAGTGGAAGGAGGCTGAGTAGTGTTACTTTGCATAGCATGCTATCGAAAGTGCATTGGAAACCTATTGACTCTTGGGTTCCTTGTTGGAAGTCCTAGATTAGAAAGTCTAGATTAGCTAATACACTTGGTAAAAAAACAGCATTTCGGGAGCATAAGGAAGTTTTGGAAGCAGAGCTCCTGCTCGGTGGCATGATGGGCACAAAGGTGTGTGTTTGAAGCTTTCAATTTGTCAGAGATATGGATAAACCAACTGTAGTTTATATTTTAATTAGAAAATTTGATCTTTTCAGTATTTTGAGAGCACCTGATATTTCCAAAGTTACATCTGTACAGTTACAGTAAATATACTAGAATGTTTAGGAATGTTTTTTGGGGGATATTTAAGAGCTTTTTTTTTTTCAGAAGAAGTTGATGTGTGGCTTTGTCTGAGTTTCCTGAAGCCAAAAGATTCTTTTGCTTCCTGTGTAAATTGAGGTTGAGTTACCTAGATATAGGGGGATAAGGTGTACAAAGATTATATGATTTGACTATGATATATGATTTTCTGGTTTCTATTTTTTATTTTAGGGTGTTTTGTATTTTTTCTTAATGCCTTTTTTTTTTTTTAGTTTATTATTCTATTGAGTGTTGCTGGTATGCTAGGTGTAGTTGCATGGCCATGTTATCCATTTTTAACTTCTCTGTTCTATCCTTCAAATTAAGATAGAAATGCAAAACAAATATTTTTGCTTGTCCGAGTGGCTGCCAGAGCTTCTACCCGGAAGCTGTCTGGAAGTCTTGATGCCTTGGAGAAGCAGTGTGTCTGTGGTGTTGGCCAGGATCTGGCTGCCTAAATGAAGAGACAGCCAGATAGGCAGATAGGTTGTTCAGGAAAACAGCTATGACTTAGCTCAACGTGTATTTTATGAACAGGCAAACAGGCTTCTTGGTGTCTGGCGGCCCTTCCTTTTAGTAGCCCAGAAACCTTAGGAATTCTGCTCTGCATCAATACACTTGGCAGCCTTGTGTGCACCTGGGAAAACATGGACAGACAGACAGCTGTCAGCAGACAGGAACAAATGCTGGTGGAAATAGTCCTGATACTGGCGTTAAGCTTTGCGATAGAAATATATTTATTTAGCCAGTTTTGTTTATGTAGGATCATCACTGTCTGCTGGAAAACTATTCATTCAAAGAATTAATGATAATTTCTAATTTGTGTAAGGAATCATAGTAACTCCCTTCATTTGTTAGGATAGAGAAAGGAACTTCCAATGGCCAAATAATGCGTTTGGAGGAGAAATTAATGAGAGTTTGACATTTTTTTTTTTTGTGCAGACATTTCACATTAGTTCAAGTTCACAAAAAGATATTTTCATTATTTTAATTTTAACATTCAGTAGAGCACCTCAGTGAATATGCGTGTGCAAGAACATGGACTCTGTATGCCTAGTTGGCTTTTTTTCTTTTTAATGGATACGTAGTTCAAGGAACTCATGGATTGCAACATAAAGGGATCGAGTATTATTTCAGTTTTCTATCATCTTACTCTTGCTTTGAGTGCCAGGAAATGCTTGATTTAATGGACTGTGACTTCCAAATGTGACTGTAGATAGGAAAACAGGTTTTATGTCACACAGTGCTCTGGGACCTATGTGCATTCCTTCTCTGAGTTTTGTAGAAATTCCAAAGCTGTATAACCTTTGAAGTATTGTGATTTTTATTTTTTTCTTTACAAATAATTTTGAAAAGACTGTGGGCTTTTATTTTGATCTTTTTAATGTTAAAAATGTATCAGTAAATGTTTTCTAAAAAGCAACTTTTATCTGACATAGTGATTCAAGTAAATATGACTTCATGTTAGCAGGACTATTATTTTCTAATATTTTTATTTAATATGTATAAAGAATGGGAGAAGATAGAAAAACCTATAATATTTAAACTATAATTAGTGATCAGCAATGAATGATTTGGAAACGAATGTGGCTAGCTATTCTGTCTTTGGAGTAGATATTCATATAAATCGGTAATGAAGAGAGTTAAGCAAGTATTCTTTTGACATCAATAGTAAAGTATACTTAGTAGGTAAAACTCAATTGTATCTTCTAATCGGGTAATAAAAGAAATTACAGTAAACTACTCAAGAGATACAGTTCTTGGATCACAAAAAAAAAAAAAAAAATCTGCTAAGAGTTTTCCAGACATCTCAATGAAATCCATTCACGTGTTTTAAATTTGGTTATGTGTTCACATACTATAGCTCACTGCATAATTCTATTTGTTCCATAAATAGAATGAATATTTTAAAGTGGCACATATGTGAATTTGAAAGAAAATCTGAGCTGTCACTAAAGGAAAATTTATGCTGGCAACTGTTATAAAGTGTCACATGTAAAAGGACTTGAGGAGAGGTTGTTTTGTTGCTTTTTGACTTTGAGATTGTGTGATGATGAGAACTACTGAAGCATATTGCACTGATTAAATGTAGTACTTGGGAGTCGCAAGTGTCGCAAAGCATATGGAATAGTAGGAACATTCATCACTGTTTGAAAGGACTGTCTAAAGCCTTGATAGCCTGGTCTAACGATTGTGCCAATAAAATAGTCAGTGAATGAAATGAAGATCTGATAGCATGAAAAGAAGTGAAATAATGTTGGAACCAAGAGCTCTGGGCTGCTATGAAATTACTTCTTTCCTCTTCCTCTTTTGATGGAAGAATTAACACTGTGGTCATAAACAGCCGTACAGATGCTATTAGCCCTACTCTAGCAATAAACAGGCATTGAATCTGTATATATAGTTGGGATTTTAAAAAATAAACTTTGAACACAAGTGAAGATGCTCACACATTTTGTTTCAATAAGCACAGGCTTAGGACATGTAAATATGAGGCTTCGGACATGTAAATATGAGGCTTGGGACATGTGAATATTCATGGTGAGATTCATCCACGGGTCCCAAAGGAACTGGTGGATGAGGTTGCCAAGCCACTATCCATCATATTTGAAAGGTCATGGCAGGCTGGTGAAGTTCCCACTGACTGGAAAAGGGGGAACATAACCCCCATTTTCAAGAAGGGGAAAAAAGATGATCCTGGAAACTACAGGCCGGTCAGTCTCACCTCTGTGCCTGGCAAGATCATGGAGCAGATCCTCCTGAAGGCTCTACTAAGGCACATGGAAAATCGAGACGAAGTGATTGGCAGTAACCAACATGGCTTCACCAAGGGCAAATCGTGCCTGACAAACCTAGTGGCCTTCTCTGATGGAGTTACAGCAACAGTGGATAAAGGGAGAGCAACCAACGTCATCTACCTGGACTTGTGCAAGGCGTTTGACACTGTCCCGCACGGCATCCTGGTTGATGAACTGGATAAATATGGGTTTGATGGACGAACCACTCGCTGGATAAGGAACTGGCTGGATGGCCGCACTCAGAGAGTGGCGGTCAATGGCTCAGTGTCTGAATGGAGACCAGTGACGAGTGGTGTTCCTCAGGGATCGGTACTGGGACCAGTGCTGTTTAACATCTTTGTCGGTGACATGGACAGTGGGATCGAATGCACCCTCAGCAAGTTTGCAGATGATGCCAAGCTGTGTGGTGCAGTCGACACGCCAGAGGGAAGGGATGCCATCCAGAGGGACCTGGACAGGCTTGAGAGGTGGGCCCATGCCAACCTCATGAAGTTCAACAAAGCCAAGTGCAAGGTCCTGCACCTGGGTCGGAGCAATCCCAAGTACACATACAGGCTGGGCGGAGAATGGCTTGAGAGTAGCCCTGAGGAGAGGGACTTGGGGGTGTGTGTTGACGAGAAACTCAACATGAGCCGGCAGTGTGCGCTTGCAGCCCAGAAGGCCAACCGCATCCTGGGCTGCATCAAGAGAAGTGTGGCCAGCAGGTCGAGGGAGGTGATTCTGCCCCTCTACTCTGCTCTCGTGAGACCTCACCTGGAGTATTGTGTCCAGTTCTGGGGCCCCCAACACAAGAAGGATGTGGAGCTGTTGGAGCGGGTCCAGAGGAGGGCCACGAGGATGATCAGAGGGCTGGAGCACCTCCCCTACGAGGACAGGCTGAGAGAGTTGGGACTCTTCAGCCTGGAGAAGAGAAGGCTGCAGGGGGACCTGATAGCAGCCTTCCAGTACCTGAAGGGGGCCTACAGGAAAGCTGGGGAGGGGCCTTTTACAAGGACAGGTAACGACAGGACAAGGGGTAATGGTTATAAACTGGAAGAGGATAGATTTAGACTAGACATTAGGAAGAAATTCTTCACTGTGAGAGTGGTGAGACACTGGAACAGGTTGCCGAGAGAAGTTGTGGATGCCCCCTCCCTGGAAGTCTTCAAAGCCAGGCTGGATGGGGCTTTGGGCAACCTGGTCTAGTGGGAGGTGTCCTTGCCATGGCAGGGGGGTTGGAACAAGATGATCTCTAAGGTCCCTTCCAACCTGAACCATTCTATGATTCTATGAAATATACTGCCAAATCAGATGTTGTTGTTCCCCCACCCCCCTCACTGAGTGATAACAGTGAGCAGTCTATTTTTGGTGGGGAAAGACTCAACTGCTAAAATGTAATTTAAAAAAAGTATATATTTTTTAGTTTAAAATATCTGTAGGAGAGTATAAAAGGAAGAGGGATAAGAGAGATTCCTGGAAGCAGTCCACAAATATTAACAGGTTGTTCACTCACATGCAAGATCACATTTTTAATGCATTTTAGGGAAAATGGAAAATGAATAGGTGTTAGTTATCAAGAATATGAAATCCTTACAGGAGACAAAGAATTTCCTAAAAATATCTTGATTCTTTTTTTCTAGTATCACACATTGAAACTTCGCATAATTAAAATGCAAAATTCATTTACCATGTTTCACACTGAAATAATGAGATTCTACAATAATGTAGAAGTACACAATCCCTTGCAAGAAAATAAATGTCTGTCAATGTTCATTGTTTATCTCACAGAATCATAGAATGGCTTGGTTTGGAAGGGACCTTAAACATCTAGATCTATCACTCCACGTGGGGCCTCATGAGAGCAGAGGGTAACAATCACCTCCCTCTCCCTGCTGGCCACCCTTCTTTTGATGCAACCCATGACACAGTTGACCTTTCAGATCTGCAAGCGCGTACTGCTGGCTTTTCGTCCATCAGGACCCACAAGTCCTTCTCTGCATGTCTGCTCTCAAGTTGTTCTTCTCCCAGTCTACACACATAGCTGGGGTTGCGCCGCCCCAAGCACAACACTTTGCATTTGTCTTGTTGAACCTCACTAGGTTCTCATGGGCGCAGTTTTCAAGCCTGTCTATATCCATCTGGATGGCATCCCTTCCTTCTATTATATTAACTGCACCACTCAGCTTAGTGTCATCAGCTGACTTGCTGAGGGTACATTCGATCCTGCTGTCTAGGTCATTGATAAAGATGTTGAAGAGCACTGGTCTGAAGATGGATCCTGGAGGACAACACTGGTATCCAGCCTCCACCTGGACATAGATGCTTTGTGACCACAGCCCTCTCTGACTGTGACATTCCAACCAAATTTTTATCCTCCGAATATTCCAGCCTTCAGATCCATATTTCTCCAATTTAGAGATAAGGATGTGGTGCAGAAGGATGTGGTGCGGGACCATATCAAAGGCCTTGCAGAATTCCAGGTAGACGACATTGGTTGCTTTCCCTTTGTCCACTGATGCCGTCACTCCATTGTAGAAGGTCATCAGATTGGTTAGGCATGATCTTCCCTTGGTGAAGCTGTGCTGGCTGTCTGAGATCACCTCCTCATCTCACATTTGCCTTAATATACCTTCCAGAATGATCTGCTTGATGGTCTTCCCAGACACAGAGGTGAGGCTCACCGGCCTGTAGTTCCCTGCGTCGTCCTTTCTCCCTTTCTTAAAGGTGGGATTGGTGTTTCCGTTTTTGCAGTCATCAGGGACTTTGCCTGACAGAAATGACTTCTCAAATACAATGGAGATTGTCTTGGCAACCACATCAGCCAGTTCCTTCAGAACACTGGGATGTATGTCATCGGGCCCCATAGACTTGTACATGTTCATCTCATGAGGCAGTCTCGGACTTGCTCTTTGCTTACAGCAGGTGAGATTTTGCTCCCCTAAGCCCTGCCTAGAGGTTCATGGATGTGAGAGGTGTGGAAAGCCTGACTGCCAGTGAACACTGAGGCAGTTGGTTGCAGTTGGTGCACCTAGTGATATTTTGAGTCTTATCCAATCTTGTTTACATACAGAAGCTGTTGCAAAATTAGCTGAGATATGAAATTAAAACGTGGTAAGTATTCTGTGCTGTCTTCAGTTACATTCTGAAGTGGACTAAATTATCTGAACAAAGAAATTTTAGGACTAATGAAATAAGAGTGTCTGTAGGAGAAGCTATTACAGGTTGTTTTCCCTGGGTAGATGAGCCCTGAGTCAGTGGAGGAGCTGGGTTTAATCTGGGTCATCTGACTCCTGCTTGTGCAGCCTGTTTTCTGGGTACTTTCTCTCCACTAAAAGCCTCCTCTTGTGGAATTATGTGGTGGTATTTTCTGCATTTGCACTGCGATGTTAAAGATTATTATGGGATATCTGTTGCTATGATTTTATGGTATTCTACTGAGACATCTATTCAGCGAATAAGTTGCAGTTTCTGAAAAAGAAATTACTGACCTAGTGTTGTGTTGTGGTTATAGTAATGCATGTACTACATTTTCATTGTTTGTCACAGGCAAGGAATAGTCTCCTATTCCTAATATATTTATTTTAATGTGGAGTAAAAATGAAATCACTTGCCTATTTCCTTTTTAAAAGCAGAGTAACAATCATATGTTGCAGCAGTTCAGGACTGAACACACTGTAAATTTTAGGAGAATAACATTCTTGTGAAATCCATAGCTGGTGCACTTAGAAGGTCTTTTTACAGATTTTGGACATGGCAGTTGCCAGGTTAAATTTTAAAAAGAAAAATAATAAAAAAATCATATTTAGCTATTTTGAATACTAAGTTCAAGGTACAAGAAAAGATTTTGATGGCTAAATCCAGAAACTTATGTTAAGATTTCATGACTCCTTGTATGTTTGTGGGGAAAAATAAGTGGCTAGTAGTGGTGTCTAAAGGAAGCAGGACAAACACCTCTGCCCAGATTGCCCAAGACTGCCTACGAGTAGCCTGTAGAAAACAATAATCACAACTGGGATGTCTGAAATTCCTCCTCTCCCTGGAGATTAATCCGTGTGTTCAGGATGTTAGAGGAGGCTTAGAATGGCACCTTTCTCCATTTGCTGGCTGCAACCTCATAAGTTCCAGAGCCCTTCTGAAAGCCCAGTAAGCTCTTGTTCTGTTAAAGGGCTACAAGCAGAGCAGATACGTATGTATGTGTGAGAGAGGAGATGATGCGTACATTTTCTGTATCTCTGAGATTATGGCATTTAATTGGCTCAGTTCCTCCCTCATCTTAAAGGCTTCAGTGTCAGCTCTGTTGTGGTTAACCCCATCACGCAGCCACTTGCTCATTCTGCCTGGATGGGAGATGGGAAAGGTAGAAGTGCAAGAACTCATGGGTTGAGATAAAGACAGTTTGATAGTTAAAGCAAAAGCTGCATGTGCAAGCAAAGAAAAACCAGGAATTCATTCGCCACTTCCCATCAGCAGGCAACCACTTCCAGGAAAGCTGGGCTCATCACACGTAAAGGTTTCTTGGTAAGACAAATACCATCACTCTGAACGTCTGCCATTCTTCCTCTTTCTTTACTCCAGCTTTTATTGTTGAGCATGATGCCACATTGTATGAGATATCCCTTTGTCCAGTTTGGATCAGCTGTCCTGGTCTTGTACCCTCACAGCTACTTGTGCACCTCCAGCTCCTTGCTGGCAGGGCAGCAGTAGAAACTGAAAAGTCCTTGGCTCAGTGCAGCACTGCTCAGCAACAACTGAAACATCGGTGTGTTATCAATGCTGTTTTCATCACAAAATCCAAACCACAGCATCATATGAGCCTCTATGAAGAAAATTAACTCTATCCCAGACAAAACCATGACAAGCTCTCAGGATAGAGACTAGCGCGCCCAGTTGTCACGTACAGCATGGTGAGAAATCCCAAGCACCTGCACACTTATGTGAAGTCAATCATTCCTTTGTGCAGCTAAGAACTGCCAATTTGTGGATCAAGAAGGGGTGAGAAGCAGCATGAGTCTGTGTCTGCTGATTACGATTTTTACAGGGGCTTTGGGAGTCCTGGCTTCAATTCCTGTTCCAGCAGTGATTGCACAGGTATAGTCTCTAGAGGAATTAATGTAAGGAAAGAAACTTTCTGACTGAAGCAGCAGTAGATGTGATAGAGATAAAACTCTCGGTGTCCACGGATCATGAAGTAATGATAGGCATGACAGAAGTAAAACTCTAGGTGTCCAGAGATCATTAAAGTGAAAAATTAGACTTACTGAGGCATGTAGAGCCTTTTGACATGTACGTTTGGGCACCAGATTTCTAACTGAAATGTATCTAGTTGAAATGTATCCTTGTATCAAAATGTCTTTAAAAAAAAAAAAAAGGGTAGGAAAAGTGTATATCTAAACTTTGCTTAATGACTAGGTAGTTCTGTTGAGATCGTATAAAACACTTCTTTGTTCACTCAGGATTATTGGATTTTGTCATGCTTCTGTAGATTCTGGGCTTTTGTTACTAATTCTTGTCTTTGTTCCAAGTTTTTATCAAAAGGACCAGATACTGTAAATAAATGAAAACAAATCGACCTATTGTTCCTTAAGCTTTCTGCTGAGTCACTGTAAGAGATTTCTGTGAAGTTTTTAATTCTTCTATGTGATGTATCATCCTTTCAAAAACAAAGGCTTTGTTCTTTTGAGCTTATGTCAATCTGATAACTTTGTTATCTCTTTGTGGAGACATTAACTGTAACAGAAGAAAGAAAACTTTTAAAAGCACAATTAACAATTATCAAGAAAGAAAAAATATGTTGTGAACAACGAGTTTACATGGTTGCACAGCTCCACAGTGAAACAGCAATAGTATCTTAGAGTTGGTAAGGTGGTTTTAACATATAATAGAATCACAGAATCGCAGAACTGTAGGGGTTGGAATGGACCCTTAGAGATCATCGAGTCTAATCCCCCTGCCAAAACAGGTTCCCTAGTGCAGGTTGCACAGGTTGGCATCCAGATGGGTCTCAAATATCTCCAGAGAAGGAGACTCCACAGCCTCCCTGGGCAGCCTATTCTGGTGCTCCATCACCCTCACCGTGAAGAAGTTCCTCCGCATATTGATGCGGAACTTCCTGTGTTCCAGTTTGTGGCCATTTCCCCTTGTCCTGTCCCCACACACCACTGAAAAGAGGCTGGCCTCATCCCTTTACCTCCTGCACTTTAGATATTTATAGGCATTGATAAGATCCCCTCTCAGTCTTCTCTTGTCAAGGCTGAACAGACCCAGTTTACCCAGCATTTCCGCATGAGAGATAGAATCTTAGAAATACTAGGTTGGAAAGGACCTATGAGATCATCTAGTCCAACCGTCCTCCTATCGCCATTACTACTCAATATGCTACTAAACCATATCCCATAGCACCTCATCCAGACGCTTCTTGAACAGCGCCAGGGATGGTGACTCCACCACCTCCCTGGGCAGGCCATTCCAATGCCTGACCACTCTATCGGAGAAGAAGTTTTACCTTATATCTAACCTGAATCTCCCCTGGCACAACTTATGGCCATTCCTTCTCATCTTATCATTAATTACCTGGGAGAAGAGGCCGACCCCCTCCTCATCACAACATCCCTTCAGGAAGTTGTAGACTGTGATGAGGTCTCCCCAGAGCCTCCTTTCTCCAGACTAAAGAATCCCAGTTCCCTCAGTTGCTCCTCAGAAGACTTGTGCTCTAGAGATGCTCCAGGCCCGTTATCATCTTTGTGTCCCTCTGCTGGACTCTTTCCAGAAGATCCCTGTCTTTCTTATGCTTCTTTGTACCCTAGCCCTAACACTAATACTCTGGCATTTCTTTGGAAACTAGGCAACTTTCTTTCCTCATCTGATTTATGAGTTTGTTATATGTTGTCTTTTTCTTACAGTTTGAGATTATAAGTTTTTTTTGAAGAACTAGTTATGGTGCTGAATTTATATTTTTATTTAAAAATGTATATTTATTCTGGTTTAAAATAAGAATGCAATTAAACAGTTTAATCAAAGTATCATATGAAATACCCAGGTGTTTCTGAAGCATTGTGTCTTTAAGAGTGCTCTTACAATCTGGAGTAGGGTATGCAGATTTCTATGTTTATTGATTAATTCAGAAAAGCTTTACACAGAAATATTTGATTAGTTAATATATTGCAAATAAACTAATAACTTACTACTGAGAGGTATTGTTGAGCATTAAAACAAGAAAACAAAAATTGTCTTAGAATCATAGAACTGTATACACTGCTGGAAGGAAACTCCATATGTCATCTAGTGTAGCTACTTGTATAACGCATAATGTCCAGGGCTTTGTCCTGTCAGGACTTGAATGTCTCCAAACATGGAGATCTCACAGTCTCTCTGGGTTCCTGTTCCACTGTTTGGCCACTCTAAGTGTAATTTATTGCCTCATTGTGTCTAACTAGAAATTCCTGTGGTCATCGTCTCATGTGCCATTGTTGTGCACTTTCAAGAAAAGTCTGTCTTTGTCTCTTTTATATCCTCCATTTTGGTAGCTCATAGAATAAAAGGTTATTTTATGTTGGGAGGGACTTTCAGGATCACCAAATCCAACCATCAGCCTGACCTACCAAGTCCCATCAGTAAACCATGTCCCTTAGTGGCATGTCCACACATCTCTTAAGTATCTCCAGGGAAGAAGACTTCACCACTTCCCTAGGCAGCCTGTTCCAATGCTTGAATGACTTCTCTGTGAAGAAATTCCTGCTAACACCCAATCTATACCTTCCCTGGTGCAACTTTAGACCATTAACAGCCAGAATGTTTCCCAAGCCTTCTCTTTGCCTGGCTGAAAAGATGCAGCTCTTTCAGCCTCTCAAGGTCTGTCCTGTGTTATAGTTCCCTGACCAGCTTGGTAGACTCCAGTGAATTCACTCCAGTACTTCTTTGTTGTATTGAGAAGCCCAAAACTGATTCCAGTACTCTAGATGCAGTCTCCCAAGTGGTGAGTAGAATAAAAGGATTATTTTCTTGAACTTGCCGGCTTCATTCTTAACTAATACAGCTTTTGACCTTCCTTGCTGCAAAGTCATGCTGCTGACTTATGTTTATTTTTATGTCCACCAGGGCACCACATCTTGTTCTGTATTATTGTTTTATAGCCAATCAGCTCCTTATTTTTACCATTCTATAGAGTTCTATTTCTGCTCAGGTCCAGGACATTTGCCTGGGACTTGCTATGTCTGCCAAGGAAGAAGTGGGTGATTTTTAAAAGTAATGTTGCTGACAGATAAAAATAATGTTGCTGACAGATAAGCCTGTAGTTTGTATCTTATAAATCCAGCAGCACCTTGTTCTGGATATGCTTATTGCACTCATTAAAGCTTGCAAGATGTCCACAATATTCTGTAGTTAGCAAAATAGTAGTGCCCTATTGGAGTCTTATTTTGAGGACAAGTTGGCAGTGATAGTTTTCTGCTTTTCAACAATTGTTTTCCAGAGAAAAGAATGCTTTTGAGCTCAGGAAAAAACAAAAAACAAACAAAAAAGCCCCTCAAAATCAAAATTTCTTGCAAACTTTGTAAGTATTTGACTGGTTGAATTAGTATAGTCTTCAAATACTTATGTTCTCTAACTTCTTATGTTTTTTTTTTTTTTAAAAAAAAAGAAACATTTTATTATCTTAGAATTATAAAGAGGATAGATAGTTTTTTTCACTACAGATTTTCTGAATGTATCCAGTTTAAATCAATTGTGATCAAAGCCATTTTATTTTGACTATTCTTCAACTTGCATGGTAGAAATTTGGCCTTGTCTATTGCTTAGTAAACTGAAATAATTGAAGACTCGCATTGCATTTGATTTTGATTAAGTCCTTTTCTTAAGTAACATCAGAAGCCTACAATTACCTTATTCAGGCTAGGTTTTTATATAGTGTACTGTGGCTACCTACTGCTCGTAACACAATTGATTGCCATGTAACCATACAGATTATATTTGAAATACATTTTTTTTAATATATATATTTTCCTTCAAAACAGGAAGTACACTCCAAAATCTTGGAATTGCTAAGACAGCTAATACTATTTGGTCAAGAACTTTATGAATTAATATCTATTTCAGCACATGTTGATAAAGCAATACTATGGAGTTTGTTGCTCTTTAGTCTTCTTCAAGTGGATATCTAGAGATACAGGTGACAATCATAGAATCATAGAATAATAGAATAGCTTGGGTTGGAAGGGACCTCGAAGATCATCTAGTTCCAATGAAAGCTGCTTCACAAAAGCTTTTCATGTGAGTTCAGTCTCAGTTTTAAAATGTACTAATTACATGTTTTTAAAATTTATTCTTCCCTCTCTGTTATAAAAATGCTTTCAGAGGCCCCTTAATTAACAGAATTTCTCTACTGTTTAGTCCTGTAACATGGCATAGACCAACAGTCACTTAATTTCAAGGTAGGCCTGTTCCCGTACAACAGGAAAGAGTGCTACAATTTCAGATGGATTTGGCCAGCAAAGCTGGCTGGAAATGTGGACCTAATTGCTCACCACCCAGTATTACATGGAAAAACAGAAGGCACAAAGAAGGAAGATCTCTCCTCAAGTGTTTGGTGTGCATCATGTGGTTGGGAAACAAGTTAGTTCTCTCTGTGAATTTGTTTTTCCAACAATTTAGCTATCTGTTGACAGATTTTGCATGGTTTTGGTTTTTTCATTGTTCAGAACTGTCATTTAGTGATTCCTTAGCTTTTCTGAGCCTTGCTTTGCAGAAGGTTCCTGAGGCTCAGCATTTCTGCTGCTGGCTTCAGATACACAGCTTGTATGCACAGTTTATGAAGACAGTTTTCAGAGATCAAAAGATTTTACGTCTCTAGTGTATTTTTGTTATCTCATTGATATTATGCAATACCTTATAAAGCAGGTGCTTTCATTGTTTTCACAAGCTTGTAACCCTGTAAAAATGTTTATCACTGAAAATATCCATTGATTTTTTTATACTGTACATAAGGATTTTTGTGTGAACCTTTTACTTGTTCTTGAAGTCC
This sequence comes from Penelope pileata, assembly GCA_013396635.1. Taxonomy (NCBI): domain Eukaryota; kingdom Metazoa; phylum Chordata; class Aves; order Galliformes; family Cracidae; genus Penelope; species Penelope pileata. Next base: position 174,122 of record WBMW01001390.1, read on the forward strand.
TTAAAAATATCTTTCCTTTCTTTGCTAACAAAAGTGTATTTCTGTATGCATGTCTGCATTTCTGCAATTTTATGTGCTGAAAAGAGGAGCAAAAATGTCATGTCCATTACAAACTGAAATTGGATACTGCTTTTCTGGATTTAGAAAATGTTTCAAGCAGTTAAGTCAATCCTGGGGATTCTTGGTAAATGCATACAATTCTTCAGGCTGTAGCTTCTCACTAAAATCATTGTTTCTTTCAATAATTTCCTATCTTTATTTGAAAATTATGTAGCAGAAGGAGAGCGTAGATATTTTTTTCTCTTCTCTTAGTTTAGGTCAACTCAACTATTCACATGCCTCATAACTTTCAATTTTTGTGTTTTAGTCTGTGCTGATCCTTGACAGAGCTTCACATTGAGATATTTCAGTGTGAAGACAGCTGTGGGGGCCCAACCAGTATCAGTGTAACTTTTTTGGTATTCTGTTTATGGCAGGAAACCATTGTGTGAACAGTTTTTCATTTTTGGATGAGAAGACTAGCACATTTTTTACTCATCCTTCTCACAGAACAAAGGGAGAAATAAGCGTGCAAAATTTTGAATCGTTCAAATATTAGCATGTGTTGGAAACTTGATGCTTTCCTGTTGATGCTTTCTTTGTATTTCAAACAATTAAACTTTAACTCTTTCATAACCTGAAACTCGGTTGGAGATTGATTTTCAAGTCTGTGATCACATCTTGCATCCTGCTTGTTCTTCGAAGCAGGAAAGGTGCTGAATGTACAAGACCCAGATTTTCTAAATTCATCAGCGACCTGAATTCTTGTGCATTTTATATTTTGCCTACTCAGATCAATCTAACTGACTGGATGTCTGCACTGATAATAGGATTGTCATGAATGTATCCAGGCTGTAAAGAGTCTATGCAAGCTTTTATTGTGTCTTGTCACCTAAGGTGATGTGCAGAGAGAGTGGAAGGAATTTCACTTTTGTTCTACCTAGTATTCTGAGATAATTGTTTCCTTTTCTTTCTTTCTTTCTTTCTTTCTTTCTTTCTTTCTTTCTTTCTTTCTTTCTTTCTTTCTTTCTTTCTTTCTTTCTTTCTTTCTTTCTTTCTTTCTTTCTTTCTTTCTTTCTTTCTTTCTTTCTTTCTTTCTTTCTTTCTTTCTTTCTTTCTTTCCCTTAAATTTCAAATATTTTAAATTAGATATGTTATCTATTGATTCTGGCACTTTGACAGTATCTTATGAAAATTGGTGCTGCTTCTCTCGGGGTATTATTCCTTGCACTCCTGTAAAAATTAGTCTACTGTATTAGAAACATATTTATGAGGAAACTAGGAACACTTTAATATGAGCAGTCTATGGTAATAGATAAAATTAGAGAAATGCATAATGAATGTGAGGAACAGAAGGTCTCTGCTATAAAAATGCTTGTGTAAAATTCACATATTCTCCGAGCCACAATATTTTTATTCCTAGAGCTGTAAGTAGGCATGTCTTTCATTGGAAGGATATTTTGAAATATGATTTCCTTATACCACAATCATTTCCTGATTAGAGGGTATTTTTTTTCTCTTGTCAGTGCCAGTCTGAGTAGTACCCTCATAGAAGAGTGAAGCTGAGGACCAGACTCTTGTCCCATTTCTGCCTCCAGAGCGTTCCTATTATTCCTAACACCATGAAAAATACATTACTTTCTTCTCTGCCAGTGTGAAGGTAATGGAATTACCTTCATCTAAAAAGGGACATTAAAGCCAAGCTAGCTGCATGTTGCATTATTTCTTCTTTTCAAGCTGTGGTAGTCAATAGTTCTTCCTGAGAAGTGTTCTGTCTCCTGTCGTGTGGGTTGTCATCCTCTTCATCCTTGCCAATCGAGATTCAGAGTTGCCGATATTAGTTAATACTCTGCCCACAACCTGCAGCACTGTTGTACTCATGGTTTCACGAGTAGTAGCTTATAGGCTGGAAATCTGCCTAGGAAACAATGAAGCATGTTATGCTAAATCTCTATTTTTCTGTCATTTCCCAGTATTCTCATTTCCCAAATAGATTCACTCTTGCAGATCTGTGATTGTATTTTTCATTCATGGAAGCTTCTGTGGCCTCTGACTCAAGGGAAGTCTGCTGCAGAAGTTCCTTTGTGTTCTTTTGTGCTTTTTGTTTGTTTGTTTTGTTTTGTTTGCTTGTTTTTTGCCTTTTTTATTTTTTCATAGATCTTCTTTTCCAACACGCAACATTTTTATGTTGGTTTAGTATGGGGAATATTTGCATAATAGCTTAAAAACACTTAAATAACCAACTCAGTACTGACCAGGCACAATATTAATCGTTTTAGTCTGTGCATTTTTCATTTTTTATTACTCCTTGAACATTCTTCTCTAGAATAGGATTATCTCTTTGCTGAAATAAATAACGTTGCAATTTGCTTTTACTGAACTCTGTTTTAATTTTAATGAACTGAAACATAATTAGAAAGTGTTTATTATTTTATGCCAACAAAGTACCAATCATGAACTGACATTGGAGCGGACAGTTAGTGATTATAACTGTATATCAAGATCTTCATTAATATGCACATTAACTGAACATAATTGACTGTCAGGCAGCTGGACAGTGGTAAAATACTTAGTAATGAATCTCTGTACTGCAGTATTTTTGTCTCAAGGAGAACAATAAAGGTGTCCATATTTTCTTTTATTATGCTTTAGTAAATGCTGCCATATTAGCCAGCAAAATGATGTGATCACATGAGGGCTTCATAGTTTCTGCTTCTCTAGAATGCTAAGGTTATTAATTCCAAGGCTGAAAGTTTATGAAGGAAATAGAGCAGGGAGTTTTTGTAGCTAGGATCTCTTTTACCTATTTCACTTATAAACAAAATCATAAGAGCAAATAAAAACAATAGCTGATTTTATTATATTAAAATTTAGACTCTAACAGCAATTTTTCAATTTATTTTAAGTAATAATATGAACTTGTACTTTTAGAAAATAATGGCTATTCATCTGAACAGAGGCTTTATTTGGTCACCATATTTTTAAAAATCTGATATAGTATTGGGAAGTATCTCACACAGTGTTGCCTTTCATTCATTTGAGAAGCATTTCAAAGATAAAGGACCTCATGCTAACATTTCAGAGATGTTTGATGGTGCCTAACCATCAAATTGTTTTCATTTTCTCATACTAGATGGTTGAATCTGCATTTTAATGGTGAGTTGCTTAAAATATATTAATAGTAATCCCTTAAATTCATAGTGCTTAATCTAGTAGTTGTTTCAGACATCTTAGAAATGACGTATTTTTGAAATCTGAATTCCTGTGAACTTTTCATGATATCTATGGAATACAATGGGTTAGGTGCAACAAATTTATAATTATGGGCTTTTTGGATTATGTAAGACAAGCTTCTCAGCAGCAAAGGACTGAAGATCTCAATTTTCTTTAGGAATCATAATTACACAACTGCACATTAAAAGTCTGTTGCAACAAATGAGAAACAATGTAATAGCACTGTGTTTATTATCACCAATTTCTACCACAATCTCCCTTATGTACTTTCATTATAAAGTGTTATCAGCATAGTATACTAAAGCATTGGAATAGCCATTGTCCCTCTAGTTTTCATTACGTACATCTATCAAAGTCTTTCCTTCACACAGCCCTGTAATATTCCTGTGTTAAACAGACAACAAATGATCTTCACCAGAGAGTTTTCAGAACAGATAATGTAATTCTGTGCTGAGGTTTGAGTGTCCTTTGTTGGATTTTGCTGTACTTTAAAATTTGATGGGCAAAAATTATTCCTTCAGATACAGCCAACTGTCATTGGTAATTTATTTTTTTATTCTTTGAGTGGTGTTTTAAGGCTTCATAAAAGATGCGCTACTTCCTTTAATTTAGATTTTTTGAGAATAAATAAATAGAATAATCTCCTGAAAAAGAATTGCCTTGATATTTCATGCAACTTTATGTAAATAGTTCTAGTTAGTACAGATAACATGAAAACAAATAAAAAGGTGTTGGTTTTCCTCCTGCTTTTGTGATTCCTTCATCTGGGAAGCTTCAGCTCAGCTATACTATCTGTTGAGTATTTTCCACATCTTTCCTGTTAAATTTTTCTTTAAGCTTTTATGTTTTCCGACTTGATTTATTTTCACAAAAAGAGTCAGAAGGTTTGTGTGGCATCAGAACTCAGAATTTTATTGTTCATCTTTCTTTTTTTTTTTTTTCTCCCCTGATGATGATGTTCAGTGTAAATAGGCTTTTTTATTTTGAAAGCATGAAGGAACATTTTGTAATAACCTTCATGTTCAGCTGTCCCCTCTTCCAGATATGTTTTTTTTATGATATGACTACACATTATTACTGTTGTTGAGTCAACATAAATAGGGCTGGAAGAATTCAGAATAGTGATCTTAATCTGAATACTAAACGCATATGCAAAAGTTTAAGAAGACATCACTATCTACGATGTGCTCAACATATATTTTTGCAAGTAAATGTAGACATGTCTTAGTTTCTAACTGAAACTTGCTCTCTTAGTGTCTGCTGCAAAGCTGTGTTTTGGTTCTAGAAAGAAAACACGGCTGGTAACACGCGGCAGCACTGAACAGAACCAAGGACATTTATACGTCTCTGCCAGGAGAGTGAAGAGGCTGGGGGAGGCACAGAGAGCTGGGAGGGGACAAGAATGGGACAGCTGACCCAAACAAAAGGGATATTCCATACCATATGACATCATGTAGTATAAGGAAGGGAAGTGAGCTGGGAGGGCCCATTTGCTTGGGAATTGGCTAAGCATCAGTCGCAGTCGGTGAGCGATTGTTTTGTACAATCACTTGTTTTGTATATAATTATCATTACTGTTATTTTACTCTATTTTCCTCTTTCTGTTAGTAAATAGTTTTTATCTCAACTCACGAGTTCTGTCTTATTTTTCAATTCTCTCCCCCATCCCAGCTGAGAGGAGGGGGGGGTGAGCGAAAGGCTGTGTGGTGTTTCCAGGCCTGCCAGCTCAAACCACAACAAGACAGAATGATTAAATATATATATAGATATACCTTTGCATCCATATGTTATGTCAAATAAATATTTGCTTTTCAAATGTGTTGTTCTGGCATTTGGATATCCATTTCCTATCATATTCTATCTTCATAAGAAATTTCCAGTTTTTAATGTCTCGTTGTCATGGCTGTATATTCTCTGTCTTACTTTAGACTGTCCGCAGTTGTCAGTTACCTGGAGAACTTTGTAGGAACAGAAAAAAGCCTTTATTTCTTGTTAGTTGTTATGGTGCAAATCCTGGCTATTTGCATGGAAGCCAGAGGAGCTCCACTGGTTCCAAGGAAGGGCTTACAAAGCTTGTTACATCTGTCCTCAGGGAAGTTTTAGAAGGACTGAGTATGTAAGGCTCTTCTTTCTTTGCTCTCATCACTATATTCTTGAAGTCCTGGTATGATGCATATCCCATCATTCCTTCAGTCCTGTGAAATGTACTTCCTTCACAGGAAGTGCAGACAGCCCTAACTCTGGTAGGATTATTCAAGTCATGCTGTATCCTTCTAAACCATCAGTGAGAGCTGAGAAATCAAAAGGACTAGCAGCATTTGAGAGAAAAAGAATATAGTGGGCGTTATCCTAGTACTGTTTTTTCCAAAGCTCGCAAACAAATAGGTCCTGAAAATATGTTATTTATTTGTGTTCTTCTGAGACTGGAACCCTTCAAAACACTGTATGATGTTGCCTTGAAGAGACAACCTAAATATTAGTTTGTTTTAAAGAAACGATCTAATTTCTACTTACTCTGTTTGGATAACAAAAGGAGAAAAAAAAGACTCTGATTATCTGTACTACAGAGAAAGAAAGCGGCCTTTTCATCTGCCATCTCCTTCTCATCGCATGAGTAGCTGTGCAAATTTAGTGCTTGAAAGGTTAGCCTTTTCTTAATGTAGATTTATATTCTTGTGAATGAATAAAAAACAAACAAACAAACAAAACACCTGCACCAGAAGGTGTCTGGAATTTCTAAAAATAGCCTCCACTATGACATGAATGCTCTTGCAATGTTCTATCGACTGCTCAGTGTTTACATGGTTTATTTGCTATTGTACGTTTTTCTGATATATTCTTACTGTACCAATATTATGATAATCTCTTTAAACAGTTGATTCTGACTGACCTAATTTTTAAACTGCTGAGCATTTATTGCTCATACTGAAGAAAATCTAGTTAAGTGTTTTGCAGCTGTGTGGGGTGAGGATGTTTATGTATGTTTACATATCTGTCTCTCATAAATCACAGAATGGCTTGGTTTGGAAGGGATATAGATATAACCTAATTCCAGCCCACCTTCTATGGGCAGGGTTGCCACTCACCAGATCAGGCTGCCCAGGGCTCCATCCAACCTGGCCTTGAACACCTCAAGAGATGGGGCATCCACAGCTTCTCTGGACAACCTACTCCAGTGCCTCACTACCCTATGAGTAAAGAAGTTCCTCCTAAAATCTAATCTAAATCTCTCTTCTTTTAGTTTAAAGACATTTCCACTTGTCCTATTACCAGGCTGTAAAAAGTCCATCTCCCTCCTGTTTATAAGCTCCGAGTATTTGAAAGGCTGCAGTGAGGTCTCCCTAGAGCCTTCTCTTCTCCAAGCTGAACAAGCCTAGCTCTCTCAACCTTTCTTAATAAGGTAAGTGCTCCAGCCCTCCAATCATCTTTGTGGCTCTCCTCTGAACCCACTCCAACAGCTCTGCATCTTTCTTTTGCTCTGGACCCCAGGCCTGGACTCAGTACTTGAGATGGGGCCTCGTGAGAGCAGAGTAGAGGGGAACAATCACCTCCCTCAAACAAGACTACAGTTGACCTTCTGGGCTGCAAGCATACACTGATGGCTTTTCATTCATCAGGACCCACAAGTCCTTCTCTGCATGTCTGCTCTCAAGTTGTTCTTCTCCCAGTCTACACACATATCTGGGGTTGCGCCGACCCAAGCACAACACTTTGCATTTGTCTTGTTGAACCTCACTAGGTTCTCATGGCCATCTGGATGGCATCCCTTCCTTCTATTATATTAACTGCACCACTCAGCTTAGTGTCATCAGCTGACTTGCTGAGGGTACATTCGATCCTGCTGTCTAGGTCATTGATAAAGATGTTGAAGAGCACTGGTCTGAAGATGGATCCTGGAGGACAACACTGGTATCCAGCCTCCACCTGGACATAGATGCTTTGTGACCACAGCCCTCTCTGACTGTGACATTCCAACCAAATTTTTATCCTCCGAATATTCCAGCCTTCAGATCCATATTTCTCCAATTTAGAGATAAGGATGTGGTGCAGAAGGATGTGGTGCGGGACCATATCAAAGGCCTTGCAGAATTCCAGGTAGACGACATTGGTTGCTTTCCCTTTGTCCACTGATGCCGTCACTCCATTGTAGAAGGTCATCAGATTGGTTAGGCATGATCTTCCCTTGGTGAAGCTGTGCTGGCTGTCTGAGATCACCTCCTCATCTCACATTTGCCTTAATATACCTTCCAGAATGATCTGCTTGATGGTCTTCCCAGGCACAGAGGTGAGGCTCACCGGCCTGTAGTTCCCTGCGTCTTTGTTTCTCTGTTTCTTAAAAATAGGATTGAATGCCTCCTTCCATGTTTTTACTGAGATTCAGTATTGCTCTTAAATTTGGACCTCTTATTCTTGCATTGTTTTCTACTTTTCCCATGAAAAATACTCTAATGATGTTTTTGTTCTGGAAATAATAATGTCATTTCAAAAAGTAAAGTCGTGGGTAGAAAATGACAACTTTTCAAGTTGTAAATTGACAACAGAACTGTTACAGACCTTTCTTGAAGTCTGTGATTATATCCCCAAATAAATCCAAAAAAAACATTGTAAAACATTTGAAGTCAATAAAAGCAATTTTGCTGTTGCTTTTCTTGTTGTTACTTTATCATATGTGGAAGACTTAAGCATTAAGTGAATTTAAGAATTTATGAAAATAGTCTACCAGCATTTTTGTGTTCACATTACAGTGACATATTTTAATGATGTGTTTCTTATGAAAACATATTTGCATAGTTTTACTTTAGAAGTATTAGGTAAAGTGGTCAAGACAGCAATACCAGTTCTGCTTAATAGGTGATTTAATAAGATATTCTTACATTCTGTTGAAATTGTGTGTGTAAGTTAGTACTTAATGCTATTAAACGTATCAGGTGGTGTAGGTAAAGATTATTTCAGAAGTTGCTTTATCTAAAGCCAGAGAATGGTAGTTCTTGGAAGACAAAAAGAATGTATATATATCAATTGTGACACTGTTTATTGAGAAAGTCTGGCAATTTCCTGTGAATTTCGTTCATAGGTTCTCAATCTTTCTGGTGTGAAGTACTTATTAGGCAAAGAGTAGCTGTTTCCAAAATAAACAATACAGGTAAACACGGTGGACACTGGACTGGACATTGTGAAGATATTATATGATTAAATAGGTAGTTTTCTTAACAACCTGTCTTTCTGTATACATTTTAAGTAGTTATGCAATCGCTTCAACTACTTTTGCATAGTTTTGTGCACAACACTGGAAATGCCTAATGTTTATTTATTAAAAAGTTTTCAAGTTTTTAGCATGGGTGCATTTTTCATTGTCTTTTCGTGCTCAATATCCTACTTCTAAATCAGTTTATATTAAAAATAATTCAGCAAGTCAGAAATAGTAAAACAGAATTCTCAGCAGTCTACTCTTTTGGAGAAACTGTGTTCAAGGAAAACAAACTTTTTTCCCTTCTGTGAAAAATTAATGTAATCTGTGCCTGAATTTTCTTTTGTTCTGGCAAAGCTGAATTTTTAAGAAGAAACTTTTTTTTTTGTTTCCATAGGGAGCATCTATAAACAGGTTAAGTGAACAGTCAACAATTATTGCTGGACAGAGATTTCATACAGCATACTTTCTTTCTTTTCTATTCTTTTCCAAATGAAGATAAACACAACTGCAGTTATACTTTATAACAAAGCTAGTTCAAGCAGTCAGATTAATGATGTCTGACATATAATCACAAACATTAAAGGGACATACTCTTTCTTTATGTGATTTCTATGCATAATATTATATAGTTTGCAGAAAGGTGCTGTTGATTTATCATATAATTTAGTCTCCAGGAAATATTGTAATCATGAAGCATATTTGCAATATGTTGATAAAAATTGCCATGTCACTTGCATAATCCCTGTTCAGTTTATAAACAAGTGTTCATCTAATTAATTTTGTCTGGACAGTTTATCCTCAATCTGAGTTTTAAAGAAAACAAATTAATCTTTGACTAAAGATACTCTTAAAATTATTTTAAGTCAAAAATAATAAAAATAATCACATATATTTTTTTGCTCTGTGCTTATTTTAATCATCATTAAAATTTAATGTAATAGAAAAACACTCAGTGAGGATGTATGTAATACTCTCTTTACTAGGAATCTCAACACTACATAATCCCTTGTGCAGTTATTCCTTCTGTCTTTTATCCACACTGAAAGAAGTCATTTCTGATATATAGCTAATGTTTTATATCAGTTTCATAAAGTAACAAATAACCTGTTTAGAGGGAGATCGATGTGAAGCTTTATGCTACTTTCTAAAAGTATCTGGAATAGTTTTTTCTTCATGATTTACAGATTCTGTATATTGCCATAGCAGATAAAGTGTAAACAGGATAGCCAACAGTCTCACTTAAGTGATCTGAATATCCCTCCCCACTCTAAGCAGAAATACAAATTATTTGCCAGGATCACAGGAGCAGTGTTTGGATTCAGGGACAAGTCAGAACCAAATACTAGTCAATGCGACCCAATGAGTTTGCTCTCAGAGGAGTTAGACAAAACCATAAGTATAGTTGTGAAACTGTTCCATTTGACTTTGTGACTATGGATCATTCCATGCCATTTTTAATTTAACATCATAGAAATATCTGGGGTATCTATGCAGTTGTTTTTATTTTCTCTTCCTATTGAAGATGATAAAATCTGAGGAGTAAATACTTTAAAGTTTATAATTGATAGTTTGCAGACATGACTCTTCAGTGGTTTGGGTAAGATCCAATCCTCATGGTTTTCTTTTTAAATAAATCTCAGAGCAGCAATGGGATGCCAGAAGGCAGGAGGTTTCAAGTTTTATGAATCTCTCAAGTGAGAAGTAGCATAATGATTGATTCATTTAGTATCAAGTATGGAAAAAATAGCACTATGTATAATAATAGACTCAATTAATACAGAGTTAAGGGGAAAAAGGATTTAGTTAGGGAAAGGTAGCAGACTTTCCTGGGAGTTACATTTCACGAAGTTTGTCTAATAAATATCAATGCAAATACAGCATATTTTAGCCTTTATAAGATGTCTACTTCCATGCTGTCCCAAACCAGCTGCTGATCTTATATTATTTTTAAATTACGTAATCAATTGGTGAAGAAAACACTGAAAATTCTTGGAAGGGAAATTTGAAATAAAGGAGAAAAAAGTATCAGTAATAACTCTTGAAATGAAGCTACTTCTGTTGAACTTCATATTAGTTCAACAAGAACATCAACATTGACAACAGGGCAGATGAGCTATTCGAAGAAGTGAACCAAAGTAAAAAATAATGACAGTGAAGTTGTTGTGCATTAGTATAAAGCAGTGGCAGAATAATACATGATTGTGGCAGTTATTTTTAATGTTGGAAATAAAGAGGGTGAAGAAAACACTAAAACTGAGGTTTTGGTAGAAGAAAATGACATACGGTTTCATATGCATCAGAATACATTTAGCAGATGTGATGGAGAGGTGGTTTGCTAACTGTGTCTAAAACACTTAGTAATAGAAGGCTCTTTAATTTAGCAAAGCAAGCTAGTAGAAGCTGAAGCCAGAAATTCAAATTAAATATGTGGCAAATACTTTCAGTAGGGAGGTGATTAACCGCTGGGACAAATTGCCAACAGAAACAAGTGATTTTTCCATCACATGAGGTTGTCAAATTAGAACTAAATAACTCTCAGGCAATTATTTGGCTCTTGCCAAGAACAAATTATTGGTCTCAGTACATTGTTAACTAGATGAAATTTTAAAGCAGGTGGCTGGAGTAGTAGATCAAATAATTTCTTAGTTTTATAATGTAAAATCAGATGGAATATTTTATGTGACTTTCTTTTGTTGAATCATCACATTAGGAAATTCATTGCAACACTGTACAAGTTCAAGTTGGTAGAGTATTATTATTTCGTGATATGTTCCCATTGATGCTATACCTTACTCAGGAGTTATTCTCTTATTGTCTACTTGGTCACATCTAATTTCAAAGACAAACTTGCTTTGTTTATTGTTTTTTGTGTAACTAAGTCTTGGAGAAGCTACTGCTTGGAAAGAGACAATAGCATTGTCAGTAGAACGAAACTCAGTGGTTTACTCTGGTGCAAAACTATTAAATGGTTTATTAAAACTGAATCACTGAATATTATCAAAATACTGGAGTGATCAGTCAAATGTTAGGAACAAACTGAGGGCTTGGTCACTATGGGTGGTATGCAATATGCAAACACATGACTCAGAAATAATTGAGAGAATTAGTAAAGAAATCCCGTAATCCCCTTTACACTCTCTTTTTGTAATTATGTATTCACTTCAGTTGGCTATCATTGCATTTTCTTCAGTACTTCTATATGAACACTGTAATGTAAGTTAAGAACCTTTAGCTGTCTGAAAGATTCATTGAAAGAGTGACTATTAAGTGTATGAGAATATTTAAATGACAGGTGATGGTATTGTATTGCAATCACTCGGGAAAGTCCAGACTGAATTAGTCTGTTACCAAGTGTGTGGGGGTGATTTAGTCGATGCCTCATGCCTGCAGTCTCTGGACATTCAGTGAGAGTGCTCTAGGAAGAGTACTGTGGAGTTTGATCTTCAGTGATGCTTCCAAAGGCATTGTAAAACTGGGAGGGGTCTCTGTTTCTCTGCAAGTTTTAATAGGGCTTAAGTCCTCAACTATTTCAGTTCAGTACACTATTTCAAATATAGTTGAAATGTTTCAGATCTGCAACAGTATTGTGTCATGCTGAAGAGAAAGTGATGCAAAGTGAATTGGATTCTAGTCTGCCAGCCTTAGCAGTCACACTCCTGTGCTTTCCAAGCTATTAGAAATATTAATAAACTCACTCCTTGAATTAATGGATGGGTTTGCAGGACACCATCGAACATAAATTTTGAAGCTGAATGATATTTACATTGCTATTTGTACTGTAAAATTAGTAAAGGTTATTAATTCTATCTGTTCTCCATATTGTCAGTTTTATACCATAATTACATGCACAGACACACACAACCTCTTGAGAGAAGTGCTGAAACAAAGGTACTTAACAGCACATGAAGGGCTGAAGCAAATGTTCACAAGTTACCCTATCTGTCAGTTTTATACTTTTTTCCCTTTGCCTTTTGGTCCTTTTGTTCATCTTGATGGAATCACCATATTTTCTATAATTATACAGTACCATCCAGAGCGTAAGGACTGTCTTGTCCACAATTTCAAACACAGGTTCCCACAGTGCTGAAATCAGAGTCACAGTGCTGACCGGAGATCTCTGCTACAGAGGTTTTCAAGCTTCCTAAGGTTCTTTAAATGTTACGTTTTCTCAACATGGCATGCTGGACAAGGTAGGAAGTTTTGTTCATCAATGCCATTGTGTATACATGTGTGATAGATAGTGTTATGAGTGAAGAGGTACAAAAGGAAATGGAGGAATGGAAAAGTGTTACAAATGTGACTTAAGGACTCTTTCTGTGTATTCACCTTCTAATTTTGTTTGTTTTTTTAGTCTGATTTGGTTTGTTTGATTATTTTGATTATTTTTAGCATATCTGACAGATTTTTTTTTTCCTGTTTGTGAAAGGCAGATTCCTCAAAACTTGTGTTTGTGAGTTCCTTTATTTCTTGGCTTTTCTACTGAGTGGTAAATTTCCAGCCTCCTACTCACTGCTGGGAGATTTTTGAATAACTATTTATTTTGAATAACTGTTTCATGGATTTCCAGCTCACTTTTAGGGATCATCAGATCCGGTAAAAATGCAGGAAAACAAAATTTAAGCACATCTTTCTATAATTTAATCTACGTCTTAGAAATATAATCCATTTGAATCAGAGGCCCTTATACTGCTTTGATTACAATGTAGTAAATACCTTTCTGCAAAGGGACTAACGGGCTAAAAGTGTCCCAGTTTAAGAATGTTCAGTATTTCATCACTTGATGTTCCCTTACAGTATTAAAAAGATGTGAAAAACTAAAGAAATATCTGAATTTGCAATTCTGACCATTGCCAATTTGTTGGCACTTACATCAGGATAATTGAAAAAGAGTTATTAGACTTTCAGTGTACTTCCCACCATATATTTTCTACTTTGAAATCTCCCCAGGGAAGATTTCTCCACTGTTTGTGCCATGAAATTATGCTCTAAACTTTATTAGAGATTTTTAACAATGAGATTCTATAGCATAATACTAATTTTATAACATTATATTGTGTTTTTTTTTTATAACATCATACTATTATTAATCGCTTGCTGAATTACTGTAGACCTTCATCCTTTCAATCTTTGGCCTAGATGCTATAGGTTTATCTCACTGTAATGAGCATTCTACCCAAATCTATAGCCTATTATAAGGCAAAGGAGTACAGGTATATTAAATGGACATGTTCTTTTTCAAATCTTGATTTAAGATAAAATGGACACTTTTTTTGGAGACTACATTTTTCTAGACTGATTTCTCATGGCAAATAGTATTGTTTTTTTCAATCACTTTCAACAAGCTTATTAAGATTGAGCAGATTGTAAATTATTAGTAATACAGACTTAATCATTAACTCTACTGTTTCTTCTACTGCTTCTCAAAATATTGTATTCACAGTAATTGCATATTTAGTCTCAGAAGAAATCATATTTGAAGGAGTTGCAACATTCGGGCTATTTTTGAATTTCGGACAGTATACACACCAAAATATCTATTGAGAAAATATGCACATAAATGTGATGGAATTTAGTAATTAGTAAAGTTAAGTTTCATTTCCTTTCTTACAAGACATCTTCAACTAAGGGTTCTCTCCAAGAACATGTTATTAGAAGAAAATCATTCCAAAATCCCTGGTCAAGTTGGGCATCCACAGGTTCCTGATAAAGTTTTCTGAGAATGTTGTTAAGATCCTACCATTAGGCTCATTCCAACACAAATGGAAACACAATCAAGTAGTTGGCACCTCAGCACTTCCACTGGTGTTTATGGTCCTGAATACAGTAAATTACGATTGTCAATTTTGTACCTCCGCTTTGGCAAATTGTCACATACCTTCCTCTGTGCTGTGTCTAACAGTCTAGACCAAGGATTTTCTCTCTACCCTGCTTCAAAATATTCAACACAGAAACCCTGGAGATATATCAGTGACCTTGTCATGTGTTTTCTTCAGTCTTGTGCTTTCCAACATGTATTCAGATTTGGAAAGAAAGTTAGATGTGCTTAGTCTATGTTTTCTTTAGTTCCGCTCTCCTGTGTCTTTCATGGGAGTCTTAAGCTCTGTGATTGTGCAGACTTGATATTACATCCCATGTTTATTTATTATTTTTTCAACTTTTTTTACATCCTGCCCTGTTTTCTGTCCTTCAGAAACCTTGTCCATGGAGGCTTGCTCTGATAAGGTACAGATATTTATTGGACTTGGGAGTGATAGAATTGGTCTAAGCTGTTTTATGTAACTTATTGAGGAGACAGAAGACCTATTCTGAAACTAAGAACTTCAAGTTCAGAACAGAGGCTTTGACAATCTGAAAGGATCTATGTGTATCTTGACCTGCAGAGTGCTTCCTTCAAGGTCAGAATCACATTTTCAGACTGAAAGTCTGCAGAGATTGAGTACATCTGTAGAGGCTCTGCCATGTTTGTGCAAGATCTGAAATGTGGAGGCTCTCTGACACCAAAAGCCCTAGACAAGCAAACAAAAAAAAAAAAAAGAGAATTATTATCTTGTGACAGGGTAATGAAGAGCTCTGCAAGTTCTCCATTTTGATAGCACATAGAGGATATAGGGATCAGTCCTCAATTCCACTTACTTCTTTTAAGCTGAAAGTGTTGAGTTCCTCTTTTCTCGAATGAGTATTTCACTTCAGTGATCTCAGAGACCAGGGTTTGTGGATGACCTTTAAGTTTAGTATATATAGTACTGGCTTGAGGCTTACACCATGGAGATTTGTCAGGCTTTCTGTTCTGTAGAACCTCAGTTACAAATAATATACACCATATGCATATTCTGCAACTCATACTAGAGGAAAGAAAATAACATGGAATCTTTTCTGGTTATGTAGGTTCTTCTTATCTAAGAACCACTAGCAGATTTGAGGAATGCTGCATCAGTCACCAAATAAGGTAACCAAAGGCTTTCCCTTGTAATTACAGTTAAATAATTGTAAAGTATATGAGCCATTGAAAACAGGAAAATGAATGAAAGGTGAAGGAGGAGGTGTACCCAGGAGTCAGTGATTGATTTGGGTCATCAAAAGGAAATGGTCACCAGACCAGCGTCATGGGTCCTGCAAGATATAATTATGAATCCTCAGTCAAAATAAATGATTGTGTTTCCTGCAGCATGTAAACATAATCCATATCTTAACCTGATTTTTGTATTAGTGGTGAGATAGCCCTTTGAGCCTTCAGACGAAATTTGCCTCTGTTATCTTTCTTTAAGAATATTCCTTTTCAGCCAAGAGATGGGGAGAGATCTGGATCTCTATGGCTGATTTTTTATGTATGAAAATTATGTGTGTATATATATATACACCCTCCTCCCCCACATTTTTCTGTGATATGTCATCCACTGAAAGAAACCTTTCTTTTCTAATGCACTGGATTTTGTTTAAGCCAAGACTGCCTATCTTTGCCCCAGTGTATGTACTAGTTCTTCTTACACTTTTCTCAGGCAAGCTGTCTCATTTTACATTGCCAGGATGAGGCCTTTCAGGAAGAATCCTTGTTTGTCCATATGATAACAAAGTGAACTAGAAATCAGCTGTTTCAACAGATTGTCTTGCTGGATAGATAACCATGTAGGAAGCAGTTTGTCTGCTGAACTAGAGCCACCTTGGATTAACATAGCTGTCTTATTTTCTTCAGTATGCCTCCATCCTTAGCATCTGCAGGCTGCACATCTAGCTGCCACCTAGATCTTCATTCTGAAATCCACCAAACTTAACAGACCTAATGAGGTGATGCTGCTTTCAGAGACCATTTTCAGTCGTTGGTCAGCTTTGGATCCTGGAGCTGTCCTTTACATATTTGATGCTTTGTGGTGACTACAAACCATCATTGTATAACAGAACATCAACTGAGAATGAAAGATCACTTACCACCTGAGGAAGCAGTGCTTCCTCAGATTATATGTCTGATTGTAAATTCACAGCTTTTCCTCCTTCTCCTTAGATATTTTAAAGCCAAGAACTGGGTGGAGTTCTGGCTTGTTACCCATACTGTGGAAAGACCAGGGACTTGTATTTGTTTGCTCTGTGTACTTCTGAAGAAACACGGGCCATATGGACCTTGCACTATGAGTATGCAAATAGACAAAATATTTTGAAGTAGAAATTATAGAGTGAATAATCATTTATTTTGCTACAGGATTGATTATAAATGAGAAAGAAAAGGAAAATGCATACTCCTCCATAATTAGAAGAGATCCTCTGGGCTGTTGAAGAGCTTGTCTCATGTCATATACACTAGCATAGTGGACTGACGTTAACTGAAAGAGGTTAGCATATGCTCCAGCTAATCATGGCTGTCACTTGAGCTCTCATAATGCTGTTATAAGTTACTTTTGATTTAGCCTATCTCAAAGATACAGTCTGAGTTCCTCTGTAGGCCATGTAGGCACTGACAGAACTCCGAGAATGTATTTAAACAATTCCTGTAGCTTCTTAAGGCAAAGCAAGCTCAGAATCATTTAATTATGCTTTAGTTCGCAGATTAATGTTGTGTCCTAAATAATTAATTTCCTTCAACATAGTCTGTTTAAAAGCGAGTGACAAGGGCAAGATTGTTCTTCTCATAAATCCCTTTAATTGCTTCTGTAATGTATAGAACATGTATTGAATTCTTTATTAAAAAAGAAACAGAATGCATTTGAATCTTCACTTAATACAAAATAGCTTTCAATGTTTTGGGTATATAAATAACATAAATACAAATATCAGCTGTTTGTTTTGTAAACAGTTATGTGTAAATACAATAATTCCATTTTCAGGCTGAGGAAGAAAAATTTGTTTCACCATAGCAGTCACTCTTGTATGAGTAACAAAAAATGAAAAGAAAAAAAAAAATAAGAATTGTAGAAATACAGTGTGGAATAGATGAATAGATTGAGTTATGAAAACGTAATATCTTACTTTCATGTGAAGCAAGAGAGAAAGGAGTCTGAGATTCATAATGCTCTTGGAATGAAGACTAGAGTTGTTTTGTTTTGTTGTTGTTTTGTATTTCTGTATATTTTTAACATGATACAGTGATACATTCAAATGGGAGACCTCAGAGCACTTAAAGGCCTGAAGATATGTTTCCTCCTGAAGTAAACTCGTGTTCAGCAAAAGTTGTAAAGTTCAAAGATCCTAGAGCAAAGCTTTTAAAGTTCAGACACTTAACTATAAATTAATGTCTATTTATGCATTGTTCTGTTTAATTATATTCACATATTTATCTTAGCATTGCTTCGGTTGCCTGCTGTACGATCATATACATAGATGTTTAGATGAGCGCATTGTCTTAATTCTCAAAGCTGTGATTAATTCATCCAGTTTAAATTTGTAGTCAAAATATTTCCTTTCACTTTTTTTTTCTTGTCTAGGTTATGCATAATAATAGTCAAAGCTCAGAGTAATGTTTAAAATGTAATAAAATGATATATGCTTGAGAAGATGAATCTCCACTCCCTTATTTGGAAATGTTCAAGCTAAATAAATGAGAGGGACAAAAACTAAAAATTACATCTGAGGGAATCATACTTTGAAATGCACTTATTTGATTGATAAATAAGAAAAGGAAATTTTTTCAATAAAAATCAGAGAGTAGAAGCTGAAAAATAAACACACCAGAGGCCTTCAAATATTCTGGACTTACCAGAAGAAAAGGAAATAAAAAATAGGAAAAAAATTGTTAGAAGAGATATTTGCATTCTACCCAAAGATTTTAATGATTAAGTTTTTAAACAGAATCATTGTAAAGTTTGTATAAGAAAATAACCTTTTAATGCCATTGGTAATATCTATATTTTTATTTCTGGTTCACTGAATTTTTAAGTAGTTTCTCAGTCAAAAATGATTGACATGTTAATTTGACACAATTGAAAACACCAATGAAGACGTAAACCATATCTGCACAGAGGTGGAATTAGTAATGAAGTACATATATATATATTCAGATGATTTAGTGCTTTCTCTCAATGAATCGGATTTTTGGTTTTGTAGGTTATTTTATTTTAGAGGAAAGGCACTGACTTACACCAGATGAAATCTGTTGCAATTTCCTGTAATAATCTTTAAAATCTGCTGCAAAACTTTAAGCAACATGAAGAAAGATAGTTTTCAAAATATTCCTGCCTAGAAGAGAAAACTTTTGTTAGTGATATATCTGTTGGTAAAAGATCTTCATATTATTGAGAATCTTATGCAGCCCGCATGTGGCCCAGAATAGCCCATAACGTGGCCCACCCACTGCTGCCGATGGCTCCTCACAGCCGAGAGGCCTGGCCCAGCCCCGGGCTCGCACCCATGGCTCAGTAATAATCAAACCATCAGTGTGCTATTTAATACTGTCTGAGCTGAACCCAGGACTAGGGGAGGGCACAGTGCAGTGCAAACTCAAGTTAAGGCAATTCATTTTATGCATTTTAGTACACTGGCTAAACACAGTACTGTGACAGACATTCCACAGACATTTAACTCAAAAAAAAATTTGTTCATGTCTCTCTACTAGACTTTTATAAGACCCATCTTACCAGAGAAACATATCCCTCGCTTCACAATCATTCATTGTTCACATCATCAGTTTTTGGCACTACATACGTTTGTGAACAATACTTGTTTTCAAGGATGTAGCGCAGGAAGAGTAACATTTTATCAAAATTCTCTGGTGAGCACCTTGAGAACCTTAGTGCCACAAAAATGATCCAGGGGATGCAACATCTCCGCTATGAAGACAGGCTAGGAGAGCTGGGGCTACTCAGGCTGGAGAAGAGAAGGCTCCGAGGTGACCTGATAGCTGCCTATCAATATCTAAAGGGGAACTATAAGAAAGAGGGGGACAGACTCTTTAGCAGCATCTGTTAGGATAGGACAAGGGGAAATGGCTTTAAACTGAAAAAGAGGAAATTTAGGTTAGATTTAAGGAAAAAGTATTTAACAGTAAGGGTGGTGAAACACTGGAACAGGTTTCCCAGAGAAGTGGTGGAAGCCCCGACCCTGGAGACGTTCAAGGTCAGGCTGGACCAAGCTCTGAGCAACGTGATCTAGCTGTGGATGTCCCTGTACATTGCAGGGGAGTTGGACTAGATGACCTTTAAAGGTCCCTTCCAACTCTAAGGATTCTATGATTCTATGAGAACTCACTAAGAATTGAAACCACTTTTGTCGAACCAGACTGATGCATTAGTTTCACGAAACCGAGGTCAAATATCCCACTAATTTCATGTTTTTGTTGCTCTCTTTTTTTTTTAATTAAAAAATATTTTTTAAAAGTTCTGTTAGTTACATGCATCAACCATATTATAAATTTTATGTGCAGCGCAAGACAATTCCTCTTAACTCATTGTGGCCCAGGCAAATCAAAAATTTGGACACCCACGGTTTAGACCATATATTAATATAACATATATTCATTAATGATCTTATGAAAAATATGGTTTTCTCTTCATGATAGTAATCATTGATTTTGTTGTAAAGTAATAAAGGAAAGATGGAGATTCCTTCAGAAGCCTGTGATTTAAAGCCTTATTTTGTAAAAGACTTTAAAGAATAATAGAGATGGGATCTACCCATTTAGTCTAGATTAGGTTTGAAATATAAGCTTTTCTATAAGATTGTATATATACTAAATTGCTGTTGGGAAAAAAGTGCCCTATGTGAAATCTGTGTTTTGTGTGTGGCTTTTGAAAAGATTGGAGAGGAATACCTGTTGAGGTCCATACCAGCACTTAGTAGTTTGAAGAACAAGCATGTAACTGGAGTTGCATCCGTAGTGTTCATCAAACATTTTGCAAAATTTTATTTTGTTTTAATGCTTGTTGTTTCTGAGTGTTAGCTATTTTGGGATAGCCAGCAGCTTTTGTTGATCGTTGTCTTAGTTTCTAACTGAAACTTTCTCTCAGTGTCTGCTACAAAGCTGTGTTTTGGTTCTAGAAAGAAAACATGGCTGATAACACCAGGCAGTGCTGAACAGAACCAAGGACATTTGTATGTCTCTGCCAGGAGAGTAAAGAGGCTGGGGGGGCCGCAGGGAGCTAGGAGGGGACAAGAATGGGGCAGCTGACCCAAACTGACCAAAGGGATATTCCATACCATATGACATCATGTAATATAAGGAAGGGAAGTGAGTGGGGAGGGTCCGTTTGCTTGGGGATTGGCTGAGCATCGGTCGCGGTCGGTGAGCGATTGCTTTGTACGATCACTTATTTTGTATATAATTATCATTACTGTTATTTTACTCTATTTTCCTCTTTCTGTTAGTAAATAGCTTTTATCTCAACCCCCGAGTTCTACCTTATTTCTCGATTCTCTCCCCCATCCCAGCTGGGAGGAGGGGGGGGGTGAGCGAAAGGCTGTGTGGGGTTTCCCGGCCTGCCTGCTGAAACCAGAACAATCGTGTTCACTGTTTTAAAGACTATCACTACTCAGCACAGTTTGTTCTAAGGAAGCAGTTTTTCTCCATAGGATTCCGTGATCCTCGGCAGTATTTAGAGAGTGCAAAAGTAATCATTATCATAAGGGCTGTCTCACTATGATGGGAAAGTGATTGCTGAAGACATCACACCATGTATTTTGCGTTTTTTTTTTTTTTTAATAAGGCATGTATAAATGTTGCCGCATCATCAGTCCTTTGTCTCAGAAATTTTCTTCATCAGCTAATTTCCGAAACTCTGGCCACCAGATTCAGTAACTCAGCAATATAATGTTAAGGATTATTATTTCATTGGTGAGATTGCCTAACATTATGGCAAATTTCTTAAAACTGGATATATATTCTAGATAAACATACAGTGGCAGGCCAGATAAGCCAATGACTCCCAGCTTTGGTCCACAGACAATGTGGACCACTATGTGAAGCCATATTCCAGTAAAATTTATTATTTATCCCTCTGCAGTTGCACTGATTGTCTGCAGGGAATTTAAGGAGTGAAAAATCAGTCCAAAGAGGTTAGAAGATGGAGTTTGGTATAAGTTCTTTGGTAGAACTGTCATAGTTGAAAAGTAGATTATTTACTTGCCTTCCGTTTTAACAATCAAGAAATACAGATTTTGAATAGACTCAATACTTTTGTGTCTGTACTTTTACAGCATTGTAAATAATTCGTAGTTGCATGTGGTTTGAAATGCTGTATCATGTTGTTGTGTGTCTTGTTTCATTGATCCCTAGTTATGGGTAAGTTTTCTGAAGAGCTGAATATCAATTTTATACATTTAGAAGAGAATACTGATCTTCCTGTGTTAAATTAGTTTAACATAGTTACATTAGAGTGTTCTTATACTTCCATGTAATATAGTCATTGCCTTATGTATACCTGATTTTTCCAAGGAGTGTCACAAATGCACTCACTGTTCCTTTAGTGTTATATTTTGCATTTGGATCTCAGATTTAGCTGACAAATGTGAAAAAGCACATGTTGCCAGAGAAATTTCAAGAGACAGCCTGTGAAGTATAAAGAACATAGGTTATTCCAGCTAAGGTTGGCGCTGACTTCTGCTAAAAGTTTCTTCTTCTAGTACAAAGTTTTTAAACTTGTACCTGCAGAAGATAGATTGGCATTCTTCTGATAGATTTTTATTTTCCAGTTTTATTACACAGGGATAGAAGCATTACTTTTATTTTTCTCATCCTCTTCTGGTCAGATTCTGAAGCACTTGAGAGCCCTTTGGACAGCTGGAGAACAAGATTACATTAAAATTGCACCATTTTGTTGATTTTCATACTGTTATTGTGGGGGCATGTTAAAAATATAAGGACATGTTAAAGATCATAGAATCATAGAATAGCTTGGTTTGGAAGGGTCCTTAAAGATTATCTAGTTCCAACCCCCATGCCATGGGCAGGGTTGCTAACCACCAGATCAGGCTGCCTTAGGACCCCAGCCTTGAACCTGGCCTTGAATGCCTCAAGGAGTGGGGCATCCACAACTTCTATGGGCAACCTGTGCCAGTGCCTCACCGCCCTCTGAGTAAAGAATTTCTTCCTAATGTGTAGTCTAAATCTACCCTATTTTAGTTTAAAAACATTCCTTCCCGTCCTATCACTATCAGGCTGTGTAAAAAGTCAGTCTCCCTCCTGCTTATAAACTCCCCTTAAGTACTGGAAAGCTGCAGTGAGGTCTTTCTGGAGCCTTGTATTCTCCAAGCCAAACAGAAACAGCTCCCTCAGCCTTTCTTCACAGGAGATGTGCTCCAGCCTTCTGATCATCTTTGTGGCCCTCCTCTGGACTCACTCCAACAACTCCATGTCTTTACTTCTCCGCTTCTTCAAAGAAGGCTTCACTTCTTTAAACATTTGTCTTAGTGTCATGACTCTCGTGACACTGAATTTGAGCTATGTAAGTAGAAATAGTATCCTAAAGGGTTTCACAGAGTTCTTACTGAAATCAATGGAAAAATTCTGCTGTCTCCCTGAGCAATGCTGCAGAACATTCTGGGCTCTGAAGTCTTGCTCATCAAATGTCTTTGTAAATCATCAGATTTTATTTTCCTCTGATAAGCACCTGGATTTTTTTATGGAATATCTTACTCAGCTTTATTTCTAGCCATTAGCTACACGAGTTTCTGTCATGGATATTGTCGTGTCTGAGCAATATAGATTGAAATTCAGACTGATGGCATTTATGGTCCATGATGTCCAAAAAGAGGAGGTGACAAATAAGACTTCATGTCTGAAGTGTATTTAAACAGGGAAATAATGTTAAACTACACTGCTACCTACTTTTGATTGATGACTTAGTTTATTCTAAAGGCAGATTAGGTAACTGAATTTCAACAGAGCAGTTATATGTGTTTCAAAATGAAGCACAATCTCTGTAAACCACTTAAAAAAAGAGAAATAAGAAAAAAAGAAAAAAAAAGGAAAAAAAAAAGACTGTTCAATTTGTTAGTAGAGCAATAAAAAAAAGAGCCTTTCCACCTAAAATCAAAAGAAACATCTCAGACATCAACAAACATCAGCTGCCTCTGAAGTCTGATAACTTAGAATTTAAGTTTACCCACAGTGATACTGACTTACTGTTTTGTTGTCTTAATATGTTTTTTCTGGAGTCAACAGAAAGCAATGGAATTAAATACTGCAGATGAAAGGATTAATGAATCATTTGGGCAATTTTTTATTAGTTCTTTTGTTGTATTAAAGGAACTTGTGTGGGAATTGAATGTAGAAAATGCTAAATGCCAAATATAGTTTGTTTTTTGCTTTCCCTTAAGGTACAAGGCAAAACATAGACACTATTACATTTTCATTCAAATTACACCTCTAAGGCCATTTCATCAAATCTTCATTAAACTCATTCAGAGTAGATTTCTTTTTAACCAAGGTCAGAATGATTGTCTTGCAAATCTTTGGACACTGTGAATGGGAATTCATAAATCCTGACATTGGGAACCAAGGTTGCTCTTGCTCTACATTTAATAAGGAGAGGAAGAAAAAAGCAAAGAAGCAAGCTGCTTTGTGTGATGGTGTTAAATGGAAGATCTAACTTTGGTGGCTTTGTAAAATAAGACTTTTTTAAAGCAGGTTGTAATGCACTGATGATGTCTCCTGTGATATTCATCATTTATATTTCCAGTAAGATAGATGTTACCTGCAATCACTTGTCAGTTTTCCTTTTCTATGGTCTGTTAGTTTTAGGTGCCCACCAGTGAAAATACATCCTAAATTACTTCTACATTAAAAATATGAACAGTTGATAGAACAGTCAATTTAAGAGATAGATGTATCATGAACAGAATGTTTTCTTATATCCATCATAAATCAAACTGTGTACTCTACTGAGCAGTTGTGACTTTTATTTTTGATAGTACATTTAACTTCTTGGCAAGAAAATCTGTTGTTTTTAATTACGGAGAAATTATTTGAATTAAGCAGCCAGTATGAACATTTTGGAGTGGGCTCTGAAATTTGTGGTGTTTTTGTGATGATGATACACTCTGTTTTGAAATAAAGGATAAAAAAGTTATAATGTGAGTTTATATAGTCACACCATCTAGGATTACTGACCAGTTACTACTGATGACTTGGTTATTCTCAAGGAATATAGTACTGATGCAATAATAAATAAATATAGTGTATAGACAACAATTTAAGGTATTTGCATGGCAATAGTGATGGAGTCTTCCTAGTTCCCTTTTCCATGAGGATATAAAGGTCATAAGGTTAGTCTGTCTTGCTGTGTTTGTTGTAGTCCTCCATTTTTGCTGCTTAGGAGATTTTGATCTGTCAAAATTTAGACGGATGACTTTTTTTCAGATTCAAGGCTTTTTCTTCATCTTGAAGCAAATGGTTAATGAAACTAACTTATTAAAAGAGCATAATATAAAAGTACTTAGGCGTGAAAGGTGCTGGATTGTTTGCAGCTATTTAAGTACATAAAAACTCAATAGGGTCTATTCAAATACAGAATGTTTTCTAGTAGACTTCATTGTAAGTTCAGCCTGGATGTAAGCCTTTGTTTTCTGGAGACAGATTTTAGCTTCCTTACCTCAGGTATAACTGTAGTTGGCTGAGTATTTTTTTTCTCTAAAAGATTTATTTTAGCTATCCCAAAGACATTTCTTTGTCTCCCTGAGAAACCACAAAGTTCATCTTTTCTATTTCCTTCACTCAGTGATCTGTTTGCTGTCTCCAGATCTCTTTGCAACCTATTAATTGCTCCTTACTTAGCTGAAAGAAGTGGTAGCAAATGTTGTATGAATAAGATGGTGTGCCTTTTTCTCTTTCTTCTTTCCTCTGCCCTTTTCCTCTTCCATTTTCTTTGTTTTTCATTTTCTTTTTTGGCTGCTCAGTAACTCTCTGGAATCAGGGAAAACTTAGTGTAAGAGAAATGGCATCTTTACATCAGTTACAGGCACTCTAGAACTAGCCCACCACAGGGCTCTGTCCCAATCTCTCTAAACGTTAAGGAATGGCCACATACATACAGTCAGCTGAACTGCAAGTGTTTTCACCTCTTAGCCAGATTAAATAGGTTATTTATAGTATTTTCTTTGGCTTAAGATTACCCTTTCTATTACACTATAACTGTTGTAGTGATCAATTTCAATACAAAAAATGAGTGAAAAGCTGGCTCAGTTTTGTGTATCAGGCTTGTGATTTCAGTGGATCTGGCATTCTGAGCAGGACTATTTAGTCTGATTTCTTGAAACATACCAGGGAGATTTCCCCAAAACTATTAGGCATGTATTTTAAAATAAGGAAAGAATAATATATATATGTATTTCCTTTCTGATACCAGTGTCACATTGACTAAACAATCACTACCCAGCATATTATACTGACAGTTGCAAAGGTTGCTATTGCTTACTGGTATTACATATTTAACTCTATTAACTTCAAATTAGTATGGTTAAGTCATTAATTAGGCCCTAAGCTATTCAGGACCGTTAGCACCAGCTGGTCATAAAGCTAAGACAAAATCAGGAAACTGCTGATATGGAACTGGATTTAATCTCTTCTTGGTACTCAATAAAACAAACGAACTAAAAAGAAATTCTGAATAGTGAGCTGTAATTTCTTAAATATCAGAATCAGAGATAGTCTTAACATTCTGTGCAATACCATAATGAACAAGTTATATTTTATGTATTATAAACATATACATACACAGTGTATATGCAATTTTGCAGAGAAGGTAGTTAAAAAAAATTGAATTATTAGAATTT
This sequence comes from Penelope pileata, assembly GCA_013396635.1. Lineage (NCBI taxonomy): Eukaryota > Metazoa > Chordata > Aves > Galliformes > Cracidae > Penelope > Penelope pileata. The sequence goes on from WBMW01001390.1 coordinate 200,274, forward strand.
GACTTAATTCCCCTTCAGTAAAATAATGATGCTTTGATCATAAAAGCATAGTAAACCTGTAGATTACCTATATCTAAGTACATTTTGTAGTGTTTGGACATAGATTCTTTTTCTCACCTTAAATATGTAACAAACATACGCACAGCAATCATGAGATTCCAAAGGAGGGTGAGCAAGGAAGAATGTCAGAATGTTTATCATACAGCTGTGCCAAAAGTAAAGGCTCAATGAATGAGATGGAGATTAAAGCCAGTACTCTGAGCCTGTATTCAATCACTGCAGTCACTCTGTTTGCCTTCTGCATGCTGATGAAGTGTCATGAATGGTCCCATGTACTTTCATTCCAATATATTTCAGGCAGTAGTGATTATTGCTTGTACTCAGCTAAAGCTTGAAATAACTGTTAAACTCTTGCTTAGCAACAGAAGGCCTCATCTTCTCTCTCTTGGGACCACTATCTCAAAAATGTGTTACTTCTTTTTAAAGTTTAAGTTAGGAGTGGTAGATAGATACTTTATATTCATTGCTTGCCTTGGTAATTTAAAGAAGAAATCACATACTGAAGCTCACAAATGACTCTGTTCCATAAATAATTATTGACTGGTTTATGAAGTCCAAATCCGATTTATTTTATCACATATTAAACTGTTCTGTGATTCGACTACATGGGAATTTTTATAAAGATATTGCCTTTCTATGTGGTGAGAAAATATAAGCACTCTACTTTCTTTTTAAAAAAACCTCATACTGTATTTTGATAAAATCCTTTGGAAGACATTTGGATAGTGTTAAATCATTTCATGTTTGTGCTTCTATTAAGTGCTTAGGCTATAGTCTGTGGTTTTTGTGAGCTCAGTCTTAAAAGGAAAATGAATGCACGTTTTAAATAAATGACAAAATGCAGAGTATGGTTTGAGTTGTAGACCTTCAGCATGTACACTGAAGAATTCATTAAAAAGTGCAGAAACATTATTCTAGTGTGAATTATAATGCTGCTCTGTAGTTTTCTATTTTTGGTTACCACAAGATGGCAAAAGCAATGAGCACACAAATGCAAGGGTGAGTGAGTTTCATAATAATGCATTCTGCATTCACACTTTATGCACATCAAGAGAGAATCCAGGCACAGCAGGGGTGACAATCCCTCCAACAATCTTTTGAAATCAAAATACTTCCTTGAGAATGTCTTTCCAGTGCTAATTGCGTTCTTCTGTTGTGGTTCTTATATTGTGCAAAGTAAAATGTTTACACTGTCACTGAATACAACTCCACCACTGGAGAAATAGAAGGTAAAAATGAATCAGGTTATTAAACAATTTTTTTTCATCCATGTCTTTCTGGTTCTGTTTCTTAGTATTTAGGGCTGGAATATCTAAGTCTGTGTCCTTTGTCACCAAGGGACATAGGCAAAGATGCTAATTTTTCACCAGTCCCAGGAAAGTCTCTCCACTCAAAGGTTGTTACACTATACAACATAGGAATGATTGGTTGCCTAGATATCCTGAGCTTTTTTTTTTTTTTCCTACTGTTTTTCTCCAGTTGTGTTCTGATCACACAGTAACTACTATAACTTGTTTTTTTCTGATAAGAAGATGAAAAAGCTTAGAAGACATTTCCTATCACAGGGTATTATAAGATAGGATATGATATACATATGTGTGTATGGGCATGCATTTATGTGTATAAGTTTGTATATACAATCTCATCAACATGAAACTCTCACTAGACTGTAGGAGACAATGTATAGTACCAGTTAAATAACCTTATTATGAAAGAGCAGAAAAAGAGTTCTAACTTTTTATCATTTGCCTGACTGTGCAGAAGTTTATATAAAGGGTTAAACAGTCAGTCCGCTCTTGACCGTTTCTTCTTGTCTTTACTCTTAGGGTTGGCGAAAAGGATAATTGGTAGAAAGGATTGTCAGATGTAAGTGGAACTGGGAATCTATTAAATATTCATTATTGAAAACAGAGCCAAATTTCCCCTTCCTTATAGTTCAAAGGCCTGGTTCTTCACTGCTTTGTGTTTATAAAGCCATTTGCAACTGGGCACATTTAATGAGAAACAGTATTGCTATTCTGAATGGGAAAATGTTAGTTATTAGCAGCGTACATGTTTTTGTAGGTAAGGTTTTGAGAGCCATGTAGGCATGTCAACTTGATACAGTATTTATACATCAAAAAATCGTTTCCTAATCTAGAAATCTAATGCATAATTTACTCTTCTCTCCTAGATGTTGTTTATAATCCACCTATCCATACACATATATGCACAAATATTTGTGTGCATGCATTTATTTTGTGTATGTATGTGTATGTATATATTTGCTATTTAAGCAGTAATCTTATCTGCATGTTCTGGTCGGATGCTACTGGAGATTCAGTTATATTGTCAAACAATATTACACCATCTCTGAAGTTTTTGAGTGTCTAATGTATGCTAACAATTTTGAAGTATTGAGAATTTATATACTATACATATATATACAATGTATGTACAATTTCTATACCGTGTATAATTTTATATTCCATTAAGCAGTTTTACACAGTCAGAGATAGTGTATGTATATACTTTACTCTTATTAAGGTCTTGAGATCTTTTGCTTCCGCATTTGGTTTTCCAGCAGCAATCAGCTTCAGGTATTAAATGGAAAGGGATTAGAGTAAGTTTATCTCATATCAACAGAGGAATGCTGTTATGGCAAATTGGTATTTATATTTGAAATCAGGGAGTGGTAGATAACAGAAGAAATTGCTAGAAATTGTTAGAAATTGCTAGAATAGAAGTTGTGACCCCAATGCACATATTTAAAACATTGAATCATCAACGGCCATAACCAAGAAGCTATGTGTAGGAGAGTATGCACACAGAATGTGCTAGTGTATTCACGCAGTGTACACTAGTGTGTATTAGTATGTTCCTTGAAGAATTAATCATTTAATCATTGAGTGATTTAGGCTGGAGAGGGTATCTGGAGGTCTTCTAGTCCAAAAAAAGCATGTGTGGTGGACAGTGGAGAAACTGGGACTTTTACCATATACCTCAATACGGAAGTGAGTTGTGATGCAGGGTTTGCAGTGGGGCCTTCGTACTGAAGAACTTGTGCTATCATGAGCCTTTTATGGCGTTACACTTCAAGTTTGTTTTGCTGTAGTAACTCAACGCTGTTGAAATTCAATTACATCACTGATGAATAATAATCTATAATCATAGAACTGTGAGAATTTGAGGGCTGTTGATGACTAAACCTTAAAATATCCCAAAGAATCACATGGATAGTATAATCCTTTTCTGATAAAAAGGGAAGGAGTTAAATGTCTTTTCAGAATCCTTACAAGAACTTTACATCACTACAGTGAACGGAACTGAAGTTGTGTACTCCCAATCTGAGATTTTAACATCACTGCTGTATTGTGGTCTCCTGTACTAAATATTTATATTACAGTGGGATAAAGAGTCTCACTGAAATCTGTAGGTGTATTCTACTCAGGGCAGTGGAAATATAGATGAAGACAGCTTCTGTCTTGGTGCTTTTATGTTCACATTCTTCAGACTTAGCCACTCAAGTATCTCTTGTATGATTCTCATAAATACTCTAAATTGTGAAGATATTTTTCAGTTGCTTCTAAATAGTTACCTTATCTCTTTGGATAATATGAATGATTGTTAAAGTAGAGCTTTCACTTGGATAAGACTTCATTTCACAAATGTCCTTGGTCAGAATCACAGTTATTCAGGATGTTGAAGGGCTGATGCTGCGAGTGGATGGACTTTTTCATTATTCTGTTGAATTTGCTATCTGTGAAGTTAGTAGTATGACTTTAATTGATTTTATTGGGAGCAGGATTAGTCATTGTGCAAAGATTTCTGTAGTACAGAAGATGTACAATTGTTTTCACTTAAGACTATTGAAAGGCTGTAGTTGTTTAATTGGTTTGATGGTGGTGTAGTTTCACTGAAATTAGTGCTGTATCCTCCTTTGAACAAAAGCAGTACAATTAGCCAAGTAGAGAAAATATATGGTAACATCCTAGTCTTTTGACTGTCATTCCTCTTCTAAACCGAGAGTGTGTGATTGACATTTAATATATTTTGTCCTGTTAATGATAACACAGTCACTGTTTTATGTATAATACTGTGCTCATGTTTCTCTTTCAGTGAGTTTAAGTGATGTTCTAATGTTTATTCAATAACAGCTTTCTCCTTCTGCTGTTATCCTCCCCAGCATTAGACCAAAATACACGTGTTTGTGTGCATAAACACAAACACACAAATAATGTAATGTGTATTTACAGCTGTGATTTATCATTCAGTTCACTACGCTTACTTGCCCCTCAGGTAACATATGCTGTGATGGCCTGTTTTCTCTGGAGGTACTCTACCCAATCTTTGGTCTGGATGATAGGATTTGTCTTGTTGTTGTAACGACTTTCCCTTTAACGTCTGCTGTGTAAGTTCAGATTACCTATACCTAATTAAAATAACTTTATTTTATTTGTACCTAATGCATTTTAGATTTGAAGCATTTAGACAAAAGGTTATATGGCCTTTCAGAAACCCTTTTTTAATGAAATATTTATTGCCAGCTTTCCTGTTCTGATTTGTACCAGCTTATCTTCAGTTTTCATTCAAACTGTTATATTGCCATTGGGAAAATTAAAATAAGGAGGGCAGACTGTAAGTGGTCAACATGGCCATGTATATCTCATATATGTAAGTGCTTGATATCATTCAACTTTTATTATATCTGGTGAGTGCAAACATTCATTCAATAAATCTCTATTTGCTGCTTTCTTACTTGTTCCTGTGGGATCATTCTAAAATTTTATAAAAATTTTATACTTTTTCCTGTCTACATACAAGTACCACAGAAACATTGTGCCAGAATCACTGACCTAAGCAGCATAAATATATTCACCAAAAAAGAAGACAGGAAATGTTAATGTTTCTCCAAAACATTAATGGCTCTCCTTCAGTATTTACTCAGCATTTCCACTAAGTGCCTAAGCAGCACTTAGTGATGCTGTGCTCTCTTTAGCTTGATAGCTTTTGTGTTGTCCTCTGCACCATAGAAATTTTGATCAGTGTTGATTCAAGGTGACCTGTGGAGCTTATCAGATTTCATGTTCTCCTAGTTTTTCTTCTTAGAGACTTAGACGAAAGTGAAATATACAGTATGATGGTATGTGGTACACTTAATCGCAAACTGAAGAGGATGATTTGGTGCTGTCTACCAGATGCAGTCAGAACACTGAGATTCTTACCACAGTCAATATTCTGGTGTTAAAGTTCTAGCATGCAGGTGAGAAAAAGCAATGGAAAGTACAGCCAATTTGACTCAGACCTGACATTTTTTTGCATATGGCATTCCCCTAGAAACCAGTGAAACTTCTTCTTACCTAGGTAGTTTCTACTTTTAAAGTTTTCTTTGATTTGGACTAAAGTTTGTATGTTGTAAATTAAAAATATTGCATCCATCAGTATGGTACTGTAAGAGCACTTACTGATTCACTGTCTCATATTAGTATGATAGCTATTGTAAAGGGTCTTGGCAAAGTGCTTATATCTTATGATCAATACATGAAGCCATGCATTTCAAAGCATCTTCATCTTAAAGGTCATATAGTACAATATATTCTTAAGTGAAGTATGTGTGCACGTGTGTATGCTTACCTATGTACATACTTTGTATGTTTAGAAAACTGTTAGCTACAGTCTGTGCTGTCTTGGGAAGCCTATCACAGGATGGTACACCATGAGTAACAGTAAACTTCATTTATCAAAATGCTGAATAAAACAGTGACAGGCCTCATTTTAGTTCCTTTTTATTAAGGACCTTGATCTGAAGAAGTATTATTTATAAAGCATTCATTGGAAAATTGATAGCATAATTTAACTTTTTATTAGCTAGTAAAATTGATAAGCAGTACATGAAAAGATGGACTTTGTTATAGAGGGAATAATAAAAAAAAGGTTAACAAAGTTTTTTAAAAGATTATCAGTGTAAAGACTTTTTAACGTTACCTACTGTAGTATGAACTCATACCTTGAAATTTTGCTTCTACAATGATTTTGTTTGTATCTATGTTAGAGCTGCTAAATCTTGCACATACAAATACAGAATGTATTTGTACACTGCAAATGTTTTCATATTCTTAGTATCTTGACAGTAATTCTATATCCAATGTAAGCATATGCAACATATCTCATTTGAGCGTTAGTCCTTCTGTATGATGTAGAGGTGAAATAGTGAATGTTGTGAGTATGCAGTGACTGAACACTTATTTGTTTAAATAGAAGACGTTGATGATAAATGGGACATCTCTGTAAACATTTATCTCTAATCTCAAGTACTTTGCTGGTTTTTAAAGGTGCTTCTTCTGGCTCTTTTCTGTGTTCACTGCACTTCATTTGACCAGCCTTGGATATACATGAAGAACTTAAAACCTCTTTTGCTGTCATCCTCCTCTGAATTGTGCAGAGGAGAACCTTATCCCATAAATGGTTATCTTCTTGGAGGACTAGAAACATGGATATAAAAATCATGGATCTCATCCACAAAAACTTTTAGTTTCAATGTGCACCTGTTTCATAAGCCGTTTTGAGCAAATTGGATAAAAATGGCAAATGCAGCAGAGAAGTTGGCGCAGACAGAAAATCATTCCTCCTAGTCTGTGGAACAGCTGAGAATAATAGCCAGCACACTCATGCTTCTCTGTCACACTTGTGTAAAGCACTGTTCCCAGACAAACCTTTAAAATGAAAGCCATCACTCAAATTCGTCACTTAAAGAGTCTGTCAAATTCACTTCCTCAAGTTGGTGCTAAAGCCTGGTATTAGTCTTACAGGAATGATATATTTAGCATACTGCATCTGTATTTTTACCACTTTTAAGACGTGATCATCTAAAACCCCAGTGATGTACCTGCAGTAGTGGGGCTTGTGTTTAGGGATTTTTTTTAGGTGCCACTTAGGTCTTGTAGTCTCTAAAATCTAGCCACGTGTTGTTAGCACCTGAATTAGGGGCTTCATTGCTCTATGCAGTAAACACAGAGAGGCAGGTACCGCTGAGAAACATTAGTGTTCTAGTGTGCTCAGCAATGAAACTCTGAGAGCTTACCAAGAAGAAACAGTAGACACAGCAGATATACATGCTATTCTGTTCTGGTCCTTATGCACTTGATTTGAAAATTCATAGTACCACCTAGATTAATTGAACCTATACATCATAAACATACTTTATAATCACTGCAGAGAGGGAAGCAATCCAAGAGGCACCTGCAGATTGTGCCTGCTAAAGCTTTGTACCTGAGGATCCTTTGTCTATTCAAGGGCCTTCATCAAGCATGGATTTGGACTCATCTATAACACTCCTAATCGATAGCATATATTATTCAGTAGGATTGTTAGAATAATTCTAAGATATAGTGAGACATTCAACGTTGTTAAAATGTGCTTCCTTCTTTTGTGTACCAGGCTACTTCAATACCTCTGTGTTCTCAGAAAGTGCAGTACCACAGAGCACAAAGCCTTGAGAGACTTTTGGATGGAGAATGTTTATGGGCTCACTCTGTCAAAAAAATGGCAGAAGAATGACTGATTTCAAACAAATTGCACATTACAAACAAACAAACAAAAAATAAAAGTTGAAAACCAAAAAAATAACAAGAACAAAAAGCTTTTTTTAGATTAAAAAATCAAGTGTGTGTGTCTCCAGTTTAAATTTGATTTAGCAGCTGAAATCAGAACCTGATGGGGAATCTGGGATTGAATTTGATTTTTCAACCCTAGAAGCACCTTCTTCTATTGTTAATTCTGATTAACAACACAAGGAAACATTTCTTCCTTTGTGTCTCAGTGCTATCCCTGGAAAGAATTCTTGTGTCATAGGCTTTTGCAGAAATGGAAGAGTAGTTGTCACAGGCAATAGTAAAAATAAAAACACTTATGTTAAAGAAATTAGTTAAAACTTCTAAGAGTGCAACAGATCATTAAGTGTGGTCATATTTGTTCTACAAATCTGACAGAAAAATTCAATTGTTTAGATTTTTGACGTGTTCACAGATATTAGTTAGCAGATGACATGTTTACAAGGTCACGTGTGGCTAGATAGCAGTTGTTTTCAGCTGTACCCTCTGGGCCTTCTCATCTTCAAACTTGCTGGAGACATGGAGTAGTCATAGAATCACAGAATAGCTTGGATTGGAAGTGACCTTAATGGTCATCTAGTTCTAACTTCCCTGCCATGGGCAGGATTGCCACCCACCAGATCAGGCTGCCCTAAGCCCTAGCCAGCCCGGCTTTGAATGCCTCCAGGGCACAGTTCTTGTTTCATAGGAACTTCCTTCCTGGCTAATCAGAAGTTTGGGGTTATTATTTCTGCAGTAGTTTACGGACTAAGAAATACCTACGAGATCTAAAGAAATAAAATTTCAACATATTGATTTGTCTTTCCCATATGACCTCTACTGGAGCAATTTTTAACTCAAGTCTGCTGCAGAACCTGGGATCTTGCAGTGCAGATCTTGATACCAGTAGGAAAGGCACTTATACGGTGACATTTTAAAGTCTATTATATGTGTAAATAGTTCTCATGTTATTTTAGAACAGAAAACAGTTTACCTGTACTGCTACATTATGTCTACCTTTGATACGTGCCTTTATCTGCATGTTACTTCAAATGATTTCATGCTCCCTGCAGTGACATATTTTGCTAACACAGCAGACTTGTTCCTTCCTGATGTACAGCTTCTGGCTCCAACGAATGTCAGTAGCTTTTTAGAAAAACTTGTGCTTTTTATTCCTGTCTTTCTCAAGAGAAATAGCAGCGTCTCTCCAATAGCAGTTTCCCCCCTGTGGCTATTCTGTTTGTTTTATAAACAATGTTTATTTTACATGTAGAAGCTGGTAAAGACACGGACAGGTTCTTTTTTTCTTTTTATTCTTCTGTTCTTTACAGTTTTAAATATTTTAGGGAAGTAATAGAGTGACAGCTATGTTAACTTATGCAAATAAGCATAGCTGTGCTTAATCCTGAATTCTTGGAATTATTTCCTTTTTTTAACCAATGGAGTTCTCCAGAATCAATTAACTGAATCTGCATGACAGGAGAGAAGAGCTGCAGGTCCTCTTTAGAGGAGGTCCGTGTTGCTGAGATTTGTTTCCACGCTTATACGGTGGAAAAACTTCTGTAAGGAGGAAGGACTTAAATGCTCTATCTTTTCTACTTATTTTTCGTAGTGTTGCTTATATGATTTCCTTATTTGTAAGGTCTGCTTGTAATTCGTTATCCAAAAAGAAACACAGAAGCTCGGTACAAAACCTCCCAAATTACTCTACGGGCTCTCTGAGGTATTTCTGTAACATTCATGAAATCTGTACCAAATGTTGATGGAATTAATTTGGTTGTTTTCTGTGTGAATCTGTGTTAAAGACATTTCTCAAAGGTGGAAGCTATGGTCTATCACTGAAGTGAGGAGTGCAAGGGTTACTGGCTTTACTGGTGCTGCAGCCTGAAGCATTTCCAGTCTTTACTGTGCCGGGCCCCACAGCCAGGGCCTTTTCCAGCCCCAAATAGTAGTAAGGCAAACCAGGGGCACTGGGGCAGCCCCAGACCGAGGCACCAGGTACCTACCTAGGGACAGTGATTGGCTGAGGCCAGGCCAGGACATGGGCCTGTAGGTGAGCTGGGCTTGGGGAGCCCATGGCTAGACAAGGGAAAGCTGCGAGGAGCTGGAGACAAGCCCTGCTGTGGCCTTGCTGGGACAGGATCTGGTGGCCCCAGGGCTGACATTTGGCCCTGGACCTTGGGCAGGGTGAAGAGCACCAGTGGATGAGCAGGGACATTGAGGCCTATTGGAGCCCTCAGGGCCCTGAAATAAATTTCTCTCACAATGAAATATTTTCGTGGCAGTTTTCCTTTTTCTTTCTTTGTTGAAAATGCTGCATATCAAATGTGCCAGTTTTGACATGAGCCTGTATAGGAACTTGAGGAATGACTTTGCCATGTCATAAAACCACTGAATCAAGATGAATTACTTTTTAAAGTGGTGTACAAGATAGGAAAATATATTTATAAATAGCTTCATGTATGTAAATGCCTTACTTCCACATTTATTTATACATCCCTGACTTTATTTATTTCAATCCTTTTGTGGTCTAGAATTCCCTTTTCTCGTCAATTCTATATAAAAATTGCCTTCGGAAATGTGTCCTTTTTGTTTAAATCTTGGCTGAAATTTGGTTATGCATATTTTTTTTTCTTTATGTTACATTTTAACAGTAAGATATTAAGCAATTACATTCAAAAGCAATATCAGGTTCAGTAAGTTAGGACATTTGTCTTATCTGGAAAAAAAATGAAATTTCAAAATGAGTCCTTGAATCTCCGCAGACTCTGTTTTCTTTCCTATCCAACTATTTAGAGGAGGAGGATCTATCTTAATTAAAATTTACTGCTTATTTCAGAATGGAAGGGCTGAAAGCTATTTTCCAATCTTCCTGATGTCTGTCCTGTTTATGTGCTTGAGATGGCTAAGTGGTAGCCTGAAAACTGCAATATGTTTAGTAATTACTAAGGGGACATAATGTACTGTGCTGTTGCAGTGGAACTCTGAAAATACTTAAACTCACTCTTAAAAGGAGAAGGCATTCATCATATTTTTCTCTCGTAATTGTTAACATCTTTTTAACTGCATTCTACAGCAAATTTTTCTTTGTAAAATGAGAACTAAAAACTTGCTTTGAGACAAATTCTTTTGTTTTATATCACTAAAATCCAGAATAATTCCCTTTAAGACTGGAGAGCTACAGCAGTCAAATGGCAAGGAAGATTCCAGCTAAATATACCACTGAACCTATAACAAAAATAAATCTATGGGAAGTTTTGAAGAAATCCATCTTCCACTTTTTGATTTACTGAGCACTTGTATGTTACACTGTTAAATTAGGATTATCCAAATTAGTTATTTTTTTGTTTCAGTGACATTGGCATTTGTCTTGTCTTCTATTGATAGCATATATATACCCTCAATAAAACCTGTAAAGAGAGTATTTTAAAAAAATTGTCTAACTGTTGAAGCATGAAGAATTACTGTGTGTAATCTGTTACTTACAGATTACACAGCATTTGTTTCAATAGAAAGATTTGGATTCTACAAGATCCTAAAGGATGTGCTAACCATCTTGGAGACAGACGCTTTCAGTGCCAGCAACTTTAGTAAAAGAAAATAGAAGTATATGAAAATATTCTATTGAAAAATACTGAAATGCCTGTGTATTGCATATGTTAAGATTGAAACAGAGTTCTTATTTGAGAGTTGGTTTGAAATTGCGTTGATTCATTTGAGCAGGTTTTTTCCATGCTGAGGTACAGAAGCAGAGCCAATTCTGGTTTGTTGATTCACATTAAATAACTTCTTTTTTTCAGCAACTTTGTTGGAGTTGCTGTTTCTTATTTTATACTTCGTATTGAATTTCTAGAAATGTTGATGTTGTAGCTTAAAAATGAGTGCAGTTTTTCGGGGCAAAATGATCCATTGCCATAATCTCTTGTTCTAAACTAAAGTTGAAAAAGAAAAGGTAATAGAATTATCTGCAATTGGATGATGTTCAAGTCACGAGATAATTTTGCAGGACATTTTCATTGAGGAAGGATATATAATTAAAAAAAAAACAAATTCTGCTTAAATATATACTTTTTAAAAATAAAAGTATGTTTAAATATTTGATACTCAGATTAATGTCAAGCTTCAAATTATGAATTATACCTAATGCTGAAATTCCCCTTCATTTCAGTGAGAATTGTTGATACTCAGCTCTGCGCGAGAGTTGGCATGGCTCTGTTGTCGGAAAGCCTTCAATATTGTAATAGAAGACTACTGAATGTGTTCCTATGATCTGATTTTGTAACAACTCCTGCATTGTGTTCACTGACAAAAGAGTATCTGAATCTAGCCAAGGTTTTTAATAACATCTAACTTTATGCATTTTAAACTAAACGAGCTTGTGTTGCTAGGCATCAAATTGGTGATGCATGGAAAAATTATTCACTGAAACTGTAATATAACCCTGCATATACAAATCAGGAGATTTTCTGGATCAACATGAAATCTAAAACCCTAGAAAGACCTACATATTTATATCAAGTTTTGTTGCCATTTGACCCACAGATATTATGAGCTCATCATCTGATTTTGTTTATTTAAATGAATTTGAGGAAAAGTCTTCAGCTTTCCATAATCTGTAAATTAAAAATTCATAATATCTGCAGCTTGCTTGCTAAAATCAATGTGAATTAGACAGATTATATTTGCTATTAGAGAACAGAAATATTTTCCACCACAGAAAATTATCATATAATCCCAAGTATCCTGAATGTAATATTTTGCATTTACCAATTGAAGTTTTTACCTATGACACAATACACACCTTTCAAAGGCTTTATTCTGTCCGTAATGGCATATGGTTGATAGTTGGGCTCTTAAAAATGCCCATTTACTATAAAACTTTTTAATAATGTTCTTTTCAAGAACATTTAAAAATATAATATTTTTATTTTGAGGTATTTTCTGAATTGTTTCCTACAAGTATGTACCTACTCACCAATTCCTTTGGACTTCTATGAAGGTCTTGCAGAGAACAAATTAAGAAATTACCTCCATGGGACTTTGTTAAGGAAAAAAAACAAAACAAGTGTTGAGTATCACAATTTCCTTTTACTGTAAGCAGAGCTATGTGTTGTGCCAGCCAGAAACCAAAAATCTAACCCTACTGTATTTGGAATTTTAATGGTAGGTTTTTGTTTGTTTGTATTTGTTACTGTTTTGTTTCTTTGTTGCTGTTCTGTTTTTAATATAGTTTGACATACAATTTTTAAATCACAATCCTGTAGTTTTCCATTTTTCCTGAAATAATTCCATATAGAATCATCTATGCTTATACTGGGAGAAAGACAGTAGATATCAACTACTCTCAAATAAATCCCAGTGAGGTCTTCATTACTAAAACTCATGTAAATATAAAAAGAACAATAGCAAAGAAATGCCCAGACATTTACTTGAAAAAAATGGATTATTGTAAGTCTGAAAGAATCTTTATGCTTTGTACATAAAATAATAAAAAAGACATTTTATTGAAAAAAAAAAAAAGCAGACAATTCAGACAATTCTACGATGAATCAGAGCTCTCTGGTTATGTCCCAAGATTAGTTCATTCAGGTTGGATGGTGGTGAATTGCTTTGTGTACTGCAAGTACATCTACTAAAAATATTGAGTCTTTAACTCTATTCCACAGACTGTGGCCCTTAGTCTCTCAATAGGAAAAGCTCCTATGTAACTCCACTTGTTACTGTCTTGAGGTTTCTTCTCTGCACTTAGACGTTAAGTGAAGAGTGTTCTGAGGCTAAAAAATTAATGACCTTTTTTTATCAATATCCTTGAAAGAGGTCATTGTGCCAATTTCCCTGAAAATAAAAGGTATCCTAATTCTTGAAACTCAGACTTTATAAGAAGTATATTCACTCTGTTGCATCACTTTAGACCTTACAGTTCTACATAAAAATCTTAAAAAGCAAAAGTAACGTTCATATCCTATAGGTAAGGTTATCCTGTAGACTCACTTTCTACTTAATGAGACAGAGAAGTCCTCCAGATGAATCTCGCTCTGGAGGTGGGTCTCCATAACCTTGACTGACACTTCGTGCTTTACAGCCATCTAAAGCCAAGGAACTGTAGATGTAAAACACGCTTGCAGCCTTTGCAACCTGTGATATAATGACAAGGAAGCACTTATGTCATATAAGTGGGTAGACCTGCTGCAGCTCTACAGTAACTTTTATTATTCTTCTGCAATAGGAACAAGAATGGCAACTGATAAGTGGTTTATTTATTTACTTATTAATAGATACTATAAAGTATCTTAAGAATCTCTCTAATTTCCCACTAGTTTTTTAACAGCTGCACAAAGTTCATTGAAAGGCAGTGTGGTATTACCTTCGTATAGCAATTACTCTCATTTAAGTATCCAAGTTTATTAAGTTCCTCAAGAAATGAGGTCATTATACCTGAAAAAAAAAAAATACCATCTTTAAAAAGGAACAGAAAAACCCCAGCTGAAAATAATTATTAAAAAACAAATAGCCTAGCTATCTTAAAATGAATTTATGTAGAACTAAAACTGGACCGATTCAAGAGTAGAAACATTATCTGTAGACATGCTTATCAAAAGTCACTACTTGCGTTCCCTAGAATTTATGTTGACATAAAGCTTCAGTGTTCTTTTTTCTCCAAGTGCAGTCCTTATTCACTTTCACTGTGCTGTAATGGTAGTTTCTATCCTCTGAAATGAAGTTTCATACAATGATTCACCTAGATTATATGATTTACAATATCTTTTAATGAAAATAACAATAGTATAGACTCCCAGACGGGAGAATAAGATAGCCCATTCTCTCAGGAACATTTACTCATATCAGATTTATGCTTTCCACTTTTCTTTGGTTTCCATTCAATTTCTATTCTCAATGCAGAACCTTAATCATGATGTTCAAATGCCTAAGGGGTCAAGATCTAAATACATCTCTGATCGTGTCTTTTTTACTTGATCTACTAAGACAGCTGCATTCCTTGGGAGCAATACATCTCCTGCAACCCAAAATGAAATGTATTAGCAATGGGTGAAAAAGAATGCTTTTTTTCAGCACAAGGTTTCTCAGTGAACCTGGATTTCCCTTGTCTGTATTTGAAAAATCATGTGCCACTTCCTTTCTTGCTAAAACCTTGCTTTCTAATCCAAGATTTCTGAGGATACAAAGAAAAAATCAGTATGTAATAGAGTAAAAATCCCCTCATTAGTATGTTTATCCTAAGATGTTTTTGTTAACGGGGTTGGTGGAAAAGAGTAGAAAACTCATGAAAGCCGGGATTGACTTCAGCTCATAAGTCTGATTGCCAAAAAACATCAAACTATTATGGTGATTTTGACTGTTGAATATATCTGTGTTTCTGAAGGCCTAATATCTATTACTTATATATAGTTGCATGAATTTTTAGAGCACTTTGTTCTATAATCATCTTTATGATTCTCGGTTTTATCGCATGGTATATTCACTGCAGTGTAGGAGTTAGAAAAACGTGAAATTTAGGTAGCTTAGCAGTGAACCAGTCACAATGCTGTTGAAAGCCTCTAATATTTTGGTATTCTGACAGTTTCGAAGCAGTATCCATACAAAGCTGGATAAAATTGTTTTCTGAATGGAAAAAAAACAATATACAGAAATATCATTACAATTGTAGACTTTACATAAACTGCATTAATATATGTTTCAGTTGATTTAGGTTTGTTTTTTTTTAAATTCATGTTAATACAGATTTTAAATTCCTGCTCTTTGTCTCATTATTTTTCAAAAATTCAACAAAACAGAAATAATTCACTTTGAATATTATTTAAACTGCATTTAAAAATACAATATCACATTTATTTCAATCTCAATATTTTATGAAAAGAAAATATTATTTGTGGTTTGCAAATTTATTTTTGCATATATTTCTTTGAAGGGTTATAATTGATTGCCTGCAAAGACAATGCAATGGAAATACTGTTCAGTACTGTACCACAGTATACAAAAATTATTTGTACAAAAATATCTACAAAGTGATAGCTGGGATTTTTTTCAGTCTTTCTAAGTACTGAAATTCAATAATATATCTATCTTGCTTTTAAAAATATAATATGTTGCTCTACTATTAACATGCTGCTAATATATCATTTTAATTGCACAACTTTCACTTCTTTCACTTCTGCCTAAGGATTTATGAAAACAATTTTTTGTAAGTTCTTATTTTGTCTCACACAGTATGATCCAAACTGTAGTGTGAATTTTCATAGTATTCATGAAAAGCTACACACATTGAAGTTGGTAAAATGCAGACAATATTCCCGAGTGAACCAGGCAGTGTCATTTTACTGTCATTTGCAGAAAAGTTATATTGTAAATTTAGCAAAAAAGACTAGCTACTTCAAAACTGAGGAAGAGAATGAATTACTATGGCTTGATATGAAGCAAGAACCAAAGTGCCCAACAAACTTGGGCATGCTTTGAAAGACCTTATATTTCAAAAATAACACTCAAAGCATTTACAACTAAATTATGTTCATGAACATGAAGAAAGCCTTTGAATATTGTCTATTTTTGTTTTCCATACACTTAATCTTTATTTTTTTTATTTTTATTTTATTTTTCTTTTCTGAAAGTACATGAAGAACATGAATTTCATTGCTGCAAAAGCAGGTTGTTCCTTTACTCAGCTGACATAAGTAACCTGTGTGACCTCAACTCTCTGGCTTTTATGAAGCAATAATCATTTTCTGACAGAACCAGTTCGCAGGGTTTTCATATGTCCACCGCAAAGAAAAATTGTATGTCATCTCAGTTTTATTATATCCATCAGCTGGCTGCCCATTTATTGTGGAGTGTCTGTGGTGACGTAGGGCCATGACTCTATTCGGCTGTAATAGATTGCCTGTAGTGCATTCAGTGACTCTGGTACCTGTTGCTGGTTCTTTTTCCAGGTCAACTGGCTGCAGGTACGTGTGAGATTGTTACTTTGGACAGAGATAGCAGTCAGCCTCGAAGGACTATAGCCCGACAAACAGCTCGCTGTGCATGTAAAAAAGGACAGATTGCCGGTACAACAAGAGCAAGGCCAGCCTGTGTTGATGGTAAGAAATAAAAGATCTATTCAATTAGTTTCTGCCAATACAAGAGTGATGTCAACTGTTAGCGTGTCATCAAAACATAAAAGCTCTGTAGCACAAATTTTCGTATGTCCTGACTAGCGCTGGTAAAACAACTGAAATGCCCAAAACAGTATTACTAATAGCATAGATATTTCAATTCCAATTTTTTAATTTGAAGTTTTACTTTTGTTTTAGCTCAGTATGCAGTTGAATGTCGAGAGCATGATATTGTCATATTTGCCATGTGATGACTGTATCAGCAGTGAAATTGCACTTGTTCCTCCTGTGTTTTATTCTTTGTAATATATATGTATGAAGATGCAAAAGAGCCTCAAAGCTGGGAGGCTAGCTTCCCTGCTCTTGCGTGAAAGTTAATGCTGAAGAAAACACTGATGTTATAATTGGAATACAGTGTTTGAATACACTTTACATGTCCAGCGTTCCTTCTCTTCTTAAAATGATGACTCTGTGTGATTCACTGCAGGTGCAGTGATAACATGCAGACTGGAAAACTACTGACATTAGAAGGAGATAGAAATATATTTCACTCTGAAATCATTTTGTGAGAGGAATTTCTCTGTTATAGCTAAATAAGATATTAACAGGACAATCTTCAAGACAAGTCTACCTGTGCATGTTTATTAGCAAGCATTCTTATTAAAAACAAAATTGGAGATATACAGAAAATAGTTGATGCAAAATATTTTTGTTTTTTTACCTAGGTTTTGTTAACAAAAGGAAAAAGAAGATGCTTATGTATAGAAATAGCATAAATTCACAGAGCCTTTGAACACTGTCTGCTTTGAATCCTCAAATAAAACCACTGTTGAGAACACCCTTCCAGAATTTGGTCTTACTAGTGGTTATGAAAGAAAATGGCTCAAAGGACGTTTAAGAGCCTACCCACAAATTTAAATATAGAACATTATGCACATTCTATTTCTGCATTTTCCTTTCAGTGTTTTTGTTACTCTGTAATAGCTGTCTCTCTCATAATTTGATTCTTTATCCAGAAATTCTCTTCTTTCTCATTTTATTGTAAGATTTAATTCCTTAAAAAAGGGATGATTTTCCTGTGTCATTTATAATTGCAATTTTGGCAAAACTAGTTGTTAGCATTTGAAATAAATTCAACACATTTACCACTTTAAAACAGCAAAGTTCTATGGGAAAATATGAGTTCTGCATCATCTGGTGGGAAATAGACAATTTTCCCTCAGTCAGTTACGGCATAGGGTGAGATTCTTTTACTTTAACGTGGGTATCCAAAGTTAGTCACTCACTGCTACTCACTTTACCTGTCTTGCTTTGAGACACCTTTGGTGATGAAATTAGACTTCAGACAGCTAAAATATATGTGCCAGTAAAAAGATTAGTATGTCTGGTCCTTCACTTGTGATATAAGCTTAGCTTCCAAGTATGGAAAGTTTGAGGTCATTTAATATTTGAAAGTATATATATTATTTTCATATTGTTGGAACTGCATGAATAAGTGCTATTTCAAATTCTGCTTCTGCTTTCAATGTGCTTGATCATCATTTTATGAAAACGGATGACTATATATTTTTAGACCTATGATTTAATCAGAGAGGATTCTGTATATTACTTCATCTTCAAGAAATAAGTAGGGAATTCATCATTTGAAAAACAGAGTTTCCAATTAACTTCCATGTCCAAGTACTTTCTTACCAGGTAGTTCTAATAAAATCTAATAACTCAGTTCTTTACTATTTTTTTGTGAATTTTTTATTCTGAAGGGTCTCTTTCTAAGAATGAAAACTACAAAATGTGTAGGACATGGTATTTTGCTTTCCTGAATAGTCCTAGGGGTATTTTGTAATCAAAGCTCAAAGACTTTAATAATTCTTAGAACTGGCTAGCGAGTTTCCAAATTAAGAAGAAAGCACAAGCCAAGTCTCGTCTGTAATTTTTACTCAGGAATGGTGTTAAGAAAATAGAGAAGTTTTGCGTATGGTAAACACAATTTTATAGGAAAGAATAAACAAACACTTTATCTTGTTTGTAATCTTCTGCTGGCACATAAAGTTGGTAGATGAATTGGTCATTAACTAGCAAGTATCCATCTGTGAATTTACCAGTTTCATACTTTAAAGAGTGCATACTGAATTTTTCTATACTGTTTACATTGATTTCTAGAATAAAGTGTTTCAAACACAGCTACTAAATGCTCTATCCTGTCAAAAACATGAAATCGACGTAAAATCATGTCTGAGAAAAGATACCTTTGTTTCTGATGTAAAGTCAAATACTAGTATTTTAGGAATTCAACAACCAGACACATTTATTTTGTAGGGTTTTGTTTTGTTTCGTTTTTACAGTAAAGAAAGTTATTTATGTCCATTGAAATCTTCTATTTAGCAGAGTTTCCATTCACTTTTTTTCCCCTTGTCGAAACAAATAATTTTTTCTCAGAGCTTTCTTGAAAAGCATATAATTTCCTTTCAAATTTTTATTTTATTGGTATTATAACTGATGTTATGAACAGAATTGCTGTTTAAGATTTCATTTCTGCTATCAAAAAGATGTTTTAATGCCTGTTTGCTTTCCAAAGATTTGCTTCTTCTAGTTTTATTATTTATATGGTCTTGATTTTAATAAGATTGTTTTTGAAATAAAGGTATCCGAATTAGACCTTAGACTTTAATAATTAATGGAAAGTCATTTGTGAAGTAAGCAGGCGTAGTTAAGTGTGACCTGCTAACCTACTAACAAGAAAATATTAGATAACAATTGTGTCACAACTGCTGTTAAACTGTATTTTGAATATGCACTATTGAAGCTGGTAAAGTGCATCCTGTTGTACCTGGTTCATTGCTTAATGGAGAGAAGTACATTAGAATGTATTCAGTCATGCTGTACATTCCTGAAGCTCTGAAACGTGTCAATTATTGCAACAAAAGGAGTAAGTAATTTAAGGGCTCTTAAGCCTCAAAGCCATTGTCTGAGATTGCGCTTGTCAATGCAGCTCTTAGAATAAGGTCTGAGTTGATTATCAAAATCCACTCTGATTTCCACTGCTACTCAACTCAGGCCTTTTCCAAAGAAATGAAAGACAGTATCCGTCAGATATAAAAAACTAGAATTCTTAGAAATGAAAATACAGTGTTTAGAGCTTGGTCTGAGCAGAGCATGAAGAACAGAACTTTTCTTGAAATGTCTTCCTATCATGGATTTACTCTTTTTTTTTTTTTTTTGGCAGTCCTTAAGTATGGCAGACTGCTAATGTAATCAGAAAAAATGACATCAATATTCACCCTTATTTCAGACATGACTTACTGATGATTGTTTCACTCCTAATCCCACAAAGTTATAGTGTATATTTGTTATGTTTGGTTGTGATGTAATTTCTTACTTGTGAATGTAAGTTTTGTGATGTTTTGAAAGCAGTTTGCGTGCACTTTAAGTTACATTCTTATTATTTCCCTAGTCCCTTTTTGGAGATCAAATTACTTAGCAATGACCTCAGCTGCATTACTTTGATAAAATACAACATTTCAGCATAACATCTGGTTTATCACCAGAGTAATTTCCCTGTGTGTCAGTCAAGCTTCATCAGTTTTTTAATCTGATGCTTGTGAGAGACTGGAAGACAGCAATTATTGTCTGTTTTTTTCCAGTACCTTCACTAATTTGGAATTGTTTCAAAGTAAGTGACAAAAGTCCTTGATAGCAGTGTGCATCCATGGTTTTTATTCTCTCAGAAGAAAATCTGTCTGAAAATAAAATTTGTTATGCCAAAGTATTTCATAGAGTACAAGTACATTAACCTGAGAAGCACGTATTGAACATCTAGAAGTTCAATATATTCCAGTAATTCTGTCCAATATATATTTATAGGACAAAAGCAAACAGAAATTTTCTCCAGAAAATAGAAACTATTGAAGAGAGGAAAAGTGGCTATTAGAAAATATATATATATATATATATTTGAGGAACATTAGCATAGTGGTTTCTAACTTCCTTACTTAAATTCTGTGATTAGAAGATTTGCATTTTATGTTTGAATTCTGGCTACTTTTATGTCCACAAAGTAATATAAGAAAACCTAAGACATTGATCCTGAGTTCCAAAATTCCTGAAATTCCTAAATTCAGAATAGCAGAAGCTCAGGTAACTGAGTTTGAGCTTTCAGACAATTTATGTGTGAATCGGTCTTTTTTTTTTCCCCCCCTTAGTTTTAACTCATTTGCAAACATTTTAACAGCATTATTTTTTATGTAAACATTTTTTGTTTAATTTGCTCATACATTATAATTAACATACTTTTCAGCTGGCAATGATTGATGTTGTTTAACACAGTAATTCAAGATCCATGAGGAAGCCACGTCAGTTTCAATCAATAATTCCCTGCTCTTCTCACTAGTTCTAGGAGTCTATAGGGAGATGTAGGGTTCAGGATTGATCATTAATAGAATCCTAGGTCATGCACTTGAAACAAAACTCAGTTTAATACCTGGAGAGCTTCATCATTCTAAAGTGCATTATCCACACTGCCAAAAAAGAAACAACAAAAGAACTATGACGATTTTCAGAAAGGGACATTTTAGCTTTTACATTTAGAATATTTCATGTGTTTACTAGTCAGATATTTATATTATTCTGTCCTGGCTCTATAACAGATAGACAAATCTATCTGTTATCTGTAAACAAATGTTTCGTCATGTTAAATACTATACATTTGAACCTTTGTTACATTTAACGTAAGTCAATTGGAAAGAAGTAATATCACATGGAAAACTGTGACAGGGTTGAAATTCAAAGGAGACTGAATGTAGACATTTTGCTATGTAGACATTTTGGTGAAACAGAAGCAGCATGAAAGATTTAAGTCTAGGAGCCCAGTGAGATTATTTGCCCACAGTGAGACTGAAGTGCTGCTGTAGAAAAAATGTCACTGTTCCACCGTAATACAGAAAGTGAGCAATATAAAGCAAACAGACCTCTTGCTGCAGCATCAATGGCAACAGTGATGGTTTATAGGAAGTACAGGGTGAAGAGGTAGGTTTCCCGCTTTGACTGAGAATCCACAAATCCACAACAGGAATAACTGAAGAAAAAATGAACTCAAACTGAAGACCAAAAAAAAAAAAAAAAAACAAAAAAAAAAAAAAAAAATCATAGAATGGCAAGAAGCAGATCAGTAACTACCATCACTGAGTATTTTCATCAAGAGTTAAGGGCTGCAATGTATTTGAAAGTGTTAAACACCTAAACTCAAATGGCTGCATGCAATGTAAAGACACAGACCAAGATCTTCAGAAATTCCACAGAATTATTAATTCTTCAGCAGTCAGGTACTATGGAGTGAGTATTGACCATGGTTTTAACCAGGGGTTCTTATACTGAGAACTCATACAGAGTTCTGCTTCCTAATCATTTCCTGGATTGTTGATCCAGGAAAGTTTATGGATAAATAAAGAAATTAGGTTTAAATAATTATGTAGCAAACTAGTGAATTATTTTCTACAAGATTCTGAAGGATCATACACCACAGATTGATAGGAAACACTTTGGATAATGAGGGAAATAGATGTGGGATAAATGTAAATAAAATCTAATTGAAGATAAAATACTTTTCTAAGTTTTGTATCTATAATGAACAGATCAAATTGGAATTATTTTGCACTTATTTTTGCATCCTCCTTTGGTGTTAAACCTGACATCAATACACCGTTTCAGGTTAAGAGATGACTGTCTTTCTAAATGATTGCGCAGGGAAATATTTAGGAAAGCAGAATTTAATTATGTGATTTGGAAGGTAGCCAGAAACCAGGGGTTAACACTGTTATTGTTGCAAAGAGTGCTGTGAGAACTTTAATTGTCTCTAATACTTAATGCCTTGCTTTTGCATTTCATCTGAAAGACAACACCTTTAGCCTCCCGGTGTTTCATTGGATGCATTAGTTCATCAATGCCAGAAGCTTCATTTCCTTTAGATCCTAGACACACCTAAGCAGTCACCCATATAGTCTAATACTCCTTCCTCTGTGTGTGCTGATGGCAGTTTCAGCCCAGAAAAATGGTTGGAGGTTATGTGACATTAGATTGTGAAACAATTTTCTGAGGGAGTGGCTAGTAGCCTAATTACAACAGACATTTTAAATTGAACTGGACAAAATACTAGAAAATGTATCATGCATTAGCATAAGTATGCGCTGCATCACTGGACAGAGTTTTATGTGCTTGATTTTGTACGGCAGAGCATTGCCAACAATCATACTGGAATTGCTGCAGTCTGATTCATTAGCTAACTTCAGGCAGTAGGTCAACATGACATTCCTAATTCAGGATTGTGGTCACTGTAAGCTCCTTTTGCAGGCAGTGCGATGAGATGAGCACATCAGGGGTCGCATAGTGTCAGTATTGGAATCACCTCCTGAAAGCTCCTCTCTTATGGGATTAAAGAGAACATAGGATGTCTAGCAGAGTCGGTTTTCTGCTTGAATGTAATGCATGTAAACACTTCAGGCTATCAGCTGCTCAGATCGCCTTCTGGAAGAGCCACTGTCTTCACTGATTAAAGGCATTTCAAGGGAAAAAAAATAAAACAGTGTTTCTATTACCCCCTCTGCATGTTGTCCTAGGTTCTGCTTATCTCTGAGGCAAAGAAGAATTTTCATAGTGATTCCTGTATGCAGGTGGGCTTCTGCTAGGCTGATGTGCTTATTTCCAGTGAGTGTAAGGGAACCTAGAGAAGCCTTTGTAAATACCACTACTGTCAATTCGTGAGACAAAACATTTCTGGAACTATATGAAAGCAGCATGGTAAGGAATAATTTTTATTTTATTTCTTCTCTAAATAATCTCATTAAAGACAGAGAACTATAACCAGAGAACCAGTGTGTTTCATAAACGTGAATCATAGAATCATAGAATCATAGAATGGTTCAGGTTGGAAGGGACCTTAGAGATCATCTTGTTCCAACCCCCCTGCCATGGGCAAGGACACCTCCCACTAGACCAGGTTGCTTAAAGCACCATCCAGCCTGGCTTTGAAGACTTCCAGGGAGGGGGCATCCACAACTTCTCTGGGCAACCTGTTCCAGTGTCTCACCACCCTCACAGTGAAGAATTTCTTCCTTATATCTAGTCTAAGTCTACCCTCTTCCAGTTTATAACCATTACCCCTTGTCCTGTCATTATCTATCCTTGTAAAAAGCCCCTCCCCAGCTTTCCTGTAGGCCCCCTTCAGGTACTGGAAGGCTGCTATCAGGTCCCCCTGCAGCCTTCTCTTTTCCAGGCCGAAGAGTCCTAACTCTCTCAGCCTGTCCTCGTAGGGGAGGTGCTCCAGCCCTCTGA
>WBMW01001391.1:0-14067 GCA_013396635.1 Penelope pileata
CTTAAAGAGAGCTTATAAACAGATGGGAGACCAGCTTTTTACACAGTCTGATAGTGACAGGAGGAAGGGGAATGGCTTTAAACTAAAAAAGGGAGTTTTAGGTTGGATGTTAGATGGAAATTCTTTACTCAGATTGTGTTGAGGCACTGAAATAGTGCCCAGAAATGCTGTAGATGCTCCATCCCTGGAGGCGTTCAAGTCCAGGTTGGATGGGGCTCTGAACAACCTAATCTGGTGGGTGGCAACCCTGCAAAAGACCATCTGTAAGGTCCTTTCCAACTCAACCCATTTTATGATTAACCTGAAGAACTGCCCGCTGATAGATGTCATGGATGTAAGCAGTTTACGCAGGTTCAAAACAAGGTTAGACAGTCTTGTGTAAGATAAATCCATTTCATTTTTACTCAAAGAAACACACAGAAATAGACTTCCAGTCTCTCTGAGATACAAATGACTGGATAGCAGGAGTCATTTACACACATGCTGCTCTTTTCTTGTCAGAAGTTTATACACTTCCTTAGACTACCTACATTTAACAACTACTAGAGAAGGGATTCTGGTCCACCAAACTTTGATCTAACCCAGTACATTTCTATGGGCCATAAAAAAGTGCAGACATTTTCAAAGCACCGTTTCAGTTTTAGCTCCATGAATAGTACAAGGAACACCACTCACCACAGCTATTAATTTATACTCTCCACAGCACATCCAGTATAACATACATTACTCACATGCACAACACACAGACTCTCAGCTGGTGTACTTGATCTGCCAGTTATCTTATTTTCCTGAGTCTCTGCAACTAACTCACATCTTTAAAACCTCACAATACAGCACAATATAGTCATTGTTATATTGTCATAGTCCAAAATCAATTGATTACATAATTTCCACTGAAGAAATCAGCGTCCTCTACTGAAGCAATCATTTTCCCACAGTACAAAATGTAAATTGTCACCAGTTTATGGAGTCAATCTGCTTTGGAAAACCATCTGTTGTGAATCTAATTAAGTATAACAGTGGATTGGAAAAGTTGTATTGAATTTATTTAAAATGAAGAGATTATGCACTGAATGCCATTAAAACTTGCTGGTCAGTTTCTACTAAGACCACAAAGTGCAACTCCTCCATTATCATTAGCTCCAGTATAAAGTGACCTCACAGCCTGCCCTTTGCAGGTGACAGTACACAATACAGAATCACAGAAGCCTGGCTCTGATCTGAAGGTATGCATTTTCCCACACTGTATATTTTTAAGAGTTCAATACCAAAAAGAGTGGAAAAATAAACTTTTAAGAATATGCTTCCTGATATCTGCAGATAACAACTTTGTAATGTAATTCTGTAGGAATACAAGCTTTAACAGAAAACTGGCACTTTCAGCTGAGTGCCGCAGGAAGAAATATTTCATATCAGTTTCTTGTCCCCTTCTGAATCAGCCTGAAGAAGAGTGATAGCATGGTACTGAGAGATGTACCACATAGCTTACAGTTCCAACAAGATGAACAATAATGCACTAGAATCAGATTTACTATGCCATATCTAAAGTCAAATAAAAAGGAAAATCAGGTATCCAACAACATGCATTAGTATTCCAGTGGTAGATTCAGATGCACTTCTTATACCATTTGACTAAAAAGAGATAGTGTCTTGAGCAACGGTTAGGATTTGCACCCTGGTATCCCAAATAAATGTCATGTAAATTGCCAGCAGTATATTTCCTCAAAATTATCCTTGCGGTTACAGTGGATTAAACACATCAATTAATTATTATTCTAAATCACTGTCTAATGTATTTGTTAAGGGCAAATATATTTATTCCATCCAAAAGAAACAACAGTACTTCAGAGTTGGATGAGAGAAGGCTGTGCTGCCATTCAGCAAGACCGGGACAGGCTGGACAGTTGCATGGAGAGGAACCTTATGAGATTCAGCAAGGGCAAGCGAAGAGTCCTATACCTGAGGAAGAATAACTGCATGCATCAGTACAGGGCTGACCTGCTGGAAAGGAGCTCTGCAGAGAAGGACCTAGGTGTCCTGGTGGACACCAGGTTGACCATGAGCCAGCAGCGTGTCCTTGTGGCCAAGAAGGCCAATGGTATCCTGGCATGCATTCAAAAGAGGGTGACCAGCATGTTAAGGGAGGTGATCCTCCCCCTCTACTCTGCCCTGGTGAGGCCACATCTGGAGTACTGTGTCCAGTTCTGGGCTCCTCAGTTCAAGACAGGGAACTTGCAGACAGAGTCCAGCAGAGGGCCACAAAGATCATTAGGGGCCTGGAACATTTCCCTTATGAGGAAAGGCTGAGAGACCTCGGACTGTTCAGCCTGAAGAAGACTGAGGGAGGGTCTTATCGGTGCTTATAGATATCTAATGGTGGGAGTCAAGTAGGTGGGGCCAGGCTCTTTTCAGTGGTGTCCAGCGACAGAGCAAGGGGCAACAGGTACATACTGGAACACAATAAGTTCCGTACTCAGGTGAGAAAAAACTTCTTTACTTTGAGGGTTACAGAGCACTGGAACAGGCTGCCCAGAGAGGCCGTAGAGTCTCCTTCTCTGGAAATATTCAAAACCCACCTGGACACTTTTGTGGATGATAGGGATTGTCTTGCATTATCTAGCAAAAGGAAAATGTATACGGCCTAGTAGTAATGGGGAATTAGATAATCATCATCATAGGAATTTAGAAGGTTGTATGGAAGATTAATTAAGATTTTCAAAAAGGGAACAGAAACAGGGCTGAGTAAAAACCCACCTGTGTGCCAGTACAGAACTCAACAATATAAGCTGCTCATGAGGTCACATAGTCCTGAGGCTATGGACCTCCTCCCCTGTAAAGCCCTAGGCCAAGGTTGGGCAAAAATCTAACCATCTGCTAGAATAGAAGGAAAGGGTAACAAATGGGTAATTTTTGAAGAATCTACTGACAACGGAGAATGAACAAGACATTGAGAAGACAGAGTATCAAGAAGCAGAGCAAGGAGGATGGTCTGATCAACTCATGACCTTTGACTCATTAAAGAGGGGTCTCAAGAGGGGAGTGTCTGGGAAGGATCAATGAGGGAAACAAAGTACTATGAGAAATCGTGGTCACGTGTTACGAGATAATGATGAGACAATGGTTGAGAGGGTGTGGAAAATGTGTGGAAAATCAGAGTTCGAGGCTGTACCCTGCACGGTGGGAGCCCAGTATATACTGTTAAATAAAGCAAGAACCTAAGAGACCCATTTGACTCTCCAACAGTTTTTAACAGCTTTCCTGTGTAACCTACTGTCGGGAACCTGCTTTAGCAGGGAGGTTGGACTTGATGATCTCCAGAGGTCCCTTCCAACCCCTACTATTCTGTGATTTTGTGATTCTGTGTAACAGTATTAATCTTCATCAAGGTAAATAATACTAATAATTATCTTCCAAACATTTGGCTCATCACAGCTATAATTTTTAAATCTGCATTCTTCCTAGAGACAGGCTTGTTTAAAAAACAATAGTTTCCTTCAAATTACACACAAGATCCACTCCTTCTCTGTTCAAATTATTAAATGTATTGTCACTATAGCAGCACATGCTGCTTTTCCCCTGAAGTCCTATTGCTTGATTGTTTTCCCTATTAATTCTCTAGTTATCCTAGAATTTCAATGAGCCAACCTTAACTCTGAGTACAATAATATTTATGCTTGTACTTTTCTTTTTCAATACATTAGTAAACAAAATGAAGGAAAGTCCTCATCAATCATTTCAGTTTATCTGTTCCTCTGAATTTTACTGGAAATTGCTTATATTTAACCAAATTTCATGCATTCAGAAAGAAAACTATTGTTCTCCAGAAGTATTTTTATGAGTAGGTACCAAAGGTTATCTCAATAGTACTCAGTAGAATAATTAATACCAGGATTGTCAAACAAATTCAATTGCATTCTTTACAATCATTATGTAAAATAATTAATAAAGGGTAGAGAATTTGCAATACAGTTTTGCTTTCTTGTTTGAGGTTTTTGCATTTGTCTTGCTTAACTCATGCCTAAATACAGCTTGATAAATTTAAACATGGCCACTTATGAAAATACACTTTTTTTTCAGAAGTGTTACATAAAGGAACATTAAGGAGAAGATACTAATAACTGCATTTTTTAGAACAGAATAAAGGTCTTGTGTACATTACCAAATCAAACAGAACTACTGTGGAAGTTCCATTAAAGAAAATCATAAAACAACCCTCTACCTTGAATAAGTCTGAAAAATTACTTAATGTTATTCTCTTAGAATGGGGAAAATACACATTGTTTTCTTTCACTTAAATAAAAGGAAGGCACTCTTTCTTCTCAAAATACAAACAGATGCAGAGTGATTCTATTACTGCTGCTGGTTAGCTCAGTGAACATTATGAATGCTGCCGTAAAAGTTTAAGAGTCCTCTGATTTGCACAAAGAATATTAATATTACGTGCAGCACATGATTAAGCTACATGTATGCTTCCCTTGGGTCAACAAAAAATGCATCCCAAATTTCCAATGAGTAGCTGAACAGTTCCCTCCCCCAACCCTGTTTTTCTTTTTCTTTTATTAAGATAGGAACTTTTCATGCACTTAATTTGTCACACAGTACCCTCTTCTTGTGAAAAGGTCACTGTTTAAGTTGCTGATAAATCTGTAAACAAAGCTAATCTTTTTTGCATAGTACTTAACATATTCTTCCGCTTCCAATTATTTACAAGTCCAATTTGAAGATTACAAGTGGAAATAATAGAAATTATTAATCAAAATAACATAAATATTTCAATTCTGTTTCATTCTTGATGTTATCTTATACCTTAATCATGAGCAATGTTGTATCCATGATATTCACAACTAATGAAACACACAGACTTACACTGAATTCTATGTACATACGACAGGTTCCATTTGATTTCTTAAGATACAGAACTCAGAAGTATCTTGCATGAGGTTCTTTCTGTAACAATTTCTCTCCTAGTCGTGCTACCTCAAAGAATTAAGACCGATGAATCTATTAGGATATATTAAATTCCAGCGGAGTTTTGAATAAGAAGTTCTGTACAGTTAAAACTAAGTAATGGCTAGCAGCTTACAATACAAACAATTTCATTCTGCTATTATATGTAGGGATACTTAGTTCTGCTTTACAATTACTACAGTTATTGCTGTTTTAACTGGCTAGACTATCTGAAACAAATGATGAACAAAGAATACATGTTGACTATTTTGTTTTACAGCATTACACACCATTACATTTCCTTCAAGTCAGTGATTCTAACCAATCAATGCAAAGGAATCAATCAGATCTTTATGAACTCCAGCGGACTTGTAATTGAGATGAATGTACTAAGGCTAATTACTGGTTAGCTTAGATGGAGGAAACAAGTTATTTCATTTTAAATTGCCACAAGCAGTTCTGAAGGCTACTTTTAATGAAACACAAAAATGTTTACAAATGAGGATAAAAGACTTGTCAAATAATCTGTATGTGTTTTGTAAACATTTTTTTTTATATATGGCAGGGGGAGGACCACTTTGAAAAGCAGTATCAGAACAAATGTGTAACTATCCTCAGAAAAGTTTAGAACAGAAATAAAACATCAGGCATCTAGTTAGTGTAAAACAAGATAGCTTTGCTAAAGTCAACAGCACTACAGTATTAATTTGAGATCAAAACCTCATTAAATTCCCTGTTTACATCTAGTAATTTTTAAAATGAGTAAAAAGTGTTTTTCTCTTAGCAGAAAGCCTCTGAAGCAGCTGAAAAACAACATCAATTCACTGCAAACTAGGAAAGCCATGGAACACACAAAAAGCTTGTTCTGACAGGAATCCAGCATGACAAAAGATGTTGAATGGATCACCCCATTCAGCATGAAAACAAATAATCATTCAGCCTGCAATTCTTCCCTTACAATCTTATTAAGGCACCATGTAAACAAATGATATATTTTTTTAATCTTTTAGTCATCTACATAAAACCCTGTTTCTTTTAGCCTGCTATACTAGTTTACCTTCTCAAATGCCCTCACTTAATGAGCTTTTACTGACTGTTGTGCCTCTCAGTCTTTCTTAAATGGCTCTTCCTGCCATCTGTAAAATACCTGAGCAAGAAACTAATATCTTACAGAGGACAATGCAATGCCTTGCAGAGATAGCATGCAAGCTGGGAAAGAAGTAAAGGTAAGAATGACTTTCAAGATCAAGTAGATTAGTGAACACATACGAAAATACACATTGGCACCCACACTGAGAGCAAAGTAAGCCTACTGGAATTCGAGATCTTTTGCTGGTTCAACTCATAAGCAAAGGAGGTGTTATACCTGATTTTAAGGACTAAATGAGCAAGGTTAACAGGTAACTCACTGGTTCTTTTTCCTATAAGGATAAACAAACTGCTCAGATGTTTTCTGGATGATGTTCACACTGAGACAGGCTAAACTATCATACACATTTCATTTTCATATTCAGTATTTGGGTGACAAGCATAGTAGGTTAATCTCCACCTACTGGAGCTTAAGTATCTCTCCCAAAGGGAGATCTTACTATTTCTTCCTCCCATTGGACTTTCTGAGAACATACACACATTGTATAACCTGAGAGCTCCTTTGTACATGTTTCTTGTGCATCAGTAAAGTTTCTCAGGTCTGGCAAGCTCAGTACAATCTTGTACAGTAAACAGAAAGTATACCAGCCTTTCACCAAGGCTGTACTACCTAACATAATAGTGTTCTTAGTTAAAGAAATAAGAGTTAAAACAAGTAGATGCTGTGAATGCTATCATCTTGCTTATAAATACACTGTATACTATTTATAAAAAAAAAAAAGAGAGAGAGAGAGAACACCTTACCCCCAAATATAATTCATAAATTGTACAGGTAGATGGTTTTTAACACAAAAAGTGACCATTGCCATTATACTTGATAAGAAAATAGAAATAGGACTGTATGAAGTTTGATGTTGCAATATTTAGATTTAGAAGTAAAAATCATGATACTGAGTCTTATGCACTATGTTGCTTTCCATGACACAAGGTATAAATGACTTTTGTATTATCTGCAATTTTGTATTATCCAGAATCAATCTTATAATACTCTCGTGATCAAAGAATGAGAAACTATATGCAATTTAAGTGTGAGGTAGTATTTCAACTCAACTGAGATGAGTTCATTCTGAAATTTCAGTTGTTCATATTATCTCACATGAAAAGACAACATTAATAAACAGAAAGATGAGACCACTTCTTATTGATTTGTTGTTAGGTTTACAAATATCTCACTAAAATTTCTCAAAGCAGGCTTCCTCTTTTACTCTCAAATTAACTGTAAACACAATGCCAACTTACTTGGAATGTTTGTGTAACAGCAAGGCTGGAAAGAAGTGTATTTCTGATCTTCTCACAGTGGGGACCCACCAATTCTGACAGTGTCTTTAAACATATTTTACACAGTAATAATATTACAAGATAAATAAAAGTACTTTATATCAGAGTATTGCATGAACACATGCAACTTAACACACTGGATTGCATATATTTGTCAAACATCTTCAAATTTTACCGCTTCAGCAAAATCAGATGACAAAATATGTCTAGTAATGGCTGTACTGACAAACCTGGTATGCTCCAGGGCCAGGAGTGTCTCTTCAGTCTGTTTTGGTTCCTTAAAATGTTTCACTTTGGAATCATATGCAGAAATGTGGAAAGCTGACTTCATCACAGGACAGTACACACCAGAACCTACAAAATCAGAGAGGAGGAGCAATTAAATTTTCAAATCAATAGCTTTCTTTTTTTAAAAAAGGACTGAATCATTTCTTCATCTAATTATGTAAACAGACACACCTCTTACTATCTTTCAGAGAATAAAATGAGTTAGTAGAATATTTAAATATCCTACTATCCTTTTAAAAATATTTGCAATAATATCAAAAGCAGATCATGCATTTCAGTCTTCTGGAAGAGACTACTGTGAAGTATGGACATATTTCCACCATATTGACACAGTGGTTTAGCTTTATGAGGTGGAAAGTGCAAGCTCAGTCTCCATTCTATAGGGGCTTTGGCATTTCTAGCAACAAATTAGCTGCCACAGAAGGGACAAAATTTGATAATATTAAAACGGTAAGAACCATGTCATGTACAGACAGGACATAAGGTACGGTGAGTTTGGAGATTCACATTGAGAAATCTATTTATTTTTTTTCAGTCTGTCTTCACCAGCAAAAAAGAAATCGATTCAAATGCAGTTCCACCCTTACAGAATAATCTAGCATAGTACATCTGAGCAAGACGTTCTTATAACATCATCTCATCTTTCCTATATCAGGAAAATCTCTAAGTCTTGTCTAGGAGAATTTCCACCATTTTATCCCATTAAATTCCCTGCTTAATCATACTGCTTTAGTAGATTACAGAAGGCCTCAGTAAATATGCTAAAACAAGCAAGCACTGTGTCCCTATGTGCCTACAATCACTATGGAAAGCCCACTGCTGAGGGAAGGAATATTTCCTTACTTTGTTTGTGTGATTTTGTCATTATGTTTTCCAAAAAGCTTTGAATATCTCAGAATTTTTTTTATGATTACAGTATCATTAGGGAAAATTTCTGATCCTGCATATAGATTCATCTTTCCTATTCAAATACTATGTTGCCTAGCAGAAATGCTAGACGCTTTATTGTAAATGCTATTACATTTCCCAGTGAATACTTCTGCCTTTACTGTGGAATGGGTGAACTTTCTTACAGCGATATAATAATCAATGGAGGACAGGAGCCTCACAATTAATTTAATTTTGACCATAAAATTACAAGATTGTGTTGTGGTTTGAGCTGGCAGGGCTAAATACCACACAGTCTTTTGCTCACTCCCTCCACCCAGCTGGGATGGAGGAGGGAATCGGAAAAGCAGAATTCGTGAATTGAGATAGAAACTATTTAGTAAGACAGAAAGGGATAGTAGAATAAAAATAACAGTAGTGATAAGTATATACAAAACAATTGATGCACAAAGCAATTGCTCACCAGCTGCCAACCAATGCCCAGCCATTCCAGAGCAGCAGCCCCTCCCCAGCTCACTCCCCTCAGTTTTATAGTTCACATGATGTCATTTGGTATGGAATATCCCTTTGGCCAATTTAGGTCAGCTGCCCTGATCCCATCCCCTCCCAGCTCCTTGTGCCCTTCTGGCCCCCTCACTGGCAGGGCAGTACGAGAAGCTGAGACAACTGAAATATCTTTGGCTCAGTACAGCAAGAAAGTATAAACATCAGTACTTAATCTGTTTTGTTTTCTTTCTAGAACCAAAACATAGCCTCATACAAGGCTAGAAACTAAGACAGATCACTACATTAAGAATACTAGATGGGAAATCATCCTTTTCTAATTTTCACTTCATAGTATCAATCTGGACTTTCTCTATGGGTATATTTTCCCTTTTACATTCTGATCTTTACCCAAGCTCAGATGTATCACATTTGTGTTCTCAAGGATCTTTCCCTTGTGAATTTGTACACCAACTATCACAACAGAGCACTGATCAGGGCTCAGGCACTGCTGTGATAACAAAAATAAGCAAGTATTTTTCCTAGACACTGGCCAAGAAATGACTACATGCAGGGCTCAGTCAAACAACAAAGTCTATTAGAACAAGATCAGAATCTCATTTATTTAGGAGCTGTGTGTCTAGACCAATGTTAGCCTGAATGATAAATATGCATCATCTTGTGATCAAGATCTACTTAATTCCATAGAACTTGAATACATATTTTCTAGTGAATTACTTGCAAAAATTATTCAGCTGTAGTTTGATACTTAACAGGTTTTCTGCTCTTAGCATTTGTCATGAGCTTATTCTTCAAAATCCTTTCTCAGAGCATGTATACAACTTTTAATACTTCAAAAAATCATAATGAATTACTTTTTGGATGTAACTTTATTACATTTTAAAACATTTTTTCAGTATTGGGTGTTAAAGAAGACATAATTCCATAAGCTGCTTGATGTCATCTTTCTACATTATAACTGCTTTAAAACATTTAGCATTAAAATGTTTCTGTACTCTACAGTTTTAATCTAAGACCATGTTCTCTATTATGTATGCTGCTACTCACATGATACAGGTCAAAGATCTGCATAGCCTCTCAAGCATAACTTCTTAGTTGAATTACTTAGAGTATCTTCCATTTATTTACTAAAATGCCACACTTTAATCACAGGTCAATGAAGAATAAAAACTTCTCATTAGAAATCAAATATCTATGAAAAGGTATACCTGCATCCTGATTGGCATATAATGGGAAAATCAGAAGCAGGTGATTCTTATAATTTTATATTTTCCAGTCGTATGGTAATGCACTCTCTATGAAATGTCAACCAATGCTATAGGGCAAAAACAGCAGAGGACATGAGGAATGGGTAATTTAAAATGAAAATCCATGCCTTTGGCTTCTCAGTCTGAGCATTAGAAGAGGCCTGGAGAATTGCTTTTGCAAATAAGAGATTTTAAATCTCAAGTAGATCAGAAGCATGGATTTGTCTTTGCAACAAGGAAAGAATTTGCCATCCACATATTATTCACTTGTTCCTTTATTGTTAGCCACTTTTACAACATTTTATAAAGCTAGAAAAATCTACTGTGAATAAAAAAGGTATAGTAGAGGATGTATAATAAAAGGGAAAGTGTAATATCATAGAGGAGTTTTGAGATGTTAAGTTTCTGATATATTCTGATCTTCCTTCCCTAAACTCTGATATAGGAATACAAAATGGATAAAAGAATGTATAATGAAAATACTTCTATCTAAGAAGCAGGAAGGTTATTATTATTCCAATAATTATATCAGAGAGGTATTGGATAAAAACACCATATCATGAACTAACAAAGACTAATTACTAAGTAATCTATATTTTCATAAAACATGAATAAGTATGCAATGGGAAATATTGCATGGGAGCTTATACAGAAGAGACTGTACCAGATTTCACT
Organism: Penelope pileata; assembly: GCA_013396635.1. Lineage (NCBI taxonomy): Eukaryota > Metazoa > Chordata > Aves > Galliformes > Cracidae > Penelope > Penelope pileata. Next base: position 10,977 of record WBMW01001391.1, read on the forward strand.
GGACTTCCGTGAGCTGATCTTTGTTTACAATAAGAAAATTACATTAATTGTTTTAGAGCTATTAACAATCATTAAGGGAACAAATGCTGGAGATTTCAAGCAATATGATTATAAATAAGACACAAATCCAAAATCTTTATTAAAGAAAAAGACCTCCACGTTTTGTCATACAAAAAAATCAAATCAGATAAATCATTTTCATCAGATCAAATCATACTGAAGTCTTTTTGTTTGGATACAGTTAAGGCTACAGTAATCTCTCCAGCTAGGTAGATAATTTGTTCCAAAAAAAAGAAAAAAAAAAAACAACCACATTAGCAGGTAATAATGAAATGAATCCTTTGAACAATAGTTCAGAAAATAACACAGCAGGCTCCAAGTTCAATTTGGAACTGTAAATAGAATTATTAGGATTCACGTTCCCAGGACACGCTCCTCACCGGGCCACTGACAGTAGCTTTTTCTCCACTTCTCAGATGAGAACCTACATAGCTGAACACAGTGCTGCTCAGCTATGGAAGGTCCACTCAATTTGGGAATTTTCAAATTATTTTATTTGAAATACTATTACTAGAGAAAAGACTGTTAACTGTTACCCATGTTCCATCTATTCAAGAATACTGTAGCACAACAGCCTTTACATTTACAAGAGATTTTAATTGGTCTCAGCTGCATGTGATTAAGTCAGGCAGGTAGAAGAGTCAGAATTCATGGCAGTTGCCTATGTGGAAAAAAAAATACAGCAAAGACACTGAAGGCTCTGTTTCATTTAAAGCTATTTCTCTATTAAAAATAATAATAATAACATATACAAGGACTGCTCTGAAAGTAATGCCTCCTATTTTATTATGCTGCTCCACATCACCAGAGGCCAATGTTGGTGGGATGTCAGTAGAGGTTGAACCTCTGTTCCACTTTGTTGTCACATGACAGATGGCAGCAGAGAGGCAGTCTGACCAAATGGTGTCTGTCATGGAAAGCAACGGTGTGTAACTGAATTCCTCCATGCAGAAAAAATTGCACCCACTGACATTCATCAACACTTGCTGAAGTTTTAGGGAGACAAAACAGTGCATATGAGCCCCGTGAGCCGGTGGGTGGTGCGTGTCAGCAGCAGCAACAGTGATGCAAAAGACAAGCCATGTTCTGGACAGTCATGCAGATTGTTACAGGAATGGCATGCAGGCTCTTATTCATCACTGGCAAAAATGCATAGCTAATGGTGATGACTAAGTTAAATAATAGTGTTTTGTAGATGAGATTTTGCTCTATTGAAGAGTGTTATTGTGCTCTTTGCATCTGCTTTAGTTTCCATGGAAATAGTGACCTAGGTATACACATATCATGTAGCAATGTCTTCACTCGAGTAGGCATCAGGAATTCAAGCAGACTCTCTCCTCAGTGGTTACCTAAGTCCCTGCATCTGTACACGTGGTCTATATATTTTTCCAATGAGTAAGTCACTAAAAAAGTCCCTGCTGCACTAGGTATGATAAATTCTTTTTCTTTAATGAGTATAAAATAAGCAGTGCTGTGTTCTGTTCCAGCTTCTCCTCCCCTCTTTTCTATCAGTGGAACAGCAGCATGAAAAGTATCCCTTCTGAGATGGGAGTTGGACATAGGGCCAAAAGAACACTCAAGAGGGACCCTTCCCCTTCTGCACTATTCAGGTCATAATACCAAGTTCTGCAAGATTATGAGATGCTCAGACAAAACAAGAAGGTAGGGGAATTATTTCTCCTACCCTTTCCTGAGAAAAGGAATGAATGTTTTCTCTTTCCATTTGTACAAGGGCTTTACAACTATTATTTACACTTCTGACACTTCACGATTAAATTTTTATAAGATTTTCTACTATTGATGAAGCTAAGGGCAATAAATGGGCTGCTATGTTTTGCAAAGGATAATTCTGTAATTTGTGAAAATACCAGTAAGCTTTCTGAATTCAATGTTAAAGTTTTATAATCTTATATAAGGAATCCTTTTGTAGCTTATGACATAATACCCTAGGGTTAAAAAGATCTGAAGCATAGTAAGCACAAGCTGCTGAAAGAGCAGTGTTTTTCTGAAGCCTGGTTTTCTCAATCCTTTAAGCATGGTGTAAAGCATCTTTTACCACTTTCTCTTCAGGTTGTGAAAGTGGATATGTTTATGGGCTCCAGTTACTCCAATTATGTTGTAATTATTAATTCATAGGAGAGGCACATTAAGCTCTAAATGAATGCTGATACAAATAGTGGGGAAATGTAGATATAAAAATACATTTTGGGGGGTGCAGGCTTCTAAACAGCAGTTGTCAGGAGATTTCATACTCTGTTTACAGTAAACATAGCAGCAAGATCATTGCACAATTTTGCAAGCAGTGGAAGAAAGATTCCCAAAACCAAAGGCAATATCCATTAAACCACAGTACCATTTCTGTAAACCAGCAAAACTCAATGATTTTTCAAGCAGTTTAACAGTCACTGGAGGACCATTATAGCAGGTCTGAGTCCAGATAGAGAGTACGAGAATCAAAGGCAGAAGCTTGCAGACTCAAAAGGATCTTCAATCTCTGGTGGGAAACATTTGAAAGAAAATAAAAGATTTTTTTATTTTAACATTGGAGTCTGGAGCACATAAATGTATTGTGTAGCATCACTTTTTGGTCTGTGAAATTCAAAACCTGTATAGTTGGATACAGATAAGCAGTACATATAAATAAAATAATTTTATGGGGCTAATCTGATTAAAGACGTTAGGATTTTGTATTTTTAATGTAAACTATTTGCATGTTTTGGATTCATAAATATTATTAGTTCACTAACAACAAATGTATGAGAGACAAAAATTTAATACAGTACAACAGAATCAAACAGCCGTAGAATATCCTGAATTGCAAGGGACCCACAAGGACCATCAAAATAAACTTCTGGCTCCACACTGGATAACACAAAATTCAAACTCTATGTCTGAGAGTGTTGTCCAAATGCTCACTGAATTCCAGCAGCTTGGGGACAGGACAACTGCCCTGGGGAGCCTGTTCCAGTGTCCAACCACCTCCTCAATGAAGAATCTTTTCCTAATTCCCAGCCTGACCCTCCCCACCCTC
>WBMW01001391.1:14106-47558 GCA_013396635.1 Penelope pileata
ACCCCCTGCCCTGGATGCAGCTCCATGCCATTCCCTCAGGTCCTGTCACTGTCACCAGAGAGAAGAGAACAGTGACTGCCCTTTCGCTACACTTGTTTAATTTAGTATTTTTCATCTCAGTTGTGTATGATCTTAAATTCTGTGGACTTCTGTGCATGTCCCAAAGAAAGTACATAGACTCTAGCCTCCAGGCATATGGATTCAAATTCAAAAATAAAAATGAAAATACAGGAAAAAATAGCATTAATAATGTTGAAATAATTTATTTTCCTATATTTATCCTAAGCAATATACAATGTTCTGATGTCAAATAGTTTGACAAATGCTTCCAGAATGACTTACACAATCCTCTAACTAGACATGTAATTGCAAGAAAAAAAACTACGTAAAATTAAGCATCTTTCTTCAGATATATGATAGTTGAGCTTTTGTGGGTGGACTGACAACTGGATACATCTTTTCCATCCATTTACCAGGACAGATATGTCATATTTAATGAATTTCATTTCTGACAACTGCAGCACAACTTTGATTCTTCACTCATATTTTTGATTTTGATGGCAGTTTTAAAGGAAATTCTTTTTAAAAGGAAGTGCAACTAGAACATCAGTTTCTACCTTTATCTTCTTTTCAAGAACTTCTGTTCAGTTCAGTTCAAAGATATCTGTCACTCTCAGAGCTCTGACAGCATTAATTAATGGACATTTTCCACTTCTGGCATTATCATATATAAAAAACATTCCACAAGCTAAGTTAAATTCTCATTTGCACATACACAACTCATTGTATTGAAAATACACAGGAACATGTCCTACGTAGCAAAAGCTGCCATAAATCTGTAGTGATAGTAATAACAGATGTTTTTAAACACATTTCATAACTAGTAGTGTTAGATATAATTAAATATGTATAGTGAGAAAAATATGTTAAAAGAATACCATTTACGAAGTCATCATACAAAGGAGAAGTAAATAATATCATAAATTCCAGGTAATCATTAAATTTTTTTAGACATTATTAAAAAATAGTGATAACTGATGCTGATTCATAAGACTTTGTTCAAGAAACTAGGTGAACCCATTGAAAGCTACTTCTTTGTGGTAAATAATACATAAAATAAACCACATATTTATTGTGTTGATTTTATAAAGTGCAGCAAAAAATAAGTGTCCTTACAGTCCAACATTTTACGGACTACTGTGTGGAATGCATCAGTGTGAGGCTACAAGTTCTAATATGTTTCACCATTTATTGTCAACAAATGCTATGACTCTTACAGCAACAAAGGTGAAGAAAAGGAAAAGCAAGTACAGGCTGCATGCTTTTGAAGACGCATGATTTTCAGCATGTGTCTCACAGCACATAATGAAGTTGATGTCATCCTTACAAGATTAAACTATTGTTCACCTTACCCTGAGTGACCTCTGCTGGTAAAAATAACTTACAGGCACGTACACATTAAAACTCTCAACTAACAGTACATTTGCCATAAAGTTGTGTACATACATGCACATATACAGAAGCACACTCACATTCATTTTTCTTTATATCAGGTAGATGTATACCTGTAATTAAGGTATTTGCATGCTTAGGCAGTTAGTGTTCAAGCAACACTGAATTTATGCTTTGAGGCACCAAGGTCATCTTTGTTCCTGAGTCCTTTAAAGATCTATGCAGCTAGAGCTTGGTTTAGAAGCAGTGTATTTAAAGCAGAAACTAATGAATAGCCAGTGGCATACCTGGAGATTATATTTATGTATAGGTCTAATAGGTAACAACATGGTACAGAATAGCTTCTTCCATTCATCTTTCTGGAAGGAACATCTAAATCTGAAATGCAGCCTTGTGTATTCTGTGTGGTTTTTTTGAGATCATAAACTGGTACAATCAAATCTTATCTATCATTCTTAATCAATACAAATCAGTGATAAAAGTAACGTCTGGTTTTACATATTCTTAAGTATAAATCAAATTTATTTATTCTGCAGAATATCAGAACAATGTTGTGAAATGTTTTAATTAAATGGTTACTTCTAATTTAAATAAAAGTAGTTAGAACTATGAGATTCTTATAATCCAGAAGAAGACAACTAAATCATATTAATTTGCAGAGTTATGTCTGCATGATAAAAAACATTCACAAACTACTAGATTAGAAATGGCAAGAAAGCACAAAGTATTCATTAAGAATAGGTACTCAGAGCCACCAGTTTTGATATCTATCCATAAATATTTCTGAAATAGCATGAAAAACAAGCCAAGTGATTTTTCATGTTTTTGATATTGTAACCTACATCTAAACTCTGAGATATTCACAGAACTGTCACAATTGATACACTCTAAAGAGTTTTGACCAAGAAAATTATTACAATTCATGACTGCTGATTACTGCAATATTCTTTCTTATTTAACAATGTCTATGGAAGAAAGAGGAACACATTAAGTCTCTGCTTCAGCAAATACTGAAATCTATTTATATGCAAATAAGCTATCTGTTATTAGTATGAGAAGAAACATAGGCATAAAGGAAGAAATAAATTATCACTAGAAACCCTTAATGAAATCTATTTCAAAACATAACATTTTACAAGAGCCCTCACTCATGTAATATTTGTTCAAGCCTAGAAGGGAATTGATGATTTCCTTACTTAGATGAGAAATGATACTACATTATTTCCCATGCCAATTTGTTATATAAAATGCATTTATCCTTCCATAGGAAAAACTTGCTAATTGTAAATATACTTTCTCCCTCTAAAGAAGTGTATTCTCACGCTACAATGAAATTTTATGTTCATTTTTCTACTGGAAATTTTAAATTATTCCTATTTGTTGTTAAATTATGAACATAAGAATGTGCAAAAAGCTTGAGATTGTACTGTTTTATTCTAAGAATACAATTCAAATAATAAAACAACCTCTTAGAAAATTTGTCTTTGTGGCTGAAAATCCCAAATCAGATCCAGTGCCTGTTTTTTTGTCTTTAAAAAAAAAAGAGCCACCACTTACTGCCTATAAGATGTCAATAGTCTAAAATCTGTTTCACTGAAATAAAAACGTTAGATAACTCAATTGAAACATAGAGTGAATTACACAAAGAAAAGCAGGAAAATGTAATGTCTAAAACCTACATTCAGAGTTTTGAATAGGTGATGGCTAGCCTAGATGTCAAAATTCTAACTACCAGCTCATCTTACTCCTCCAAGCATATGATTATTTTCCTTCCCAGAAGATGTTTTCATGTAAGCTATACTTAAGAGGCAATAACCACAGGCAGGTTGACACTGCACTATGATATCTTCAGAAAGACTTTTTCAGACAACTACTCAGATTTTCAGACAACTACCCAGAAACCACTTCTCTGAATACATCATTTTAAATATACCCTCTTTCTGTGAAATTCTGTTGAGTACCTTGGGAACCTCATTCAATAGAAAATTCTCCACCCTACTATTTAAGCTTCAGTTCCAAGACAAAAATACCACACTGCACTGTAGACAACATAGAAGCTTGCTGCACCTGACATGGACGTAGACAGGATATTACAATTTGAATTTCAATTGAAGAACACTAAAACAACAAGAGACAGTACGTGAGTAATCTGTAACATTGCTAATGGGTAAGCAGCAACAACATATGAGTAGCTTCTAGTACAGCCAAGCTTACAGTCAAATGGAGATCCAAGGCATGATTGCAACACAAGGAATAGGAAAATGTGCAAGCAGTAAAATCCGCAAGAAAAGAGGATATAGAACAGGAAGGAAACATTTGTGGAGAAGTCAGAAGAGTTCTTGCTCCAAAAAAACAAGATGCAGGAGCAGATAAAATCCTCTCTTATTTCTTTTGAGAATGAGATGAGGAGCACAAAAAAACAAGGATGTGAATTAAAAATCAAGAAGAGTAAGGTCACCCTTTGGCTTCAGCTTCTAACTGAAGATGGCTGGAGCCTGGCACCACAGCCTCAGCGACTGAGAACTGTGTGGACCATGGCCTCCAGCACTAATGACACAGCATCTGCTCTGTGGGGCTGTACCCACAGCTAATGTGGGATATGATCATTAAGGACCATCTGTTTGAATACTTAGCGATAGTGATTGACAATGAGTCAGAGCTAACCATCAGCATAAAGTGTGTTGCTAATGAATGTCAGCCCCACAAAGCGGTGCTCTGAAGTTTGAAACTGGCCTGGATTATCTGTCTTCTGCATGTTCCCACTTCAGCAATTCCTAACTCCCTAGTTTATATACAGATATACACTTATTCACTTACAATAGCGCACTCCTCTATGGGAAATGATACCTACAAAATGAGTCTGAAATTACTAATCACACTGTCACTAAAAATATGCATGTCAATGTTATTTCTGTAAAACTAGAAAAAGGTTTTCTAATGGAGGCAACATGTCAAGAAAATCTTCAGTCATCAATTTCATCATGTTATTTAAGCATGCATTTTTCTCTTTATTTTAATCCCTCACTTCTTAAATAAAACTGAATTTCTAAGAAATGTATTACATTGACACTCAGCTGCTACTGGATCTTGCTGAATTAGCAGTTCCAGACATAATCTTATCCTGAATTACAGATTAGCTCTCACAAAAGACAGCCAACTCAGTAGCTCCTGAAGATTAAGGAGGACTTTAAGAAACATAGTTTCACTGTCAAGTCTTATAATTTATGGATTCGTAGTAACATCTCAAAAATGCAGCATTTGCCAATACTTCTTTCAATCAAATTTTGAACTGCCCCTACCTCTGTTTCCAGTATCTGTGATATCAATAAATAAATAAATAAGAAGAAAAAGAAAAAGAACAAGAGAAGAAAATTTTGTTAATGAGTCTAATAAATCAAAATCACATCTGTGAAAAGCAATTACAGCATATTTAACTTCATACCACTCAAGTCAATCTTTAAAATTATGTGTTAATTTCCTTTCAAGTAATATTAAAAAGAAAAAAACCTAAAGGTTTCCCCCAGCACAACTCTTCTTTGACCTTTTCATTGATCAAATTATCCCATATTCCCTCAAAACCTTTTGACTACAGTGACACCATTAGAAAGGCCATAGCTATTTAACTTGCTGTTCATATCTGCCAACAGTAGCATTCATAACACATGTATTTTCCAAAGACCAGGGTCTCTTTGTGCCTGGAATCAATGTCATACCTCCCAGTTTCTTAGAATATACAAGCAGCTCAATATCAAGCACTTTATCAACATTAAGATTAAGCTCTGTGTATAAGATGAAGAAAAAAAAAATAAAGCAGTTCTGTACACATTTCTGTTCTAGGTAGGAAGAATGACTCCTGACTGAGAATCACTATAGTTTATATCAGGAGTATATACTCCTTTATAATTTAGCATGTGACATAAATTGGTATGTTTAAGAAAGGTCTTTTTCAGGTTTTTTCAAAACAAGAAACATTTCTGGATGACTCAAAACTATTGATGTTAATAGACACAAATTAATCAAGATCTTCAGTGGACTACTTAAACAAAAAACACACTTCATAAACTCCGTTGCCTAGGTAAGATGAAGATCAATCTCAAACTAGAAATATATGATAAACATACACCAGCATATGTAGATATGGTACTATTTTATTAGATTTTTATGATAGCAAAGTAATATACAAGTATGATAGACTACTTATATGCCTTCTTTTCCAAAACAGTATATAAAATATAGATTAGTCCTGGATTTAATAAACCTACTAAAACCAAATGTATGCTTACTTCAACTAAAGCCAGTCGGAAATTGATACTTATATCATGAGATATTATTTAGCGTATGAATGACTATAACCAAAGTAAAACTAATTTCGTCACTGTGCTGGCAATCAGTGGCTTTAAACGTACAGAAGTCTGCAACAGTCAATTAATATTCCCAACCATGTTACTTGAATCTTCAAAGACAAGAAGAAGCAGGAAAGCATAGCCACTTTTTGTTGATTTCAGTTATATAATTTGTAGGTAAATGTAGTACCTGTACTAGACTTACAGGTATCATTTTCTTTATTATCTCCAATTTTCAACTTGTCTAACAGACAATGTTACCAAAAAACCTTCTCTTGACTACAACTTCCATTAATACAATTACAACAACAGGACTAGTAAAACATGGAATATGAAATATACTGAAATCTGTCATTTGGGATTTAAACCATACAACATAAATTAAAAAGAAACCACTAAATTACGATACTGGATTCATAATCTCCCCAGCGTACTTTGTCTGGAGCCCTCTGCCAACCTAACCTAACTTCAAACACTTTGTGACTACACAACACAAGAAGAAGAAAACATGCAAACAAACAAAACTGGAAATTATCTTCATCTAGCTGATTCTAGAAGAGATAGGTTGGGAGAAGAAATCCATACATATTCTAATGAATTCACAGAGAGCAATCCAAAGATTGTGGAAGCACTACAATTTAACCAGCATAGAATTACTCAATGTCAGCCATTCAGCACAAGAAAAATATGACAACAACTATCTCAACAGAGACATAACTGCATGAGAAGTATCACTACTCAATAAAAAGAACTATTCAGCATGCAGTGTGGATGGAGGTACCATTCAGCTTTCCAAATATGAAATTAAACAAATTACTACCATCCAAAAAAAAAAAGTAAAAACAAACTAAATTCCACCATGAGAAAGACTCATTTCAGACTATATTAGCAAGGTTAATGAGCTACTCTCCAATAGATCCTACTATGAGTTATGAGGAAGAAATACCTACATTATTATTTAACTTCTCAACCAAAGTTAAATAATTTCTCCACCAACCCCAAGAAAAAAAACTAATAGTCCTTTTTCTTCCACCACAGAGATATTTTATGTTATCCAGACTCAGAAGAACAAGAATGCTGGTAGGACCGCTAACTTCCAGCCATGGGAACCCCTTTAAGGAACTATTAGATCATCCTTAAAACCATCCTCTTATAAAATAAAGAGCAAATGTTCTCCAAGACAAACAATTTCTCCTGAGAAGTTACACAATATAATCCCTCTTTCTACCCTTCAGAGTAACAAGAATGGCATCAGTCTGTGTGCCAGCTCACTGTGATGGCTTCATAGCCGCTCATAAGAGGAAGACGGAATGTTCAGAATTCAGTCCAGAGATAAAACCAGACCCTGCTTAAAACACAGCAACCTTTAACAAGCATTTAATAAAGAACACAGAGATTACCCCAGAATATACTTTTCCCAGGGGATGTACTGAAGAAGAAATTTAAAATAACTGCAACACCAAGTCTTTGACAAATTTATGGGACACAGATATTTCCACCATTTGCACCAGAAGTCAATTTCCACTATGAAATAAGTTTTATACTTCCATGACACTGTGTAATATGCCTACACCAACATAATTTTCCTAGACACCGTGAAGACAAACCAAAGTGTCAACTTTGAAATTGTGATAAACAGAAAACCTGCAAAGACATCTTATTCTGTAGAACTAGCCACCATCCAAAGTATGTCCCAGTCTTAAAACAGTCAGGTGCTCGCCACATTCACTCTGAAAAAGATCATCCATGAGTCCCACCAGAATAAGCCTTGATTCAAGACAGACATTTAGTTAAGAAATATTAAAAAAAAAAAAAAAAAGTTTTTCAAATAAAATGAAATAATTTCCTTTAATGCAAAAAATAGAATTCATGTAATCCCCATTGTCACTTACTGCACTACCAAGACATTTTTACAACAAACAATTAAACAATTATGATTTATACTGGCAGGAAGTAATTATACTGGAACAATGTCTCTTAAACTTCAAATGTTCCCAGGCTTAACTCATAATTAGATGTAAATTCCCCAAGGTCTAGGAAGCACCAAGTGAATGGCACTGTGATTGAGTGAGAGACGTAAATCTGCTAATACATTTGCAAAAAGTCTGGATAAACACTCCCCAAAACAGAATTGTCAAATTTCCTGAAATGTAGTACACTTAATCCAGTGTTAACCCACAACTAAACAAACAGACACATTCTACACGCAAGAATGAACTAACACATGTAATGAATAAAACGTTAAAGCATCCAGTAACACACAGGAGTATGTTTTTATAGACCAATTACTTATCTCTCAGTCATAATCCTCCAAAGATTAGAATTTTTTCCAGAAAGTTAAACTAGAAACTGAAAATGATAACTCTATCAGATATCAAGCATTGGAGACTCAGTAGAGGGACTACTTTCATGGCATTACTCAATCTTCCTCTTGTCCATTAAATTCATGTACTCTATCCTTTTTTCCCTAGAAAGTAACCATCAAATCCTTTCTTTCTTTCTACCCCTTCTTCTCATCAACGTTCTCTCCCCTTCGTGGGTAACAGCTGCCTTTCCTTTGAGATGATTTGCAGCACAGACAATTGGCATTGTGGCATTGAAGGAATTGTCTGCACATTGTATTCTGCTCTGAAATTTGCTTACTTGTCTCAAATCTGAAGAAGGGCCTGTGTGCTACCAAACTTGCCTATGTTTTAAGGCTACAAAGATGGTAATGAGTCTAGAGGGTAAAACATACGAGGAGCAGCTGAAGTCCCTTGGTTTGTTCAGCCTAGAGAAAGGGAGACTGAGAGGAGACCTTATCACAGCCTACAGCTTCCTCATGAAGGGGAGCAGGGGAGTAGGTGTTGATCTTTTCTCTCTGGTGACTGACAGGAGGAAACGGCACGGAGCTGCAACAGGGAAGGGTCAGCTTGGATGTCAGTAAAAGGTTCTTCACTGAGAGGTTGGTCAGGCACTGGAACAAGCTCCCCAGGGAAGCACTCATGGCACTGAGCTTGCCAGAGTTTAAGAAGCTGGACATCACTCTCAGTCATATGATCTGATTTTTGGGTGGTGCTGTGTGAAGCCAGGAGTTGGACTTGATGATCCTTATGGGTCCCTTCCAACACAGGATATTCTATGATCCTATGATTCTATGTTTCCTTCCACAGTCATTCTCTTACACTTGTAAGTATCTGTCAGAATAGAATACCCATCAACTTAAAATACAGTTTATTCCACCTCTGTTTTAAGACTTGAAGCCATGGGGTTAAAAGATAAAAGGAAAATTAAAAAGGAAGATGAGGAGCAAAGTAAGCAGAAGTGAACCAGGACGGTTGTGAAAGACTGCAGAGTTTTTTTTGGAAGGAATGCTGCAGGTTCCTGTCCTTTAATTCAGATTGGAAACCACCATAAGGAACTGTATGAACAAGTCTCAGTGCGGTAGGAAACAGAAAAGTGACTACTACGACTTGTACAATTTGTATATGATGATTAGGAGAAAAACAAATGTCACTTCAACATGTTTGCATTATCCCCCAGCCAATGAATTCTAAGTGATACAAAAAGATCAAAAGTAATCTCTATCTCTTATTCACAGTGGTGAGGCCACGGTTTTGCTGTGTGATCTCTCAGTTGCACACTCATTTTGCCCACATGAGAACTCAGCTTATTATCTTCAGTGAAAGAAAACGGCTATGTTATTCTTAGAATAATGAGTGATATGGCAAACAGATGACCATCAGTAGCTCCCATTTTAAAATTTTTGACAAAAATTTCCCTATTTATAGACCGGGATGATTTTTAAGTTTGCAAAACCTTCCTTTATATAGGCTCCCTTATCACAGTAATCCTGAGTTAATTGCTGACATATTCAATTTTTGTCAATCTCACATACTCAGATTTCCTCAAATTTGAGCCCAGACTGGAAGCACTATACTCAAACATGAAAATACTTTTCTTCTCAGTTTGCTTTTACTTGCTTGTTTCTGACAGAGTTGCTTTATTTTCAAGCTCTAAATAATTTTCTTACTGGAAAAAGGAATAAAAATACATTTTTACCTTAGGGCAAAATATCTGGTCACACTTTTATGATTTTAATGGGACTGCTATATGAAAACAGAAGAAAATTAAAAATTGTGAGAGAAAACTCTGCCTTTTATGAGAGAAAAAAAAAAACAACTAAGAGTTCACTTTGGTGCATTGATTCTCCATGTGTCTCTACTATCTATTAAAAAAACATGCACTAGTAGAAACAAAATTAAATTCTATATCTTTTTAACACTGTTCCAAAATACTAGCCATCTCCATAAAACCAAAAGCCTGGGAAGAAAAACAATATTCACAGTGTGCCCAGAAAGGTAAAAATATGTTGTATGTGTATAACTTATACTTCAGAAAACCTACTTCCCTTTGAAAACTACAAAATGTCCATGAATGTGTTTACTCAGATTATGGGCACTATTAGATAACCAGTCCAAAAGTGAATGAGAAGTACGAAGATTTTCTACATGATTCTAACATGGAACTTAGTACTACTGAATATGTTATTTTAAAATTATAGAATAGAATTATAGAATCATTTTACATAAGGTCATCACCAGTCACTACATCACATACAGCATTGATTTGATGCATATACTGATACTGAGAGGTGAAATGCTTCCATCATATATGCCTTTGTGGTCATATTTGAAGTATCACAGCTTTTTTTTTTTTTTTTTTTAAAGCATTAATTCCATGTCCAAATCCACTTTCAAACCAAATTAAATCATTCCTGTTTTGCCAAGTCTTTTCAAGCATTTTCTTTAGTTTTTGCTCTAAAATAATTCTTCATTCTACACAAAAATGTTAAAAAATCCTTCTGCAACACTTGCTGTAATTTTTTCCTCCCTTATTTCTTTTATATATATATATACATGAAATAAGGGTATTTTTTGAAGTCTGTGAAATGCAGCAGATACAGGAAATAGTAATAAAGCATTATTACTCTAACAGTGTTCCTTCTGCTTCTAAGAAACAAATGATAATGAATCACTTCTAGGAATATTTTCAAAAAAAAAAAATCTGAAGTCCATCTTGGACTTTCAGAGTCAGGTAAATGAATATTGTGTTACTATCTTCAAGTCTGAAGCATGTGCATACAGAAGAACTATGCACATTAATCTCAAATTCATGACAAAAAAAGAAAAGAAAAAAAGTTAATTGTCTAACAACTTGCAAACTGAAGTCCAGTTCATTCTCTGTTGAGAGCAACGTGCCTTTCAAGTATTTTTGGTAAGACATATTTGTACATTAAAGTGCTATGCAATAGTATATGAAGCTAAAGAACCATTCAGCTGTGTTGTAGTTGTGTGTGACATAAGCCTAGGACACCTATTTATGACATCTCCAGCTCTGGTCTGTATGTCTCTCAATTCAAAATTATTCCATAATGCCATAACATATATATTTTTTAAGGTTGACACACCAAGAATAGACAATAAGCAACTTAGTAGGCTAGTCATAATCGATGGGCACAAAGTCAATTTTTTCTAGTTTGATGACATTAAATACCTATTGCAATTTCCAAAAATTGCTGGAATGCTTTATCATTTACTCTACAAAGTCTACCCAAAATGATTTTGGAACAGGAGATAAATGGAATACAGAAGTGTTCTGTCCTGACAAGATACATCTGATTTTCTTCTGTGTCATTTGTAATATGTGCTATTTACCTACCACACAGTGGAATAGGTTTCAAACTTGCTAAACAATGGTTATAAAATACAAAAAGCTACCGAGAGAAAGCAGTGGAAATTACAGGGACAGAATGTAAAGTCTTTGGACTACCATTAAATTTAACATGACATTCTGGTTATATCAAATAATCACCATTGTTTCAAAAGCAGATTTTAATTTTAATTTCAGAGTTTAAGTCTTTTTTCCCCTCTTTTGTTAGTTGTTTCTTAGTATCCACTCATTTCTAACACGCTTCAGTCAGGTCATGACAAGCAAGGCATTGTCACTACAGTGCAGCCACCCTATTTCCTCACAGAATAGGTAATTCATAAACCTGCAGATAACATGCAGGACATGATAACACTCAGACAGCTTTATGTAAAACAGTACCATGTTGGGGAAACTTCATAACCAGAGGTTTGGGAAGGAGCAGGTGAAAGCAACTGAGAAGGCACTTAGTCATCTTTCAGACACTGTTTAGCATTTTGATTGCCTAACAGCAGTGACTTCACATTCACAAAACCAAAGAAATAAAGAGTATCCTAATAGTGATTAGTGAACATAAATTAATTCCAAATTCAAGGGCACTGAAGCAGCCCCGGACCCACTGGCTGTAAAGATGGAAAAGAACTGAAAGGAGTGGGACTTCAGGCCATAGTGAGCAGGCTCAGTTTCATCAACCACATCAGCAGTTTTTGTGACACTGACACTGGCTGACCACAGTGGACCACATGGTGAGGTAGATTCCATTTCTGAACAATTCAAAAAGAAAGGAAGTAACAACTTTGCAGAATACTTTTACCAGGACATCTGTCTTTCCATATTAGAAATTTTCATTTTAATCCCTAAATAGAAGAACGTACGAAGATATAAATTCCAAGGAAATTTATACCCATACTGAACCATAAGCACTGCAAAGAGCACTGCTGAATTCTCTGTAACATTAAGGTGGGCATAAATTGAAAGACTATGAGACATCACATTAAGAAAATTCAAATTGTAAGAAGACCTAAGAATTAAATCTGCTTTGATTTTCAAGTACAACTTATTTATGAAGCACGTGGGTCTAAATATAATTATATATACAGGAAAATCATGCTGGAGCACACTTTAAATAACATTGTATAGTCTGTAGTTCTAATCACATTATCATCTAGTTCTTCTAGTTGAAGAGTGAAACAATGAAAACATCCCTGGACGGTTATTTATATCACAAGGTAATTTATCCATCTACTCTTCATCTGCATTTATTCTTCCAAGGTTTTCTAAAGTTTCTTGACTATTATAGTGAACAAGTTCACCATGGGAGAATTATTATTATTTATTATTATTAACTATATCATATGAACAGACAATCCTACATACACTTCTTCCTATGATTTGTTCTTGAAAATAGATCATTTTCCGTACAAGATCTCTGCTGGAATATCTCCTCTGAAATATCAGTTCCAAATTTGCAAAGGAATTGACAATGACCATCAATATGCAACAATTGCTCAGCATTTCATATTCAAGCCTTCAAAATGAAGTCTACTACACATAAACACAGCCTTGGAGAAAAAAATCTTTCCTTACACAAGCCCTTATATTCCAAAATACAAATATTTGCTAATTTCATGTCTTTTTAAAAATGTCCACATTAAATTATTAATATTTTTCAAGAGAAATATTTGGAAAGGTAGACAAATCAAGTCAAAGTCTTAGAAGCTGAACATGTAAGCTTATTCCATCAAAAGGAAAATAGGATGTTCTACAGAGAAGTATTTTTGCACTTCCCTTTGAGATAAGGATCAAGCATCTTCTAAAGGGAAACAGTAACTACACTAAAAGGAAATGTCACTTTATGTATTTGAAATGCAAAGTTACCAAACTTCACACATAATACAGTGTTAATAACTGAAGTGTATATGTTACATTCAACAAGTCTTATTTTTTATTTATTAGAAGTAGAGCACAGTGTGCATCATCTAGCACATACATTAGGCATACATTTTCTTTCCACTTGATTAACTTAATTTAGTAAGAAAAACCATTAAAAATATACTTCAGAAAAAGTATGTCAAGAACTTAATTCTGTTGAGGTATTTCATCATTGTCTGATTGGAAGCCATTCACTGATGTAAATTTCTTTCCAAATTAAATACGGAACTATCTTTCTTAGATGCTCATAGCTCTATTTTTCTTCTACACCCTTCTGAAATAAACTTTAATTACTTAACTGATAGCATATCTATCATCAATCTTGTTAAAGAAAAAGAACAGAGTTCTTTTTCAGGGAGGGAAATTGAACTCTTTCTTTCCTGCCATTTCATGTAATCAGCTATGACTACTCCACCAAAGAAGCAAAAATAACCTTTTTTGATGAATAGCCTTTTTATTTATTATTGTAAATAGCATTGCTAACCAACAAAAAGGAGAATATATCAAAATGCTTCCATGCATAACATCTGTAAAGCCAGAGAATATTTTTTCTAATTCATTCTGCCTTTTGTTCCCTTCACAAAGAAAAAGCTTCTTCAAAATATGCTGTTGTAAATATAGCCATGATTTTCAAGAGCTCAGAAGCTATTCTGAGCTTCCTGATGTTAGAGGTAAAGATGTTTTCCAGAAAAGGAAATAGAGGAGCATTATAAAGTTACAGCAGTATGTAGTAAATGCTAGTCTAAGGGAAGAAGGAGAGAAAAGGAGAGAAAAGGAGAGGGAGAAAGAGAGAACTAAAAAAATGCATTGCGTTGTTTAAGGAAAATAACTAAGAGATATTGAAAAGAATTTAATGTTTTAATCATTTGAACAATTAGTAAAGAAAAACAGTAATGTTTTGTTGTGACACTAAAGGTTTTTGTGATTTCTCTAAATTCAATTATAATAAATTCCAGGTAAAAATATAGAATGTGGGTGCATAGCAATGATTGACAAAGACAACCAGTGGATAAATACAATAGTACTTAGAAAAAAACACTAGAAGTTGTTTCACATGCAGATTGGAAAAGACTAAAAGAAGAGTTCTGCTCTCATCATGCACTTTAAGGTGTCTTCTATTTTATAGCAGCAGGTATTTAGCACTCCTTGGTTACCCATGTGAAATAAAAGATGACATAAAGTAACTAAAAATATATTAAGTAACAGTCACTTAGGGCTTGACTGTTAAAATGATAAAATGTGTTTGAAGTCTCAGGAGAAATTACAACATAAATCGTTAAAACACATGTGGCTGAATGCAGAAGGAGACCAAGAAAACATTCCATAGTGTGAAAAGAAATCACTAACATGAGGGCTGCAATGGCAGCAATGGCAAAGAGAATTCGAGGCAACAGACCTGGAACTGAAGTTGCTGGCTTGTTTCCAGCAACTGTTGCTCTCCTTTAGCTAAACCAGCCTGAAAAACATAGTCACACCATTTTCTGTGTAAGGTACAAATACTTATTCTGTTCCTGAGAGTAGGCTGCAGCCTCCACCCACTACTGCACTTAGCAGGTGCTCCTGTCCCTTCCAGGATGGCTGCAGCTGCCCTCAGCATCAACAAATGTTTGACCTTCCTGATGCCCAACAGGTAAACAAAGAGGAAAAGGGATTATTCCTTGTTTGCAAACTGCCTGAAAGAACACAAAGCTGGAAAATAAAAACAATCCCTTCAAGATGCTTTTGTCTTTTCATACAAAATACTCTTTACTCAGCTTCATAAAAGCTTTGTAAAAGCTTTCTTCTAAAGGATCACGGTATTTCCAGAAACTAAGATCGAAGTGTTTGTGAGTGAATTTTAGGACCTTATCAAACACTTTTCAGAGTTCTGCTCTGTGCTTCCAGATAAGAAAGAAGTGTTCTGGAATGACTGATGATTCACTATGAAATTCCTTGTATTCTACACAAGAACAGATGGCATCCCAAGGCCTGTGCCTTCAACGAACATGTTATTACAGTATTGGTATTCTAAGCTGTTTAGAAATACAAGCTAGCTTCCAGGTCAAAAAAATAAATTGATTTTTAATTAAAAAGATGCTACTAATCACTGAAAACTATATATTGCATAAGGGAAGGAAACAAAAGCCTATCAAATAAATACCACTTCATGGCCCACAACTGCATTTATTTTTATTCTCACTTTTCTTAGTGATAACACAAAAGAAATACGCAGGTTTGGCCATCTCTGGGAACAGAGAGCCAGACATTTTCACGTTCTCAAAGCTCTCCACTTTCCTGTGAAAGGTTAGACATATTGTCACATTGGAGTCTGCTGCTTTAGAAGCAAGAAAAAGTAATACACTAGAAAAGATTTATGGAGAGAAAGCACTATACATTCTCAGTACTTTAAATACAGCTATTACTCAAACATCACAGACCTTCTGCCAGAGTTCTAAATAATCACAGTGGTACAACATTTACCCCTGCTAGCAAAGAGCAAAGCGCAGCACTTCTGTATGATTTTGATATTTCCCTTCTGACATAGGTTCACTTCAATTTGTATTCAATGAAATCCTCCCATTGAAGTATGAGAACTGTTATGAAAAGAAGCAATGAGGTGGAAAACTGTCTTCTGAACTTTTTCTTACGCTGTTAAAAAAGTCATGGTGTATTTCAAACAAATAGGAACCATTACAATCTCTGAAAGCACGTACCCTAGAACGAATTTAATTTAATCCTTACAAAACAACTTGAGTGGAAAAAACAGTTCAGAAAACGATACTGTACAGTGAATTTCATTTACAAAGAAATAAAATAACGTACCATACAACTGTAATCTCTCCTCATACTCTACTTTTATGGTATGAGTTTATAGTACCATTTTCTCTCATTGTAGTGAATACAATTTTAGAGTTGTCAAAAATTATTTAGATTGACTTGAAATGCATGTAACCTCTTGACAAATATTTCAAAAGCTATTAAATATACCCCAGCTTTGAGTTCGCCTGGCTTCTTTAGTGGGGGCAATGTTCACCTGAATGAGAAGTAAAGAAAGAAAGATTCCAGATTAATGGACAACAGCAACTAATATAGACTTCTTAAATCATGTCTCAGGCCATGAAAGATCAATGATTGCATGCTCCCAAGAGTTTGTTTCCCTGGAGGCTTAGTTCCCATTAATGTTTACCTCCAAATTTATTACTATACTCAAAAGTAACTCAAAAATTTGGCCAAATCCTGGCCTTTAGGCTAAGGCTGCAAAGTGCATATGTAGTAGCCCGGCAAAATACAACTCTATGCAACAGGATATCTTGTGAGGCCCAATGGATAGACGGCTTTTCAGAATCTTCACCTAGTTTTAAACTACATTGTGTTGAAAATCCTACTCCCTGTTTAAGCAAATGAAAGAATTTTTACAAAATAAACTACATTTCAAAATCCCGTCATAGAATGGCTTGGGTTCAAAGGGACCCTAAATATCATCTAGTTCTGAATTCCTGCCATGGGCAGAGTTGCCACCGACTGCATCAGTTTGGCCAGGCAAGATGATTTCTTCCTCAAAGACCAAACTCAGCAGGGACAATCAGTTCCCTCTGGTAACTTTCAACAGGCAAGGGGGTCCCTTTCAGAACTGAAGAATGGAAAATGGAGCACATGAAGAAACTTGTATCTGAGAATAATTAACACATACTGAAGTACTTATTGACTCTTAATATCTCTAATAGATTTTTTCAGTGCAAGAAAAACAACACTAGGATCTACATAAGTGCAATTCAGTACACCTCTGCAAACAAACTCCAAGTTCCATGGATACACCCTGAGCATCCTGTTACCAATGGAAAACACACACTACCAACACTTATCATCATTTAAGAAACAAAAACAAACAAAAAATACAAAAAGCAAATAGAGATTATGTCTCAAAAATGTACTATCCTAATGCTAAAATTACACACAGGTTTTTTTTTTTTTATGTATACATATAAACAAGCACACTAGGAAGTCATCATTTGTTATAGAAGATAATGCTAATATTGAAGTAAAGATAAATGAAGGCAGAGGCCTGCCTCCAGAGTTTCCAAAGAAAAACCCTGAAGATTCAAGTTTTTCTTCTGGCAGCTTCAGAGAACACGTAGTGGTTTAGGAGCCCAATAGAAGCAGAAAAGGAACTTAAGATACATACTACATCTGGGAAGAGATATGGTTTAGTTTTGTTCATTTTGTTTCCCAACTTTGTCTTCTCTTTTCTTTTTCCCAACACTGGCCAATGGATTGCACAATCTAACAAAGCCCAAATATGAGTTTAGTCCAAAACAATATGAAAAGATGATCCTTCACTAACATCACCTACAAAAAATTCCAGACATAATCTGATAGTGTCAGACAAATTCATACTTACATTATTTCAGTGCTTAGAAGTTAATGAGAACTCACATGCTTTTCTGTCAGAAGTCAGAAAAATCACAAACTGAACACCAACAGAGTTTCAAACCTCCTGTCTATCCACGTGTCAGTGTAAATGGATTTCAAAACAGGAGTACACGATAACCCACCTAACAAGTATCTGGAGACCACTAAATCCCAGAAGCCTGGAGAGAAATGAAATGTTGGCATTGAGATCTTTTTTCAAAATGTCAAATGCGCTGCAGAGATCCCCATAAACTCATCCTGTAATCAGAAATAACATGTGATGGAGAAATATGGGAATGTGTCTACTACTAACAGCTATAAGAGAATTATTGTCTAATATAAATTCAGTAATTTCTTACATGCATACCTCCTTAAGGAAATAATAATTAAAAAAAGCGTAAGCAACTTACTTTTGAGTAACTGAATGCAGTACTGCTTTAAATTTACATTCAGATGCAGAATAACAGATTACCAAAACTGGGGACTCAGAATTATGAAAAAAGATAATGCGGGGTCACAAGCTTCCAGCTTTAATCATAGTTTGGAACAGCTTTCACCATAAGTAGCTCCAGTTGGACTACTTGTTGAAATGACTACAGATGATAATGCTTCATTAGAAGCATCATGATAAAATACATCCAAACTTGTAATTTACAACACTCCTATCACCTAAACTTTCCATTTGAAATGCAGTCACTCAGCCACTGCTGATAGATTTTTCACTGAGTCTAAAATGAGAAAGAATTAAAGAATTAAGACTACTGATGCTTTGATTTTCACATGAAATTAATAATAAAGTATTAGGACCTTCATAATCCTTGAATAAATGGAAAAATAAACTGTGTGTGCACTGATGAAACACAGGAGGTAATGAGTCTAGAGAAAACCACTATTCATATTGTAGTAGTTCAAGCATTGAGAATGAGAGTAAGCAAAACAGGGTTTCTAAAAGAACATATGGAGTGGATCATTGTTTCCAGTTATACAGAAATATTTTAACATATTACAGAGTTAATACAATTGCATTAATAACTGGAGAAAAGTTTTATGAAGGGCATTAATTCCTTACCTGGCAAAAGACCACTGACTCTTAAAATAAAAGAAAAATTAGAATAAAGAATAAATTGTAAATAAAGAAAAAATTGTAGCTACTGCTAGACTGAAATGTAATTCTGTCTAGCAGATAAAATCCTGTCTATCAGGAAGAATCTGCAATGGTGTAACAGAATTTTACGCAAGAGTATGAAAAAATATATCTTCGTCATATGTACAGATACCTACCCAAAAACAGGGTAGCCTGAAGACAAAAGGACCCTCCTAATTTGTAGAAACTATAGGGTAGTCTAAGGATGGGCAGGCATGCAAGTGGTCTGATATGTTAGCTAAAGCAATATTAGATAGGTTAGAAAACAAAGTCTGTGAATAAAAAGCAGGACCTGGAAGTGATTATCAGCTTGTGTTACCTTGAAAATGTTTTAGTTCAGTCCTGGGACATGTTCTAGGAAACCACAATCATCTGCTTCACTGCTTTTCAAGGGGTGCTAAGCCAGGATTACAAAATGGAAGGAAGCAGAACACTCCCTAGCAAGTTTTCTGAGCTGTGAAATCAATACACTCAAACACTTGCTGCTAGAATAAACGTAGACCAAGGTTTATTTCTTTGAAACATTCAAGATTTGTCTTAGCTCAAACAGTACATGGAACAAAGAATATAAATGGATATCAATTAATTAATGAATTCATTAATGAGTACTAGGATGAACTAACAAAGGTACCTTCTGAGAGAGAGACAAAGTTTTGTCGTCCTGTTTTAATATTGCTATAAACAATAGAATCTTTTTTCCCCAAGCCCCTTCAAAGAAATGGAAGTCCTTGGGAAAGGGCCTCTTAGGGTGAGTTACTATCTAGTTTTCTTCCTACAAGTTATCCAACCATAGCACTCACACGACTTGAAGTAGTCCATATTTACCTCCATCTCATGTCATAACATCAACACATATGTGTTCTCCTAAAAGATAAAGAACTACCAGAAGAGGATCCACATTGTAACACAGAAAGTAACCTCTAGTTCACATAACTGGTTTGGCTGTTTCTGTACCAAAAGATATTTAAAATGACTACACATTTAGCATAACAGACCACAGTAAACTACGTAAAGAATCTCCACTAAGATCATAAAGGATCACACATAAAAGAGAAGATTTTATATGTACTGTTAATTTTTCAGTTAATAATACTGTGAACAGGTATGCCTAATAAGTGCATAAACACATGCTCAAAAGAGAAAGAAAGTAGACATCCAGCCAGTGAAGCTGGCGTGTGTACTTCACTACCTTTAGCTGAACTAGTTTCTCTCATTGTCAGAGACTCCACAGAGTTAAGTAACATGAAATTATGAAAATAACCAAAAATACATTTCTGATCCCCCTTCAAAGTTGTCTAACTACAGCAAGGAAAGAAAAGAGAAAGAAAACACAAGCATAATTTACAACATGAGCACTCATTTCAAAGTCAGCAAGATGCGTCTGGTTCATTCACCAGATATCACATATTGCCAACTAGAAAACTGGATCATATTTTCAATGACAGTTGAGAATCATGGAAACATACTCACCAAGCAACAGAAGCATTTCACCCTTTACATGGGGTTCCCAAGAATTACAAATTACAAAATGTATGCATTTTTATTTTTGCAGACATTTTGTATGCATCTCTTTGAGTTATTTTTACAGCTGATAGTGTATAACATTAAATTGCTACAAGCTTGCTCCTTTTGAACTGTACAGTTCACACCAGTTTTTCCTGAGATCTTATCCTCTTCTACCTATTTTCTCCGTATATTTTAGGAAAATGTTGGAGTGGAGCATTTAATTTTGCAATTATCTAGTCTGATGCTATTTCATCTGATTACAAGCTTCATCTTGCATAAATATGTGTCAAAATATTTCAGTCATCTTTTATTCTGAAGCAAAGTAATCACTATAGAGAGAATTTTTTTGAATATATGTTTGAATATTTACAATATCTAACTAACCAACTAACAAAATAGCAGGAAGTTGGATGAAAATGTAATCTCTGCACTACCATGTGCTGCCAAGTGC
This sequence comes from Penelope pileata, assembly GCA_013396635.1. Lineage (NCBI taxonomy): Eukaryota > Metazoa > Chordata > Aves > Galliformes > Cracidae > Penelope > Penelope pileata. The sequence continues at coordinate 35,012 of WBMW01001391.1, forward strand.
TTTCTAACAATGGAAATCCTAAGAAAAGTTAAAAAAAATAAAATAAAATAGAGAGGAAAAAGAAAAAGAATTATTATTTAAAAGACTAGCATTTTTCTACGTAAAATAAGGGCAAAAATACATTATGCCATATTAACAAGTAGATGCCTATAGTTATCCTAATCCCTTTACCTACATATTCTATTTGATTCCTTGATCTGTGCACCCACTCTTTCTATTTTCAGATTGCCTAGTTATAGATATTATAAACAAAAATGGCACACTCAAAGAAAACCCTAGATCATTTATCAAAAAGTATTCTCATTCGGGTGTTGCTCAAATAGCTTCATTCTCTGAACATATTCTCCTCTTTTTTTTTTTTTTTTTTTTTTTTTGTACACTGGGAACTGCTGTTGTCCAGTGAGATTGCAAAACTGTATTTTAAAATTTACTACTTAGGACTTGAATATTTTCAGAAATCACCAAAATTCTAAAGGATATGAATTAACAGCAAAAACACTAGAACAGCAGCAATAACTATAAAAATAATAATAGGCATTACATGCAAATCTTATGCTCCAAGGTAATAAATTGTTCTCTGTCCACTTATGTAGCATTTTTAAAATTTGTTTTAAAATGCATAATTTTAACCAAAAATAGAAAGCAATTAGGCCAATTCATTTTTAATATGATTGCTCTGGTACAGATGCCAGAAAATCTGATTTTTGGAAATTACATTGAATAAACAATGTTGAGATGGGAACATAAGAAAATATTTCACCATAATCATCTGAAGTTGCATTCACATAGGCAAGACTTCTATGGTCTTTGGACACAAACACGTCCTGATTAGCTTAACTGAAAACACCATAACAACTCTGATTGGCAAGTTGTTAATAATACAAGTATTTTGTATTTCATATTTCTTCTTTGGAGGAAAAAAAAAGAAAAAAAGAATTGAAACAGATTAAGAACAATGTATTAGTAAGCATATGCATATGATTGTTGCTAATATTGGATGCAATATGTTGGAGAAAAACTAATTTTTTAAGCCACTGGAGCTGGATAACGTCCTTTAATGGTTGTTTTGCCCCATTACTTTTAATTTGAGTAAAAAAAAAATTACAGTCCTTTGTTAGAATTGTATTACAAATAAAACACAGAGCAATCAAATAGCTAACATTCAAAGTACAAAGCAATACTTGTACGTAGAAAGAACATTCTATGGTGCCTCTGCCTGCGTATCAGGGAACAGCTCCATCCCAGAAAGGTCCCTACTGATCTCAGCAGGGCTGTTCATAGGTGTAAATTTTTAAAATTGTAATGTCCTTAATATGTAATAATGCATTCAAGGCATCTGAAAATTTTCATAATTGTTGTAAAAGAACAGCTGTCCTTTTATCAGCCAGGAGTAGCTCTTCATTAAATTTCCAGAAAAATTGATTATATCAGAATAAACCTAAGGAGAATTTTATGTATGTGAAAATGCCACTGCCACTTGAATTCTAACCATAATCAGAGCATTTTTAGTTTGCCACAGTTGTTACTAAAAAGATAACACAGGCCAGATAGCACAAAAGCCTTCATAGTGAAACTGGATCTTCCACTGAAAGAAACCATGGTTTTGTCATTAGTTTCCATGATGTCAATATACTGCCAAATAAGAATTACTCAAACTGGAGAGTTCTCAGCAGCTGAAAACTGCAAGAGACAGCTTCTGAACTGACTGCTTTTTCATCCTTTTCAGAACAGACATTTGGAGAAAAAAATATTGAAAGAAAAATACCTGAGGGCAAGGAGAATAGGTGAAAATTTGAATTTCAGTGTTTTAGCAGAGAGGTGGGTCCATGCAAACCTCACAAAGTTTAATTACACCTAGGGCAAGGTGCTGCACCTGGGTTGGATCAATCCTGAAAGTGAATAGAGGCTGAGTGACAAGTGGATTGCGAGCAGTCCTGTGGAGGAGGAGTTGGGAGCGTTAGTGGATGAAAAACTGAATGTGAGCCAGCAATGAGCACTTGAAAGCCCAGAAAGCCAACTGTATCCTGGGGTTGTATCAAAAAGACGTGCAGCTAGCAGGTCAAGGGAAGTGATTCTCCCCCTGTACATCCCTCTTGTGAGACCCACCTGCAGTACTTGCATTCAGCTCTGGGTCCACAGCATAAGAATGACATGGACCTGTTGGAGCAAGCCCAGAGGAGGGCCAAGAGGATGATCAGAGGGCTGGAGCACCTATCCTATGAAGACAGGCTGAGAGAACTGGGGCTCCAGGGAGACCTCACTGTGGCCTACCACTACCTAAAGGGGACTACAGGAAAGATAGAGAGGGACTCTTTATGAGGGAGTGTGGTGGTAGGACAAGGGGTAATGGCTTTAAAATGGAAGAGGGTAGATTTAGATTACATATAAGAAAATCTTCACTGTGAGGGTGGTGAGGCACTGGAATAAGCTGCCCAGAGAAGCGGTGGATGCCCCATCCCTGAAGGTGTTCAAAGCCAGGTTGGATGGGGCTTTGGGCAACCTGATCTAGTGGGATGTGTCCACATCCATGGCAGGAGGCTGGAGCTGGGTGGTCTTATGGTCCTTCCAACCGAAACCATTCCGAGATTCTATTCCACAACTAATCTCAAACCTTCAGATTTGATTTGGCAATAAACCAATAGCAATAATGCCTGTCTAGTTATTTTAGTAATTTATGTTTCTAACTTGTATTAAGAACATCTAATCTACATTTCTATAACATACGATATTCTCTGGGAATATTATTAGAACGATTTTCAACGTTTTACTAAGGTCAGGATGAACCACAGAAACCATAAAAACCTTGTCCATTCTCTAGCTCTAAAAATAAAACTAAAATACAAAGCAAAGCATTGGAAAATTGGTGTTTGCCATATATGAAGAATTAATATTGCCACTGCATTCCTGCTGCTGCATATGAGGACTATAAATACTGCAGCATCCATCATTAATTGCAGGTAAATGTCAGTATTTTAATGTCAGGCACAGCAAATTGAAACAATTTCCTCTTGTTTAATCCCCATTATTAATACATTAGCATACATTTTTATGTTCTTAAAAATGACTCTCCTATTACTTTAGCAAGTAGTTGAGAAGGTACTTAAATTCTATTTACTGATGAATAACTCTCAAGATTCCCTATGGGAAAACCACTATTACACATTCATGCTGTGCTGATACACTGTGATCTGTCCATTTCTGATTCTGCTTCATAAAGTCTCCTCAACATTTTTAAAAATTATTCCATTAATCATTTTAAGTTGATTGAATCAAATTAATTGACTCCCTCAGACCTGCTTATTCATAAATAATATTTGGCTTCAGTTCTCTGAAATGAAGGATCTTCACTTCCTTTCCTGGACTTCTTAATTCTCACCTTCTCTGCTCCTTTTAAATTAAAAGTAAATTGTTTCCACCGACATGATCAAAGATATATGAAAAAATGTTTCCACCTGTAGTATAGCACAAAACCTGTTTTAGATGAACTCTAAGCTTTACAATGTCTTTTTAATACGCTTCATTATAACTGTTATGATCATTACAATCCAACCATATCAAAAACATAAACCAGTCCAGAATACCTCTCAAACACTATTACATTTCATTTCAGAACCAAAGAAACCTACATTTCAGATAAATATAGCTTTTTCAATTTCCTCTCATATGAATTATTTTTACAAGAACTATTTTTTAAAGGAAACACAGAGATATGCAATCAGCTAGTGGAATTAATAGAAGCAAATCTCACATTGTTATCTGAATACAACTATTGTTTCTTATTTAGGTCCCTGATGTTGACTACATTTCAGGTTTATATTTCCAAAAGTAATTTCATAAATAGAAAACTATCTTTACATTCCAAACAGAGATGATTCTTACAAATACTATAGTTGATAACTGAAATCCCTGATGACAGCATGATTAACAGTCCCTCATCAGTGAGGTTTTTTCATAAGACACAGCCCTGAGTTATTTTTAGTGCTACTCAACTCAGAATAATTCCCCTCTGGACTGCAGAAACTCAAAGGTTTTATTCAAGAGGATTTGTCATTTCCATTCTCTTTACAGTACTAAATTTTCAAAACTTAAAATCAATCTTTGACGTTAGCTAGGTGTACATCCTTAATGCCATGAATTATGTTTCATTGGAGGGAATGAAGGGAAAGAATGTGTCCAGTTATCATTACTAGAGGTAATAGAGTTCAGCAGTACTTTGACACAGTGCATAGTAGCAATTGTACCTATCAGCAGTTGCCACAGTACGAAGTGTATTTTCTTAATCCCTGAATTTCTTACTAAAGACCCTTAACTCCCCTCCATGCTTCCTAAAACTGCAAGTTAGGTCAGCTTCTTGCAGAGTCATCCTTCAAAGGTACTTGTCCCTGAGAAAGGTCTTAGTTCAGCCACAGATTAAGCGCAGTTTACGAGTAAATCAAATGCATTTTCCTGTGATCAATTATTGCAAATCTTCCTCCTGTCAGGTCACTGTGCACAGCACTCCTCACCAACATTTAAATTAAAGAAAATTCTAAGCTACTGAAAGAATTTTGCTACAAACTATTACAATGCTATTGTAACACTTCTAATGCAATTTCTTCAGTATTACATTTGGAAAATAGAATTATGTCATCATTTACAGGTATAAATTTTATTATAAAAATGAAAAATTGCTACAAAAGAAAAACAAATTGCTATAAGCACTGTCCAAAGCTTTTCTCTTTCCCCACTCTTCATTTAAATGAAATCAATTTTTATACTTAAATTGCCTTGTTTGATTTTAGCCATTAAGAAATTATATAAAATCAGAGAAAATTAAAATAATGTTCACATTCTTAAATAGAGAGTTTTCTTCACACTTTTTTTTACACTGTTTAGGTTGAGAACCACATACTCCAATTAAAGGAGTAAGTTGTATACTATGTAGGTTGCTCTGAAAGTAATGCCTCATTTATTACCATGGAAACTACAACAGATACAAAGAACACAATAACACTACGTGACAGAGCACATTCTCAGCTACAAAACACCATTTTTCAACATAGTCACCACCATTAGCTGTGCATTTTCACCAGCAATGAACAAGAGCCTGCATGCTGCGCTCATAACAACCTGCACCAGCAGAGGTGGACCCACTGTTGGTGTCACCACTACTGAAACGCACCGCCCACTGCCTCTCTGTGCTCACGTCCACTGTTTGGCCTCCATCAACGTTCAACAAGTGTCGATGAATGTCAATGAGTGAAACTCTTTTCACATGTAGGAATTCAATTCCACACCTTTGCTTCATATGCACTTCCATGTCAGATGCCATTTGGTCAAACTGCCCCTCTGCTGCCATCTGTTGCACAGCAAAAAAATGGAATGGAATATTGGCGGGAGGGCTCAGCCTCTACTGCCATCCCACCAAAATCCACCTCAGCTGTTATGGGTCAACATAGTAAAATAGGAGGCATTACTTTTAGAGCAGCCCTCATACATCGTATATTTTATTTGGTGGGGTCAAGGGGTTTTGATTGTTTTGTTTAGTCTTTGTGGTTTGTATTTTAAAAACCTTATTAAATTCCTTTAACAAAATAATTGGCCAGTCTTTGCTTTGGGACTCATAAATCAAACACTTTTTCTAAGCTCAACCCAGAATTTGTGTTTCCTTCACTTAGTAACACCTGTCTGTGGAAAACTGCATAAAATAAAAATACCTATTTAAAATTGATATGACCAAAATACACGTATAGATCTCAGTATAGCTGCAGACTTCACATAAAGGTTGCCTACTGATACAGCTAAGTTTATAGATTTAAGTCATATTTTGTATTTAACAATTTTTAATTTAGCTTTCTACTCTCTGTGCTCAGCAATGAGCAAAGAAAAATTTCTACCAAATCTATTCCAAGGTACAATGAACCACAGGATAACATTTTTGTGAATGTCAATGGAAAGAGACAGGATCCCTTAAGACATAACTTTTGTATCTAGCAAGAAGAAAAATGTCTTCAGTCTTAAAGCTGTTCAGGCACGCTGGGACTAAAGGCTTCTCAACTGATTTTACTATTGTTGAGTCCTGTGATAATGCTAGTGCTAGTAATGCTGTGATAATGCTAGTGCTTAACTGAGTTACACTGCCACGATGGAGCAATGGCAGGACTACCAGGAGCTATCTGTGCAGAAATGCAATAACTGCTGTGAACACATCCCTAGTTTTCATGACATGCTTGCCTGCACTTCGCTGAATCCAACTTTCAACCAGAACGGAAAATGGCCTAGTATGCAAGAAGTATATCCTGCAAGTTTCCAAGAGCAGAGTTAAGTCTCAGCTGTGAGCTCTACACACTCTGGGACTTTGTTTAAATTCTGAATTTCTTGAGTTTGCAATGAGTATTACATCTTTCTCACATTTTACTTCAAGATTGCAAGACATTAAGTCTTATTTCCTGTTTAAATATATCTTAAAGCTGCTATTTATTTAGTTTTGGTTATGCAAGCATCAAAACAAGACACTGTATATTCTAATGGCTTCCCATAGCACTTACATTCCTTTACAAGAGTTTCAAATGCATACACATACACAAGCCATTTCTCATTACTGCCTTTGCTGCATTATTTTCCTATGCAAATACACTTCCAATTAGTTCCCTTCCACTTCATCACATTCTTGTGTATTACCATTCCCTTTGCAATTTCTCCCTTTCTTATATAAACATATCGTTTACCAAGTAGCATTTAAAATGTGAGTTATTAGTAAAACCTTCATCTTCATATGAGATTTAAATTATTGGATTAAATGGTTCAACAAACACAAATTTTATCCTTAATAAAATGGAAGCTGTCTACAAGAAAGAGAGGAAAACTATACCACAAAAAGAGAAAACAGTGGCTTTCTACACTCTTAAACAGGCAACTGTCTTATGGGCAGAAAGTGTCAGCTGCTTAGAATCTTAAAAGTGAATGGAACATGGCATAGGGGTACCTTAAGGACACAGACACACAGTGAGTTCTGTTCTGTAATGAATGTAAATCTCACCCAATGTGCCTAAGTGTGATCCAACCCAGAAATAGCAGAGCTGACTAGAGATGACTTGCTTGTTGGTGGGGACAATGGCAGGGGCAGCAGTGGCAACAACACTGAGCAGAAGTTTTTCAAAAGAACTAAGTACAAAAAAACTATGCTGAGTTAGTAGAAGCAGCCCTCTTGATACATTGCCCTTTTCCATTTCTTTGTCTTTCAAATAATGTCAGATAGGACATTTTCCCATTTTCCCAAGTGCAGCTGTGGCATTTATCATTCAGTGATGATAAAACTCTAGATCAGCCAAGGAGAAGAATAACAATCGTATATATTGACCATGCCATCACTCAAGCATATGTAAAAAGAATAAAAAAGAACTCAAATGTAAACAAAGGGGTCTGAGAATAAACCATAATAGCCACACTGAAGAAACACTTGGTGACAAATGTAAGAGAGACAAGAGAGAATAGTATATTAGTGTGTTGAGAATGTATCAACTCTTGTGTGCCATGAAAAAATATTTGATTTTGTTTTGCTTTTTATCTCTTGTCACAGTTTTAAATAGGACTAGCAGATCTCACGCTAGGTTTAAAATTTAAAACTTTCAGCAAATAAGTTCAGACATGTCAGCCCTGTTGTTTCTCAGAACATATGGAAAAGACAACTGTTATAGATTTAGAGATGTACATAATGCATGTTGATAACCAACATGATATTGCGGAGTACTTTCTGAAAATCAATTTTTAATACCTAAAATCCACCACATGTGGCTCTAAAAGAAGCAAAAAAAAAAACAGGAAACAGTGATGTGCTTAGTGTAAAATGAAGGTGCAGAGACTGTAGAACATTTACATGATATATATTACTTGATTGTAAAAATTACCCTATGATTCCATTCCACTCACTTGAGCAAAACCACCATTAATTTTGGCTATGCTTTCCCATAGAGAGTTTCCCTCTGTACCCAGAAAACCCTGTGCCTTTCTAAATACCTCTCTGACTGAAGTCCATACCTTCTTATTTCCTAAACAGTTCTTCACTCCTCTCTGTAATGACATCCTTTTTAGGTGGCTTTTAGAGCACCTACACGATACATGCCATATGTATGACTCACTAAAACCAGAGGCTATCACTCCAGTTGCGAATTTTGCGGTGGCCAGAAATTAAAGTATTTTTATCAACAGTGTACACTTACAGCCATGCAGACTAACTGTATATTCAGCTGCATCAGAAAAATGACATATTTAAAAACCTGACAAGGCCCTGTGCAACTCAACCTAACTGCTTTAGGTCAGAGGTAAGAACAGGTGATCCTAAGAGGTCCATTTCAACCTAAATCTTTCCATGATATAACAATTTTTGAAATAATGAAAAAAGTGGGGATTATCCTTTCTATAATGTTTTGAGGAAGATCCCTACTCCTTTATGTATTGCTCTTTCATGCCTTGGAATTGCCTTAAAAGAAACACAAAAGGAAGAAGATGGCAGCTGAGGATGAGTGAAGCATTGTGAGTGAAGCTCTGCTCCATTAAATTTCTGCCACTACCAAAGGTCAACAGCAACACTCTCAGTACTGCTCAGTTTCACACAAAAGAAAACTGTCAGCTACATCTTCTGTTCTGTAAGCTGATAACCAGCGAAAGCAGTTGAAGCAGAATCCAGAATATAGCCAGAAATATTTTCTAGAAGTAAACAATTTGTGATCTGAAAATTGGGGTGATTTCTGCAACGCCACAGAGACAAAACACAACACTTTCACAGCCTTAAATGTGCTTGATATGCATACAAACTAAATAACACTGCTTTACCGTTTCCATAATATTGGAAAATTCAAGATTTTTAAGCAGATTGTTGTCATTGCAGCTATTTTAGAAGTTCTAATGCACTTCAAAGAGCTAAGTGAGCACAGAATTATCTTCATAAATATTAGGCTATACACTCCAGTAATAATCCCGTTATGAATCTCCAGCTTTATTTGTCCTGTTGGATTAGTTCATTCTATAATACATTGCTGGCACTTTGCTCTAACAGTCAGCGACTCTTAGAATTCCTGATTACATGATTACACTCAAAAGCCTCATTATTTCAAAATGCTTTATCATCAACTGATCATTTTTGTGTCGCTTTGGGGACAACTCCACAAGACTGTTCTTACAAGATTAGCAGCACAGTCATTAACTACATTTTGTTTAACACTAAAAGCTAATAAAACCCCAAAATCTGAAAAACATAGACAAAAGCTTCCTCATCCAAAAGAAACAGGCAAAGGGGTTTGGTAAAGTATCTTCCCAAATATAATTTTTTTTTCCTTTTTATTCTTAACTTGCTGCTTTACAGAGGTTTAAACAAAGTACAAAGATAATATTCTGTGCTCTGATAATATACTGTGCTCTGAACAGTTTCTGTGAAGAAACAACAAGTGATTGGAATATTCACCTCAAAATGTTGTAGTTTTGAAATATTCCAAACAACAGTGCAATAGTAAGTGTTTGGGATGTCCAGTAGATGGAATGCTATAGAAAACAGAAGCAGATCATCATCATATGTCAAAAATAAATGCTGAAAACATTTAAGTACACAAATCTGGAGTATTTATGACTTCCTGCTTTTAGAGAACAGACCCAAACCTGGGATCCATTTTCATTAAAAGACTAGGTGCAAATAATTATTTAAAAAAAAAAAATTGAAGGTAAATATAAATAAGGAGTATATTTACAAGAATTAAGAAAGATTTTGTATCATTTTCCTTCTCTTCAGTTTTTTTACTTCTAATAATTTATATTCCTCAGTTTCATATTTTAGTAGTTCATGAACAAATTATTTCAATACATTACAATGACAAATTGTGCCATAAGCAGCAGAACTAATGATACTTGGTTTTGTATAGCTTCATGTTACGTGGTTGAATTATTTGATGTCTCCTAAGCAAACTCTCCAACTGAAGTTATTCTTCTAGCTAGGAATTCATACTCTGCTTTGCAGATTCTCTTTACTAAGGAGTAAAGCCTCACTGTATCCTTCACTGCAGCAAAGGACTAGGAGTCTGTCTCTACCTGGCTACCAACATTCATGATCACAGTAGAAATGTATTTTGAGACTGACTTTTTCTTGTGTTTATTCCAGTATGTTTCAAAACATACAGAGCAGGTAGAGGGAGAGGAAGCACATTGGCATAGAACACATAAATTTAGCCAGAGCCTTTAGGCTATGTTAAAAAAAAAGTATTTTACCATCCAGGGTTTACTATTTCAGGCTGTTTTAGAGTAAGTGTAAACTATGACAAAAAGCTTTTCTGTTAACACACTTTAATTTCTTGTCAAAAAAGTCACAATCTGAATGGTAAGCCAATCTGTTCTTTCCAACTTTTTTTTTTTGTATGATTGATTATCCCTTAGTAAGTTTTGCAATTAGAACAGCTTTTTATAGATCAAAATAATTTCTAAATATTTCAGTACCGCTTAATTCTTCATTGGTTTCTCTTTCCTGGTACAGACCCTACAAAATTTCAGAGGTATAACAACAAACATTACAAACGGGTTTGTCATTAAAGGGAATCTAACAGTTGTATACAAAATTGTCCTAAGGAGGAAAGTATTATTATAAACAAGAATTCTTTAACCCATGGATAAATATTAAGACAGCAGACCAAAATCTTTTCTCTACAAACTGTATGAGGGTACAAACAATATACCAAACTCGCAGAAGAATCAAACTAATTTTGTTCTATTGTAGTATTACATTTAATTCTATGAATACACTGTGTTAATCTTGATTTGAATAATGAAAGTAGTTTCAGATGTGTTTTAAACACACCAACTCAAATTGAACAGATTAATGTTTTTCTTTTCAGTAAACACAAAATACACAAAGGTAAACTAAATGTGATTTAAATTAAGGCTATAATTTAGTACAAAAGGAGTTTTCCCTAAGATAAGACCAATTAGCATAACAAAAATCCTAGTAAAAACTTCAGGATGCACACAATGGAATAGTCAAAGAACTGAACTGTTTCAGAAACTCCGCAGTCTTTCTGAGGGCACAACAAGCAAGGAGAAGAAATAATTAGTTTTCACACAACACTGACTTCAATATCAAAGTTACTGCTTGTAGTTATTGAAAAAAGTAGACAGAACTACCTTCATGTGATATGTTCAGTTAATTTTAAAGATAAGTTCTATTTGTTATCTAAAGCAATTTATTTTAGGACTGTCTCTAGAAACACAATTATATTTTGATTAAGATTCAAATTTTTCTCTGTGATACAGACAGACTTTGGTGTACTGCAGTACTACATTTTCTGTCTGTCTCACTCAGTATCTGCCTTATGCTGCACAAAACATGTATGGAACAAAAGATAAAAAACCTATGATAATAAATCCAACCTAACATAGATCTATGACGATTCCTAATGCAATAATTAGCAGCTTATTTTTTTCTCCAAAAGAAATGCATACACAATTTAATAATCATTTAACAGTGAGTATACATAAATAGCCATATTCCATTATTAGCTACTACAGAACAAACCTCATTGGAAGTTTAAACTATTTTTTTTTAAAATTTTCATGTTACATGTGATTCCATTGTAAAATAATTTTCAAAGCTCTGAAGCCAAAATCAGTACAGTAAATGAAGACTAGCTGTTACTAGACACTGTTTTCATGATGAAACCTACTAAGTTCATACTCCTCTTTTCTATTCAATTACTGGAAAAAACATATCAAAGAAAATCTCCCCAGACACCCAGACAAATGTAAAATGTACCTTATCCTGGCCTAAACTTAGCCAGACTTCCTTTTCTGTATTATAAAGACAGTTGTCCTGCTTCTGGCCAGGGTAGAGTTAATTTTCTTCATAGTAGATTGTATGGTGCTATGTTTTGGATTTTTGATGAAAATAGTGGAGATAATACACTGACATTTCAGTTTTTGCAGAGCAGTGCTTACACAGAGCCAAAGACCTTTCTAATTCTCATGCTGATCTGCCAGCGAGGAAGCTTGGGGTGCACAAGGAGCTAGGAAGGGACAGCTGACCCAAACTGGCCAAAAGGATATCCTATACCATACAGCAGTGTGCTCAGCAACAAAAGCTGGAGGGTTCTGTTTTACCTACTAAAACTGTCTTTATCTCCCCTGCTGGTCTTTATCTCAACCCACGTGTTCTTGCACCTTCACCTTTCTGATTCTCCCCCGCCTCATTCCACTGTGAAGGGGGTAAGCACAATTCAGCATTATTATTTCAGATGAATTGATCAATACCACATTAAAAAAAAAAAACTTGAAAGACAAACGGCAAGCATTGTGTATTCTATATATTGCAAAGTTATATTCACTTTTCACAGAAGATAATTTTTATGTCTCGCAGATCCAGCACAGTATCTGACAGTGCATCTTACATTTGGAATTTATCCAAAGACTTTTCAGCTTTATGCATGTAATCAGTTTTGCCCCTGGAAATTTCTGTGCTTTCAGTGTATACAGCAGACCTAGTCAAATGTTCTCTATGAATTCTCTCAAATGATAGTTTCACCAAAAAAAAAAAAAA
>WBMW01001392.1:0-86918 GCA_013396635.1 Penelope pileata
ATAAGGAAAAACTTCTCCGAAAGTGTTGTCAGGCACTGGAACAGCCTGCTCAGGGAGGTGGTAGAGTCACTGTCCCTGGTGGTGTTCAAGGAGTGTCTGGATGAGGTGCTACGGGGTATGGTTTAGTAGTTTAGTGGGTAATAATGGTGATAGGAGGACGGTTGGACTAGATGATCTTGTAGGTCCTTTCCAACCTTATGTTTCTATGATTCTATGATTACTCATCACAGCTAGTCTTAGCTCACCCGTCTTTCTCTGGTTAACTTGTAATAAATTCTCAAGGGGGAATGATTTTAAACTAAAAGAAAGGAGATTTAGATTAGATGTTAGGAGAAAATTCTTTACTCAGAGGGTGATAAGGCAGTGGAAAATGTTGCCCAGAGAATCTCTGGATACCCCATCGCTGGAGGGATTCAGGGTTGGATGGGGCCCTGGACAACTGGTCTAGTGGGTGATAAATCTACCTATGGCAGAAGCGTTAGATCTTGATGGTCTTTAGGTTTCGTTCAACTCAAGCCATTCCATGAGTCTATGTTTCTATGACAGATGCATGTACGTTTGGTTTAGGGTGTAGGGTTTTTTTGTACAAAAACAAAACCAGAAATACAGGTACTCCAAAACCAGCAGGAGTCCATTTTTGCTTATCACATCTCGTTTTTCAGTGTTTTTCAGCCTAAATTGATTACTCAGTAAAAAACATCTCACAGAAAGTCTCTGACTGCTGCTTCCATCACAATCTACACAAATATAATGGCATCCCATTACCTCTCTTGGAAAGCTCTTCTACTTCAGTTCCCCCCTAGCTGCTACAGTCTTGCCATGGAAGGCTAGATGTGACATGGAGCTGAAATCAGAAGAAAATAGTTGTAGTGGAACATTAAAAACACTGTGTAATGCAATATATCTTGATAAATCTGTTTCAGCTCTTTTAACTTCATGACAGTTTTGAAGTTCTCCTAATCCAGACATCATCTGCATACATGGGCTACACCTTGGAAAGATGGGATGACTATAATTTGTCCCCATAGTTATAATTCACTCAGTAGTTTCAAAGCAGCTGCTAGCTTCCATGTTTTTTATGCACTCAGCCTCAGCAGGACATGTACCTGATACTGTAAATTCCTTTGCCTAGCTTATGGCCATGAGTGAACTTTTATGAACTTCTGCCATTGCAAAGGATCTAAGGAGTTCACATTTCAGCACAATGCTGTGTAACAGCTGCCATGGATCATCTCTTTGTTGGCTCTGTGCTGGCCCTGTCTTTGATTGTATGTAATCAAATACTTTCAAAAAGATTTTTTTTCAAATTCACCAACAGCTTCTTTCATGCTTGATATCTCATTTTTTTACCACCTTCTCAGCCCCTGCAGTTACAAGCATCTTTAGACTTTTTCTCAGATAGAAAATGGTTTTGTATGTTTGTTTTTATGCAGCAGAGATGTACGAAATTATATTAATCGCTGTTCACTTTTGTATTTCATAGTTAAAAAATATTACCTCTATTAAAATCAGACATGCTTTTCACCCACAGTGTTTGAAGAAGAAATACACAGAATTTTAGGTTAATTGGTCCCTCTGAGTCTGCTGGTTTATGACTTTGCTATGCTCTCTGAACCACTCAGCTATTCAGCCAGTAATGTAAGTGTCAGCAACGAATGAAGAAGAGGTCTTGGTCCAGCAGTGTTTCGCAGCAAATGAGCAAGTCTAATTTAGAAACAGCTTGCCCTCTTGTGTCTTTAAAAAAGTTAGGCAAAGAAAATATTGGCTGGCTCAGTTCTGACAGGCTGCCACAAACTGCCTGACTGGCTTATAAGTATTGGAAGCACTTAAACACAGTCACAAATCAATTCAAACAATCAGGAAATGAAACACATTCACTATTGCAATCATACTTAGTTTCACAGTGAGCTAGCATACAAAATCATCATTGAGGTTGGAAAAGCCTTCAAGATTATTAGGTCCAGCCATCAACCTGACCTACCATGTCCAAGACTAAACCACATCCCTTAGTGCCTCATCCACACATCTCTTAAAAATACTTCCAGGGTTGGGGCTCTGCCTTTTTCCTGGGCATTCCCTTCCAATGCTTAACAAAACTGTTAATATTAATGAAAAACAAGTCTTATGTTGACTACCTCAGTTGCTCTTTCAGGACACAAAGGGTGTTTGGAGCAGGTAAAGCTACAAAGATCTGTTCTTTTGTTATTACAATGTCACCTCTGTCTATTATCTCAATACCATGGGACCAATCTCATCTCCTTCTTTGATTCTGATGGAAGCACACCTCTGACATTGAAGAGGTGGGTCTTTAAGTAGCAGTTTTGCTATCTAGTTGTATTTTTTTTTATGATACATTCAACCACAATCTGAGATGTGTCATCTGTGAGACACAATAGAAAACTAGTGCCTTTTTTTTTTTTTTCCCCCTGATATCAGGAAGTTCCAAAGATCTGAAAAAGCTGCAAGAAGATACAGCTTCTGGGAATGTCTACTGAAATGCTAAGGCCCAGATGAGAAATACTGTTTCTTACCTTTCTTTCAAGTCTGAGAAAAAAGGAAAAATGCTTCAAGAACAAAAAGACAACCATACATTTTATAAAAACCTCTAGAATATCTTTCTTGTAGCTATGATCAATACTGTATTATGTATCTTTTTGTAAGTGCTCCTCCCACTGGCAAACAGATGTCTAAGAAGCTGCTGCTGCTTAACGGCAGAGTCAATCACATGATATTAACAGGCAAATTTAGGAAAAAAATGAGCAGCAGCACTTTTCTACTTTAACTTCATTTATTAGACTGAAAGGTTTGACATTGCTATCAACCAAGTAAGTCTGATCCTTTGCAGGCTGAACTGTCCTGTTAACTCTGCAGAGTCACTGTCTTTTTCCATGATGGGATGGAGAACCAAGTAATACGAAGTAGATGTGTGGCTGAAGAACTTATTAGGAATGGAGTCACTGTGGCTGTTGACTTCCACCTTTGCAGGCATGCTGTCCTTGGGCTTATAAATCTGAAGTAAAAAAGCCTGCAGCCCATTGTTAGAGTGATATTTATCTTAGCAAATTGATATCCAATTAGAAACCTGTGATTTCCTCCCAGCTTTGCTATTGTAGATGATTGGGAAATTATTGCACTGAAGCATCGAAAGGCTATTGTCTTTTTTCCTTTATTTTTTTTTTTTTTTGTGGTAAGAGAAAATGTTTTTCAACATGTTCCCAGCCAGCCTGTCATCCTTCCAACCCTTGTAATTAAAGGAATTGGTATCAAAGTGGTAATTAAGGTCTTTTATATTTTCCCTTGGTTGTCTTCCAAATCATGTCTGGAGAAAATAACAAAACCAGAAATTCATCAAGTTTCACTGTGCCAGCGTCCTGTGACCCCAGCACTCATTTATGGGTTCAAGCATTGAGCTTTGAGGCATGAAGGTCACCAGCAGGTGGAGTTTATAACAGCTCTGTTTAGTTGCTGGAACTTCCATATCCCCTAGCGCAATGGCATAAACAGAGGCAGAGCAGTGCTGAGCACTAACATCTCTCCTGGCAAGATCTCTCAGTCCTGGTCTGAGTTTATGAGGGCTGCTCTGAAAGTAATGCTTCCTATGTTATTATGTTGGCCCACAACATCAGAGGTGGATGTTATTGGTATGGCAGTAGAGGTTGAACCTTCCCACCAATATTCAGTTACATTTTGTTGCCATGCAACAGATGGCAGTAGACGGGCAGTCTGACACAATGGTGTCTGCCATGGAAGTGTGGATGGAGCAAAGGGATGGAACTGAATCCCTCCATGAGGAAAACATTGTACCCATTGACACTAATTGACTCTTGCTGAACATTTATGGAGATCAAACAGTGGATGTGAGCACAGCGAAGTGGTGATGGTGCGTTTCAGCAGTGGCAACAGTGATGTGAAAGACAAATCACATTCTGGATGGCCATGCACAGCTGTCATACCACAAAATGAAGAGAATCTTGACCAGCACATCCATGCCAATCAGCAAATTATGACCAGGGAACTGTGTATGGAGGTGAATGTTAGCTTCAATGCATTGGAAAAAATGATGGCAACATTGGAACATTGCAGTTTGTGTCAGGTGGGTCCCATGGATGCTCACACAGGAACAGAAAGTACGCTGTATTCAAGTTTGTCAGGACCTATTGAACAGATAAGAGGCTGAAGCTGACAGTTTTCTGGATTGCATCAATACCAGTGATGGGACGTAGCATCACCACTACAAGCCAGAGTCAAAACAGCAGTCCATGGAATGGTGACGTGAATTCCCCACTGAAGAAAAAGTCCAAGATGCAGCCCTCAGTAGGTAAAGTGATGTGCGCCATCTTTGGGGATAGGAAAGGAGTGATCCTTTTGGACTTCCTGGAACTCAGACAAACCATCAACTCTGATTGCTGCATCATGATACTGTCTGAGCTGAAGGTTCAAACTTCCAACATCAGGCCAGAGAAGAAGACAATCTTGAGACCCTGCATAACAGCTGTGAGACCCTGGATCGCTTCCACTAGTGCAGACTTTTATGAGGACAGCATGCAAGCTCTTGTTCATCATTGGCAAAAATGCATAGCTAACGGTGGTAACTATGTTGAAAACTAGTGTTTTGTGGCTGAGAATCTGCTCTATCAAATAGTGTTATTGTGCTCTTTGTATCAGTTGTGGTTTCCATGGAAATAAATAGGAGGCATTACTTTTAGAGCAACCGACATATGTCCTAGGGACAAAACTCCAAGATATATGGCCATGTTTTTAAAGCCTTTATGTGGCAAAAGAGCAGCTAGATGTAATTAAGGAAGTCCTGAAAACCTCCCTAAAGTCTGTCAGATCAACATCAATAACAACAAACAAGAGGCTTTCAATCAAGCATCCAGAGATGAACCTGTTACAATGCTGCCACAGATTTTGTAATAAATCACCTATCCCAGATGGAGGCTGGAAGGAAGAAAACAAAGCATAAAAAAAAAATATGCTACCATCTTTCAGACACTAGACTTGCACCTGTTCAAATTGCCATCATTTTTATTTATCACGGACCTGCAAGTTGGACAGAGAGTAAAATTAAACGCCTGTGTTGCATGGAATAAATAGTTATCACAACAGTGATCACAGACGTCTGCAAATTATCCATCTTGTTCTTTTATTTTTTAGCCTGATACTGCTAGGCTTCATATGTGTGAAGTCCTTTCAGAAAGTGCTTTGATATCTGCAGAGTGAATTATGCCAACAGTAAGTGCTGGTTGATAATGCTCAAGACTTTGAACAGAAAGCAGACCTGGAAAAAAGGCTGCCTCTGGCTTTTCCAGAAAGAATTTACTGTGCTGGGCTTAAATGGCAAGGGTGTGCTGCTGGGGAGCAGAGCCCAGCACTGCCCCATCTCAGATCATAACCAGCTCCAGCTGGTCCAAAAGGGACCTGCTGCTGCCAGAGCTGAGCCTTGAGAGAGGCTGGATGTGCTGTGAGAGCAGGTTTAGGAAAGGGAAAAACTGCTGCACAACAGCAGCTGGGAGAGAGCAGTGAGAATGCAAGAAGCAACCCTGCAAGCACCAAGATCAGTGCAGGAGGAGGGCAGGAGGAGCTCCAGGCATGGAGCAGAAGTTCCTTGCAGCCCAGGAGAGGCCCATGGTGGAGCAGGCTGTCCCCCTGCAGCACATGGGCACCACACGGAGCAGATAACCACGCGCAGCCATGGAGGAGCCCATGGTTTGGCAGTGGATGAGGCCTGGAGGAGGCGGCAGCCATGGAGAACCCCCACAGGAGCAGCCCTGGGCCAGAGCTGCCACCTGTGGAGATAAGCCCATGGTGGGGCAGGGGGGCTGGGGGAGCTGCCGCCTGTGGAGGCCTATGCTGGAGCAGCTCCTGAAGGATGGGCCCTGTGGTATGGAGCTATTTTGGAGCAGTGCTTGGAGAACTGCAGCCTGTGGGAAGGGAAACCCACAAGGATCAGTTCGGGCAGGACGGCATCCATGGGAGTGACCCACATGGAGTAGGGGCAGAGAGTGTCCATGAAGGGGCAGCTGAGATGAAGAATTATGGGCTCACTGCAGCCCTTATTCCCTGTTTCCCTACTATATGAAGTAGAACAGTGCGGATGGGGAAAGGTGTTTTTAGTTTGCTTTTAGTTTCTCACTGCTCTAGTCTGTTAGTAATAGACTGTAAATTGTAATAATTTTCTAATGCTGAGTCTGTTTTGCTGTGATGGTAATCGACGAATGAGGTCCCTGTCCTTATATTAACCCATGAGCTCTTTTTTCCTTGTGTTTTCTCCCTGTTGTTTTGGAGAGGGAGACTAAGAAAGCACTGTGATGGGGTTTAGCTACCTGTCAGTATTAAACCACCACACTTGCTCTGAATTTCTAACCCCTTGAGCAGTTTTGATCCCAATAATCTGTAATTTAACCATGCTGCAAGAGAGCAAGGAGAAAGAAAAAGAAGGAAAGTCCTGTACCCTGTCTCTACAGCACTGCAAGCCATGCAGCATTGCTGAAGCACAGAACAGCAACTGCACATTAGCATAGGCATGGCAGCAACTGCTTATTGAACATAATCATGTCATGTTGCCAGATGGTTATATGGAGCAATGTTGAACAAAATTTTTTGTGTTTGCCACCATGGTTCTGGTGGGGGGTACTCAACCAACTACAGTTACCATGTGACTTTGCTGCTTCCTGCACTTGTGACGTCTCTTTAAGACAGATGAGAACATCAGCCTCCGCAAAAGCATTTCCCAGTCTTGCCCTATGTGGTGTTCACTCCTGCATTATCCTCGATCTGGCCCAATGGTTTCAGATGAGTTACCTCTGTGTGAGTCTTCCTTTAGCTCAGCTAACAAGCTGGTGTGTTCCTGAGGGAAAACACTGATAAGGATGAAAAGGAAGATGTCAGGGAATAAACCAGTATGGTGGGAGGAGAAAAACATTTTCACAGATAAGATCAGCTATACAATTGACTTGCAAGTCTGCCATCAGCAGGAAAGCAATTACCAAAACGGTGGAGATATATCCAGCAAAGCTTTCATTTTGATGGTTTTCTCGGTCATTTTGTCTGTTTGTATTCTTCTAATGCTTGACCACATCAATTTTAGAACCAATATTTGGCTTTCTTCTGTTGGCAGAAAATATTTCTCTGTATTCTTCGCAATGTATCAGAAACTCTACCCATTCACATACTTCTGTTATTTACTACTATAAGATTTACTCAGTGTTTCTTCAGTCTAGCTACTCTCCTACTTGTGAACAGTTCTGAAAATGTAGTGCACAAAAATATACTGCTAAAATTGTACTCATTGATATACTTCTAAGGAAATTGTTTTTGTATTTGTTTTTGCTAAGTATAGTTGTAGCCATAACCATGACAGCTCATTTTTGGCTACAAACTTTCAACAGCAGTTTTTATATAAGCTGATTTGAGAGTAAATTCAAATAAAAACTACTAATTGCACCTTTCTTTCACACTAAAACTGTTCTATTTAATAAGAAATTAAAGCTATATTTATTCAGCACAAGTAGAAATATTCCTCTGAATTCTTTAATTGCTTATATGAATCAGTTAATTTCCCCTTTAAAAAAGNCCATCTCAGATCATAACCAGCTCCAGCTGGTCCAAAAGGGACCTGCTGCTGCCAGAGCTGAGCCTTGAGAGAGGCTGGATGTGCTGTGAGAGCAGGTTTAGGAAAGGGAAAAACTGCTGCACAACAGCAGCTGGGAGAGAGCAGTGAGAATGCAAGAAGCAACCCTGCAAGCACCAAGATCAGTGCAGGAGGAGGGCAGGAGGAGCTCCAGGCATGGAGCAGAAGTTCCTTGCAGCCCAGGAGAGGCCCATGGTGGAGCAGGCTGTCCCCCTGCAGCACATGGGCACCACACGGAGCAGATAACCACGCGCAGCCATGGAGGAGCCCATGGTTTGGCAGTGGATGAGGCCTGGAGGAGGCGGCAGCCATGGAGAACCCCCACAGGAGCAGCCCTGGGCCAGAGCTGCCACCTGTGGAGATAAGCCCATGGTGGGGCAGGGGGTCTGGGGGAGCTGCCGCCTGTGGAGGCCTATGCTGGAGCAGCTCCTGAAGGATGGGCCCTGTGGTATGGAGCTATTTTGGAGCAGTGCTTGGAGAACTGCAGCCTGTGGGAAGGGAAACCCACACAGGATCAGTTCGGGCAGGACGGCATCCATGGGAGTGACCCACATGGAGTAGGGGCAGAGAGTGTCCATGAAGGGGCAGCTGAGATGAAGAATTATGGGCTCACTGCAGCCCTTATTCCCTGTTTCCCTACTATATGAAGTAGAACAGTGCGGATGGGGAAAGGTGTTTTTAGTTTGCTTTTAGTTTCTCACTGCTCTAGTCTGTTAGTAATAGACTGTAAATTGTAATAATTTTCTAATGCTGAGTCTGTTTTGCTGTGATGGTAATCGACGAATGAGGTCCCTGTCCTTATATTAACCCATGAGCTCTTTTTTCCTTGTGTTTTCTCCCTGTTGTTTTGGAGAGGGAGACTAAGAAAGCACTGTGATGGGGTTTAGCTACCTGTCAGTATTAAACCACCACACTTGCTCTGAATTTCTAACCCCTTGAGCAGTTTTGATCCCAATAATCTGTAATTTAACCATGCTGCAAGAGAGCAAGGAGAAAGAAAAAGAAGGAAAGTCCTGTACCCTGTCTCTACAGCACTGCAAGCCATGCAGCATTGCTGAAGCACAGAACAGCAACTGCACATTAGCATAGGCATGGCAGCAACTGCTTATTGAACATAATCATGTCATGTTGCCAGATGGTTATATGGAGCAATGTTGAACAAAATTTTTTGTGTTTGCCACCATGGTTCTGGTGGGGGGTACTCAACCAACTACAGTTACCGTGTGACTTTGCTGCTTCCTGCACTTGTGACGTCTCTTTAAGACAGATGAGAACATCAGCCTCCGCAAAAGCATTTCCCAGTCTTGCCCTATGTGGTGTTCACTCCTGCATTATCCTCGATCTGGCCCAATGGTTTCGGATGAGTTACCTCTGTGTGAGTCTTCCTTTAGCTCAGCTAACAAGCTGGTGTGTTCCTGAGGGAAAACACTGATAAGGATGAAAAGGAAGATGTCAGGGAATAAACCAGTATGGTGGGAGGAGAAAAACATTTTCACAGATAAGATCAGCTATACAATTGACTTGCAAGTCTGCCATCAGCAGGAAAGCAATTACCAAAACGGTGGAGATATATCCAGCAAAGCTTTCATTTTGATGGTTTTCTCGGTCATTTTGTCTGTTTGTATTCTTCTAATGCTTGACCACATCAATTTTAGAACCAATATTTGGCTTTCTTCTGTTGGCAGAAAATATTTCTCTGTATTCTTCGCAATGTATCAGAAACTCTACCCATTCACATACTTCTGTTATTTACTACTATAAGATTTACTCAGTGTTTCTTCAGTCTAGCTACTCTCCTACTTGTGAACAGTTCTGAAAATGTAGTGCACAAAAATATACTGCTAAAATTGTACTCATTGATATACTTCTAAGGAAATTGTTTTTGTATTTGTTTTTGCTAAGTATAGTTGTAGCCATAACCATGACAGCTCATTTTTGGCTACAAACTTTCAACAGCAGTTTTTATATAAGCTGATTTGAGAGTAAATTCAAATAAAAACTACTAATTGCACCTTTCTTTCACACTAAAACTGTTCTATTTAATAAGAAATTAAAGCTATATTTATTCAGCACAAGTAGAAATATTCCTCTGAATTCTTTAATTGCTTATATGAATCAGTTAATTTCCCCTTTAAAAAAGAATTACTGTGTCAAAACCTGCAAGCTTTTTAATATATTATTCAATGTGTTTAACTTCTAATTACACGTGCCTATAGACACATAGTACTAGATTTTTGTGGATGTATCATACTGAAGATTGTTGTTAAAGCAGTTACAGTGGTTTTGCATTGAAGACAATTAGTGGGAAGCTATTTCATTCAAGTGAGAGCAATTAGAATGGATAGGGAAAGGGACAGGATCTGGGTCCAGAAAAAGAAATTTATTATCCAAATGAAAAACATGTTAGTTTCGTTCTATCTTGCACATATACATTTCCAACTTTAAGATACTTTAGCAGTGTCCAAACACACAGCATAAAATAGTTCTCTGATTACATGAATACATGTGTGCAGAGGCGGTACCTACTCTACAGTCTTGATTGTTCACTTTTTGGCAAATGAAAAGACAAGTTTAAGGAGATGTTTAAGTGATGTCCTACATTTTTCTAGCTGACATGGAAAAACTAAATACTTTAGTTGAAGGAAAACACCAAAAGAGATAGTATTCTAATTCAGTTAAGGAGTTCCTTCCTATAATACTGCTCTGGTGTTCCATATAGTTCCTATAATACTACTTCCAGAGATGCTTCATGCCTGGAAGTGTTCAAGGTCAGATTGGATGTGGCTTTAGGCAACCTGGTCTAGTGGAAGGTGTCCCTGCCTATGGCAGGTGAGTTGGAACTAGAAGGCCTTTAAGATTCCTTCCAATTCAAACTATTATATGATTCTATGATTCTTGGCTGAAAGGGATGAAGATCACAAGGTGCAGCTTAGGTTATTTAGTTAAAGTTAAAAAAAAAATCAGCAGGAAAATCACTGGATTTTCAAACGCTTCTTTTGATGTTTGCAAACATGGACTGATACTTAACAATATTTTTAGAAACAGTCTACACAGTGCCATCAATTTGACTGTATGATATGATATAATTTATATAATTAATATAATAATATAGTATAATTGTGAAATAATGTCTGCAGTCTTACACAGTCCAAAGCCATGTAAGGCACAGCATGTACCTCAAACCACACAGTCTGCCAGGTAACTGTTTAATTAAGACAACATTATTCTAACTAGAATTAGTTGTAAAACATTTTTTTCTAAAATACTGAATCAAAACCTATGATTATTTAGAACAAAATGTCTTTTCATTCTTCCTCTAATTTATATAGGTGTCTTAAACACATATTGGGATAGACAGTTGTACATCTGAATTTATACAGGCTATAATTATTAACAATCAAAACACTTCGTTTTGAAATGCTTTTGATATGACTGAAATCTGAGATTTGTATCAAATATTTTAAACATTTTCTGGCAGATTTCTATTCATAGGATTCCTATCAAAAATATATGCCTTTGTTTACTTAAACTGTATTCCCTATTTTTTTGAAAAGTTACATCACTAAATCTCTACAGAAAATAATTTAATATATTCTCAGGAAAGGCTTTTATGCCTTCAGTTCTGAGTAGCTAAACAGTTCTCCATACGTGCCAACATGCAATTAACGTTATCAGACACTTGGATTTACATGCATTCAAAAAACTAATGGATCTGTTTTTTTGAAGATGGACTTAAAGGCTTTCTGCTCCTTATGCATGCATTCTTTCACACTTCTTACAAGCATTATTCCTCCAGTATCTATAGGTAATCAAGTTTAACCTAGAGGTACTGCATTATAATTAGGAAAAATGTAATTTTCTTCCAGAAGCTTTACTTCTATTAAGCAAATTTGCTTCCTAGAACTCATATTCTAGGAAGCAAATTCATATTGTAAGAATATGAAAGTCATTCTTGAGCTTAAAATTACTGAAAATCAATCATTGTAATAGCAATTTCCTGCTAAGCCAAGTTGCCATTCAGTATCTTGGGAATTTGCTTTGAGTAAGCTCTAGCTTTTGTGCTTAAAATATGATTTCAGAGTGCTGTAAACACATTAATTCCCAATTAAGGTTGGAAAGCACTTCAGCATGTTGCAACAACATTTTTAGTGCAATGATGAAACATCAGCATTCCTTAAAAATTTCTTTATCACTGCAAACTAAAACACAAACCTACTGTATTAGGATAGCCAAACTTTCAGTGTCACAGCTTAACAGATGCACTTCTTTTCTTCCATCGTATGTCATCTATCAAGTGGTGCTCTGACATTTATGGAAATGGCTAAAAATTTTAAGCTTTTAATTCCTTTTTTCTGTTTTACTCTTTAGACATTTAGGTGGCCTTGAGATCCAAAAAGAAAATCTAATTCACTCTCAGTTACAAGAATGACTTTGAGTTTAACAAGCTTCTGCTTCTCCTATGAACTTTTTTAAAAAAAATTAGTAACTTTTTGCACAATAAATAAGTATTTTGAAGAAAGTATTTTTAATAGCACCTACAATTTGGCATGGGCTGTTAAAATTCATCATTTTGACTCTCAATCAAACTAGAAGGGCTTCAAATTCAGACATGTAAGTCCCAGATGAGAATTAGAAATTGGGAGACAGCAAGGCACATCAATACCTGAATCAGTGCATCAAGACTGTTACAGCCTACTTCACTGATACAAAAATGCCAGAACTACGACCAACCAAAGCACCATCTTGCCAAGTATCTTCTCTCTGAATGCATAGGGACAGCATGAGAGAAATGAGAGGGGGAAAAAGTGTCATCATAATTGTGCAAAAGAAGCTCACAGCCGGCTTTGAATTCTGGCTTGTGTACTCCTACAGCCATCAGTGGAATTCACTTTTATAAACTTGTTTGGATAAGTTTTACCCACACGAGTATCCAACACACAAAACCACACACGTGTGAAAAATATAATTTCCTTTTGGTTATGTTGAACATCCTGCCCACTTCTTCTACTTAATGTCCTGACAGCCTCCACTAGGACCAGTTTCTGGTACTGGCCATGCCTTCTGGCTTTCTCAGGCCCAGAGGAGCTGAACATGATCTCTCTTGTGATTGACCCCTTTTTTCAAGGTCTTGTGAATGTCTGCACATCTTGGGAAAATTTGAATACTGTCTTTTTGCACAACATTTGTACTTCACCTAGAGTAAATATCATCTGAGAGAGACAGCGTGCAATTTTCTGGTGGTGTCCATCTGCTATCCTTGGTAATTCCAAATCACATACTTGGTGCACTGTAGGCATGATCATTGTTTAAAAGCTGCAGAGGAAAAAATAGAGTTGAGAAAAATGGTTTCTTTTCCATATATTTTCATAAATCACCATTCTTAGCATGATGTGTAGTAAAATTGTTTTACTTCTCATCCTTTCATTTCAAATGCTCTTGTCAGTCTTGTGTGAGCAGTAACAAAAGACTAGAAATAGGATCAAGGTTTTAGGGCTTGAGGTGGCAGTTGGAGATCAAGTTGAAATTAACCTTTTTCTACAAAGCACTTTGGACTAGATCCTCAGCAATTGTAATACTGTGTTTCCACTGAACCCAGTAGACAGAGATAATTGCACTGAAGCTAAGAATTCACCCAGGACTTACAAAATTCCAAATCCAAATTCTTTCATAATGACACAATGATATTAACAGAACCTCAGAGCGACCCTCAAACACTGGAATTTTGAACTGAGTGCTAAATCATCTCTGCTGTACCACATCAAAGCCTTAGAGAAAAATATTACTCTCTTCAAATTTGCACATCAAAGACTTAGCAGAACAATGCTACCTACACGGATGGACTACCAAGATTTCTTTCTCTTCTGTGTGTGTGCTTTAAGCACTGCCAAAGCAGTTCAACTTTTTTAAATCTTTTCTTATTTTATTTTATTTTTGGATTCATACTGTCTTTCAGTTTAAAATGGATGTCACTGTGTGTGACAGTATTAAGAATTTTAATGGTACAGTTCTAAAATTCTCCATGTCAACCCATTTGTTTTTTTCTGCTCTGATTAATACTGAGTCTTAGTAATGAATTTGCTGCCATATTTCCTTCCACATGTTTGTGAAAATACACACGCCAGTTGTAAACTGCTGCATTCAGGAGGAGAAAAATACTAATGAGCTCCTACTGACAAAATGCAATCTATGAGGGCTGCTCTGAAAGTAATGCCCCCCGTGTTATTATGTTGGCCCACGACACCAGAGGCGGATGTTGGTGGGATGGCAGTAGAGGTTGAACCTTCCCACCAATATCCCGTTTCATGTTGTTGCCATGTGACAGATGGCAACAGAGGGGCTCTGTGACACAATGGCTTCTGCTGTCTGCATCTGCAGATGGAGTAAAGGGCTGGAACTGAATTCCTCCAGGAGGAAAAAATGGCACCCGTTGACACTCATTGATGCTTGCTGAACATTGATGGAGACCAAACAGTGGGTGTCAGCACAGTGAGGCAGTGGTGGTGCGTCTCAGCAGTGGTGACAGTGACAGTGGTTACCTCCACTGGTGCAGATTGTTACGGGCGTACAGATCATTGCAGTTCATGGCTGGTGAAAATACACAGCTCATGGTAGTGACTATGTTGAAGAATTGTGTTTTATAGCTGAGAATTTGCTCTATCAGAGTGTTCTTGTGCTCTTTATATCTATTGTAGTTTCCATGGAAACAAATAGGAGGCATTACTTTGGTAGGAACTTATGCATGTAGGTATTAACATCAGTCTCCATATGCAAAGAATGGAAGCCATATTAAATACCTTACAATTAGTTCTTGGGTTCAAGTTGTTCTTCCAATGGCCATAGCAAGTTCATAAAATAAAGCAATGCATTCTACTAATTCAGAATGTCTCTCTGTTACCAACTCTCTATGAGGTATAATTAAGTACTTATTACTTTGTAGTTCTGCAGCATAGTAATTTCCAGAAGTTATTTTATTTTGGCAGTTTTTTCTGTCTCTGAAAATCCAGAGGAAAAAAGAAATCTAATGATCAGCAAAGCAGCACATCTAACTTTTGTGACTTTCACAATAAAAAAAAATTAAAAATGAATACGAAAGTGAAAGGTGCTCGCAGATTGTGGAACAGATGAGGGACTGAAGACATCTAGATCATCTTGCTTATGTGATTCCTCCTGGAACAGAAGTGTCTGTAAAGTCTGTTCCACATGCAATTGCTCCTCTCAGTGCTATGGAGTCTCTCCATTTCAGGTGGAACTTGTGCAGCTGAGCCTGAATCCTTTCTCAGATAGAATGTGCCTCTGGTTGTCATTTATTATATTTTAAATAGGCTTAATAAATAGCTTACCCAGGTTTGTATTATGTTGTATTTGTAATATATTAATTATATTGTAATATATTATATTTACTACTAAATTGCCATTCCTCAAAAGATACAATAATCAATAGAAGATTGGTTTTTACCTTTATCTACATATGAAAAACAAGAAGTACCACCAGTGTAAAATTCTCTGTCCATCACAAACGCATATCACTTTCTGCTACTACATCCTTTCAAACAAGGCTTATTAAATGGGCCATGAATTTGTGAGATCTGATATAAGTGACCACAAAATTTAAAGACCTTAAGGAAAGCAGCAACACTTGTTTTCCTAATTTAAAGGCTAGGGACATCAGCTAATTCTTCAACATTAACAAATGAAGAAAATATGAAGTAGAACCTTGTTTTGCAATTTAGAAATGGGCAGGTAATGACAGTGAAGAGAAACAGAGACATTGCTTAGCTTTGGTTTCCTTTCCCTTGTATACAGGCTCACTGGGGGGTGTAAGTGCAGAGGTGTGAGCCATATTTTCTGCAATCAAAGCAGTCAAATCAGTCCCCATCAGCTTCACAGGATTTCAGATCTAGGCTGGATATGTCGGCTGTCCAACACAGCTTGCCCTGTAATGAGTTATGGCAACGAGACAACTGGTTCTCCAGTGTGAGCAGGCCTCATCCTTGCGACTCCATCCAGAGAGGACACATGCAATATTACACAATGTCAGTAAAGATGGGAGCATCTGCCTGTAGGGTGGTCACAAAAGAGTCACAAGGCTATAAGATGCTTTTGTAAAACTGGCTAGACATACATATCACTCCTGACAAAGCATTCTTCCTTTAAACACCAGCAGAACTATTTATAATATCTTTTGAGACACTTAGTCCAGTTCTGACCTGTTAATGGATACCACAAACTCACTTCTAAGTGTAAGAGATTTGAAGCAACAGACATTTTGGTCCATTTATTGTCAGCCCTTTTTTGGCTCTATGAATACTACAGTGTTAGTCTGCTCCTGTTTAGCAGCAATACTTTTTCCCATGTAGTCCAACAAATCAAACTTCAATGGGAATAAAAGGCAATATATTTCCCACTAACATCAGTTTATCTTTTCTGTGTGGCTGCTCTCTGGCCTCTTAGTCCGTCCATTTCATAGTTTTCAAAAAAGTCGGAGCAAAGTTTTCAAGAATCTGAAAAGATGTTTACAAAACAATCTTTATCAAAGAGATTTTGGGAGAAGTAATGACATATCATCCATTGTCACATTTATTATTAAATGAAGTCGTAATGTCAAACTGAGAGAACAGTTTGGGAATTGTTTTGAAGTGAGAAATATCTTACAAGAAAATCATAAGTAGAAAAGTTTGAGAAGGTTTTCAAATGCCTGAAGTGGAGAAGTAAGAAAGTGAATTATCTATTATTTCTCCATCCATTTGAACACTTGTGAGGTTTTTTGGATGCACATTTTTGGTACTTGTTTGTTAAGTGTCTTTGCTCTTCCAAATTGTAACACCAAAACTGTTGTACAGCTTTAAGGGACTGGCAAAGAACTTTGGTGTTTTTTAATGTCTATTTATGCATATTATATGCATAAACATATGTGTATATGTGTGTAAATATATATACATGGCTGTATTCTAATTTGGGGCAACAACATCAAAGTATCTGAACGACAATTTCTTCCAAATGCATTCACTAAGAAAAAGACGAAATCTTTGGTAGAAAATACACAGGGGGAATAAAAGACATGAAAGTCTAAGGAACAGATCATTTCTTTTTGTGATTCAAATAAGACACTGAAAAAGAGCTCATATCTTTCTGCAGATATGCACTGGATTTGCATCGGGAAAAAACTCTTGAAATTAGTGGAATTGTGTCAGCAGAGCATCAGAAATTGCTATTGAAACAAACAGCCAGGAACGTTCAATGTGTTTTTATCTGAAATTTCTGTTCCTTTGAAGATTGATACTACTTACACAACTTCATGCAAAGAGTAAATGAGTATTTGGAAATGAACTTTCTGGCCATCCAACACAGCGTTTTAGAGTTTTTATGTACTTCATTACTATTAAGCCTGCAGAGAGTTTTCTAATTAAGACTTTTACTTCCAAGTGTGAATAAAATTTCCTGGTTTTCATCATTAGGAAGACACTGGTAACAATTTGTGCCTGTCAAACAGAATTTTAAATATCTTGCAGGGATGGCAAGAAGCCAGAAGGTCTTCGTTTATGACTCTTAGATGATGTATGTTCCCATCTGCCACCACTTGTTACTGCATGACTGCACTGACTTAGATTAGATCACATAGCTGGAGCCCAATTTACTCTGTCTGAGAATATAAAGTCTGTTCATAGGACATAGTTCAGCATTTACTGACTTTTGTTCTCCACACTTCCTTGTCTTCAATCTAGTAAATAAGTCATCACCCTATGCCCTATTGCTCTCAACCCCCTTATTTGTACAATTCCATAAAATTGCGATTAACACCTCTTGGAGCCACGTAACTGACTGAGTAAAAGTATTTTGCCACACTCTGTATTTAGCAAGGCCCTAACTTTATTTACTCATCATTAACATAAATGGTCAGAGCATCACTTTATTTTACTGCAGTCACTGAATATGACTGATTAGTCTGCAAATGCTAAAATGAAAAAGCAGTGGAGAACAACTTACTGGATGAACTCATAATCTGAATGAACAGAAGGGTGATGAGATGGATTAAAAGTAATCACTTTGCCAGTTCACTCTTCTAAAAAGTGTCTTAGAATTAACTCAACAAGTGGCCTTTGAGGGGCTGTAGGAGCACAATACACAGTGTGAAAGGGGACGTGTGGATAAAACATACAAAATGAAAATCCAACACAAAGAGAAGCTTGTATGAGTCTTTCCTGCTGCCACGATCATAGGCATACAGGGCCATTGTGATGAGAAATAACACATGCTCTATAACAAGCTGTGTGTCACCCATGGTCCTGCAAAATTTGCAGCTTCAATTCTACTGAAACATGAGCTGTGGGGCATAAAAACAAAACAGGCACAATGTCCACCTACACTGCTCTGC
Organism: Penelope pileata; assembly: GCA_013396635.1. Classification (NCBI taxonomy): domain Eukaryota; kingdom Metazoa; phylum Chordata; class Aves; order Galliformes; family Cracidae; genus Penelope; species Penelope pileata. The sequence continues at coordinate 18,006 of WBMW01001392.1, forward strand.
TGGATCCATGCATCCAGTTCTGAACTTGCAGTAAACCCCTACACCACTCTCACCTGTTGCTAACCCTCCAGCTTCTCTAGCTGAAGAAAAGTCCCTGGGGGCAAACAGCTTTGGTCTGATGTTGCATGAGCTACGGAGCAATGCTTTGTCAGCTTGGAAGTCACTTATATGCTGTACAAGCAGGAAACTTCACACATTAAAAAAATGGTGTTTCTCCTGCTGCTTTTGTACCCTTATGACATCAGCTCGAGGAAAAGACCATGGAAAGGTTTTACAGAGAGAATACCTGCTGTACTTCTGTTCTGGTGCTCTGACACAGAATTGAGAACCCTCTCGAGCACACTGGGTGTGGAGGACACCTTTGTATTCCCAACAGCAAAGGAACAGCAGTGAAGAACTGTTGACACATGCCAAGGAAATTTGCTCGAGAGGAGAGCTCAGTAACATCTCACTCCTTCCATCATTGAATTTTAGACATTTGTGAATAGCTAGACATTTCAGAATCCTTTCAAATAAGACAGAAAAGATACGGCAGAATGGCAAAATAACAAACTCTGTTCTAGTTGACGAAAACTACTTTGAGCTAAATTGAATTGCTGAATACTTGTATTCCTGAGAAGAAGAATTTGGGGGTGTGTGAGAAACTCAACATGAGCCGGCAGTGTGCACTTGCAGCCCAGAAGGCCAACCGCATCCTGGGCTGCATCAAGAGAAGCGTGGCCAGCNACACTGAAACAGGTTGCCCAGAGAAGTTGTGGATGTCCCCTCCCTGGAAGTATTCAAAGCCAGGCTGGATGGAGCTTTGGGCAACCTGGTCTAGTGGGAGGTGTCCTTGCCCATGGCAGGGGGGTTGGAACAAGATGATCTCTAAGGTCCCTTCCAACCTGAACCATTCTATGAAATACCATCACAGATATTTCAGTATGCAGATAAGCAAGCTTTTTCAAAGATTTCTGTGGCCCTGTCCACTTTGAGTCTGAGTAACATTGTACAAACAGTGTGAGATATGAGAGTAACTTATCCTGCTCTGTAGAAGGATTTCAAAAACTGAGTGTTAAAAAAATTAGGGTGTTAAGTACAGGTTTTATTTATTCAGATCACAGATTTCACGGACTGAAAAAACTGCTTGAACATTCACCCCTTCAAGTAAAGGGATTTTGAGTTACAGCTGCTCATAAGGAAGCTGCGTTGACATAGAGAATGAGAAAGCTCTTCTTTACATTGGCATGTCTCTTCAGCCCTCTAAGTTTTAGCAGTGCACACTTAAAATATTCATGTCTGAAGAGATTTTAATATGGAAATTAAATTCCATGAACGAAAACCCAGAAGTGATTTCTTCAGCCTTAATCTATTTGGTCAAAGATAGTTGTGCCTTCTGGAAGGGCAGACCTTGACCCAGAGTAGAGAATAGGTGAGGAATACTCAAGGCTTTAATTGACCACATCTGTTCACCAGCACCTGGAATGTCTGGATCTCTGCTGCAAAAAACACTGTTCTTCTGTCCCAGTGCTAGTTCTGATCAGGGAAATGGATGCCGTTCACTCAGGGACTGGAAAGAGATTGATCGTCTTCTGTCTCCTGGCTGTGGTGGTGACCTGGCACAGAGACACTAAAGCTGCCACACGCTGTTGAGGCAGAGTCAGCAGCCACTCAGTTCAGTTGCTGTCACCTTGTGTGTTGGCACACACTATATGCTCAATAGCAGCCCTACTCCTGGTGCATGAGTGGAAATGTGAGGTGAACAAATCCAATACATTCTGCCAGCAAAGAACAGCACCAGATTTTTAAAAGCTCTAATTTAAGGCAAGAAAACTTATAATCAGAACAGCTTTGAAAAAGCTGTGCTAAATAATCTCCCAGATGCAGTGAGAGCCACTCCTCAGAGTGAAGACTAACAGCTAAGAAGAGAAAGCAAACCTTTCAGAGAAAAAGTTCCCCTGCACTACAAGGCAGCTTTCCTCCACTGCTTGATGTATGCATCTTGCCAGCTGTGAATACCCTCAGCTCCTACCAAATTGAGTAGATTCTTGTGGAATCAATAAATAAATATGACAGCAAAACATGCAGTGAAGTTATTCTATTTCCAAAACTGTATAAAGTCAGTTTAAGTTCGATTCTGCTCAAATTCTCACTGCTTGTTTGACTATTGAATTTTCATCCTAAAACAATTCATTATGTTAAGGTTTTTTGTTTGTTTGTTTGTTTTGTTTTTCATTGTACTACTTTCACATCACTCTCCCAGATTACGCTTCTGATCTCTGGCTTTCTTTCAGCAGAACTATTCTAACAGTGATCCATGAGTTCACTTAAAATAGGCAAGTAGTAGTCACAATAGAAATCTTGACATCAAATAGGCATTTCTGAGATTTTTAAAATTTCCTGTAAAGACATAAGATAATAGCTATATTCACATTCTTATCCTTTAGCTTATTTCTATTCTAATTTGGGAGCAATGTTTGTTTAAATAAGTAAAGCCCAAAACAAAAAAACATTAAATGCAAACTTTCCTGAAGCTTTGCCTGCATTTCATAAGGTGAACAGCTTCTGGAAAGAGTGAAATGGCAAGGCTGAAAGTGTTATGTTGTCCTTCGCAGGCTGAGAAAAATTCATCAACCAATGCAATTTGAATGAAGAAAATCTTCCTCTTTCACTCAAGTTGGCCGGTAGTTATAGGATGCAATCACATAAAATATTTAGGCTTGTAATATTTTAAGGTGTTTAATGTTAAACACATATATATTAACTTGGAAATAAGATTGAACATTCTGAAAAAACGTGATCCAAAACTCATAAACTCATGTATTTAAATCATGTTAAACACATATTTATTAACTTGGAAATAAGATTGAACATTCTGAAAAAATGTGATCCAAAACTCATGAAAACTTGCTTTTCTTCATACATCTCCCTGTACTATTGCAACTGTACTCCTACATCTCACAGTAATTATTTTTTCCACCTGAAAGTGACTTGTGTGATTTTCTTGAAGAATGATAAAGAACCTTCTATAGTGTAAAAATACTGCATTCTTGATATAGCTCCAGTAATGTCAGTTGCTTGAAATGTGAGTTGCATATTCCAGTCCTAATCCTTTCAAAACATTTTGAAAAGGAAAATGAAAATTAAAATAAAGCAAACAGCAACAGTCTAAAATTTTACTTGTTATAACCCATATTGCAAGAGTACACGCATAGTTTACAACACATTTGAGAACTTTACATTAGTAAGCGTCACACTCTCTTTCTGATAAACAGCCTGAGGAATGAAGTACAACAGACAAGTGACTTCTTGTGCAAGTTTCAGTGTACTAACCAACTTCATATAAACCATGACAGCTACAAATGACGTGGGTTTCTTGTATGGTGCAGATATAATGCAAATTTCAGTGCCTTGAATGTTTCAGTGTACATATAACATGCTATGTACACAAAGGATGGTTATACCACGTGCATGAGGTCAAAAAGTGTTATTCATATTTATATAGTTACATTCATCCAATGACATCTTCATGTACGACAGGGAGAACATAATTCTTTCTGCGACTGGAACTAAAGTGGGACTCAGGAGACAGGAATTTAATTCCTTGATCAGTCTGTCTGCCCAAATTACTGTCATTAACTCTCTTAGAATCCACATTTGCAAATTGGAGAAAATGATAACTTAATTTACATATTTAGATTGCATCTTCTTAATGGCACAGATCTGAAATATTATAAATTATCTCTTACTGCAGGTTAAGAAATAAATATGTAACCTCATAATTCTGCCCTTTTTATCTCATTGTCCTTATCTAGACCAACAGTTAGTAGTCTTTGCTTGTATAACATGTAGCACAACGTGATTCTGGGGAATGACTACAGCAGTAAGTGCTGTAGTGATAACGATAATAAATGAATAAATTAACCTACACTTCCCACAGTTGTCTATATTAGATTATACAGTGTGTGTATGTGTGTGCATATGTAAATACACATAAAACTTCAATTTTTTTTTCTTGAAGCTAAAGGAGTCAGAATTTAGATCATTCTATCCCTATCTTCAGCCTCTCTTTTCCTTCCTCCTTCCCCAAAAGGCCAATACATGGACTACCATTAATACAATCACATTTCATTTCAATTCTTGAAACAAATTCTTGTGACCACCCTGAATGCAGAAGCTGTAAAACGAGGTCCAGGTATCTCGTGTGTGCTATGTGTACACATAATTTTTTTGCTGTGTACTGAAATTAGTCCTACAGTACCATAAAAATTTCAGCAATGTGCTTTTATTCATCAAATTCAGCAGAATCGTGGAAAAGAAAATGACATTAGCTACATCTCATTTACACTTCTAAGGAACAGTTTTGAGGTTTAGAAGTGCTATGTTCATAAAAACAATTTTCTAGTCTCCAAGAAGCGATCCCCTGAGATTCCTTTAGTGCTCCAATAAATGCTATAAGTACTAGAACCTGATTATGCACTTATTTTGCTGTGCAATTCACCTGTTATCATTACTAAACCAAGGAACATGCTATTTCTATTAGGGTGTCCTTTTATTCTAGTAAAAATGTGTTGAAATAAACATTTACAGCATGAAAAACAACATTCCATGCTCTAAAAGCTTGTCCTGAGATCTTGGTGATTTCTCGTAAATATTCATCTCAGCAGGACAAATGAGGACACACAACAAATTCCTTGGTTTCAAGAAAAAAAAATAAAAAGAAAGAAAGCTGCATTCAACTTAAATGAAACAAACAAACAAACAAATAACAAATCTGTGAAGACCTCAAATTACCATTACTCCAAAAATTGCATATAAAATGGAACAAAGATAAAAATTGTTTCTTATAGCTGTCCTGTGTTACCTATGGCTGACTGAAACAACTGCTTCTTCAAATCCATTTACTGCATTATCTTTAAGAAGACTTCTCAAGCCGCAGCCTCAACAAAGTATGTAAACTGTTAATCAAGTGTAAATAATTTATGGACTTGAATTTATCTGCTTTAGGTAAATTATTCTTATCCATATTATTCAAGGTAGTTCATTATAATAGGATGGAAATGTTAAAAGTAGAGCAATTTGGGCCACAGAGGAATATCTTCACATGTGGGCATGCTTGTAAATGAACTGTGTTGCTTTATATCTACTTAGGCTCAGTGCGTCACCAGCATGTAAGAGACTTGGTCTGTGCTGTATTAATTCTGCTCTGTAGAGCCAAAATATTGTCCAGCAGCAGCAGCAGATGAAAAGCAGTAATTCACTTGTATCATGTAATGGACATCCTCTCTCCTTGAGGAAAATATGGCTTGTGCCATTTGGTGGAGTTTTCCAGATGCCCATGACTCAATTTAGAGATGACAAAAATGAAGAGAATATTAGTATAAAGTTCTACCTTCTTTTTAGTGCCTTGCATGTCACTGGAATAGTTGCATGCCTGGAATTTGTTCCCTACTCTGATCTTCAACTCTTATCTCTTTCTTTATCTTTCCTTATGCTAATAAATCAGTGAAATAACTTTTCCAGTGTAAAATTTGAGCAGTGAATGGCACAAGTGAAACTAGCCCTAGATGGAAACACGAGGTTTTTCCTTTCACTACAGTCAATAGTAAAGAACAAATTCCTGTCGAATTTCCCAGGTGTATTCTGTCTGTAGAACATGTACCACTGTGTTAGTCCATGTTTCCCCCAGTTGCTTCCTTTGAAGTTTCAGCCTGAAATCTCAAATATGCAGAAAGCAGCCTGCACCCCTTTCTATCAGCCAATGAACTGTGAAAACAGAAAATAATACAATAGGTCCAACCTGTGGCCTGAAATTTCACTAAGTGTCCATAGCAGCATGAATGGCAAATGTGAGACTTGCTCTTTATGAGCTGAGGAAAAAGAAACAGAAAGAAAAAATATGGAGAGGGGAAATAAGCAGAAGCTTCCCTTCTCCTTGAGTCTCCTCCCCAGGAGCAGCCTTGCAGCGAGCGCACCCAACTTTCATGCCAAGACAGAATACCAGGCAAAACGCATTCTTAAAAACACTGTTTATCTTCTCCTTAGGACAACTAGCAAATCCCCCCCAGTGATATCAAATCATGCTGCTGTCACTGCTGTCAGTTCAAATCACGCTGTCCCAGGTGACAGGAGTAAAAAACACATCCTATTTTGGAAGTAGTTTGCTGTTTAGCAAGAAGCAGCGAGGTGCATCAGATGGACTAAATGCCATCTGGTTTTCAACAGAATGTGCTTTGGTTACCAGTTTTCTTGATTCTTAAGGGATGTTCAGTGACAAAAGCACTTTGGAGAAATAAACTTTTTAATATATCCAGAAAAGAGGAAAGATTCATTCATAATGAAAATGGTACCTAATAAATGAGATTCAGCTTTATTGCTCTTATACAAAGCATTTCAGATGCAGTTATTTAATCTGAGTATGACCATTTCCCCACCTATAAAGTGGGGGTAATGAACTGAGCTTGATACAATGACTTTGTGTCTGCAGAACTGTTTTGGCTAAGCATGAACCTGTTATTGAGAAAAGAAAAGCACCCTACTAAAATGGACATGGATGTGTTCACACATTTTAGGTCCTTTTGTTTACTTGCTTGTTTTGATTTTAAGTTTCCCTCAGGAAAACACAAAAACACATCTACGTAAAAGACACATGAAATTTCATTTGTTGCTTTAATTTGGTAGGGTTCTTTTCTCCCACAGAAATAATATTTCCTGCTTTTCTTTGTTTATCATCAAATGGAGTGGACAAGGAGACATGCGTGCTTTGCCCTCTGTCAATGGGGCAGACACTGACCCCCATTTTTATAACAGTTATCACTGGCTGCCTTATCCAGCCCAGCAGTGTGCTCTTTGGGATGGAGCACTATAACAGACAGGGCCAGGGATGCGCTACCAGGAAAGGATGATGCTTTTAAACCTTCAGAGTCCCATAGCTGGTTTTTGGGCTCCTCAGGACAAGAAATAAAGTCCATTTGAAGCCACCAAGTGGGGTAGTGAGAAGACATGCTGTCTGGGAAAGATGGAAAGAACAGCGCTTATTCAGCCAGGAGGAAAAAAGGCTAAAATGGAGATTCCAAAAATTGATTCAAGGACCCAGAGCCATACATGGTATCTTTGTAACGAATACCGCTTGCTGGATTTTCTGTCCATTACTCTGCCAGGTCACCTCAACTTTCCATCAATCCTGAGGCAAGCTCAAGATTTTCATAGCTAATGGATTAAGGCACTGAACTGGACATGAGCTGCATTTCCACCCTTGAGTTGTATTGGAAAATCCTTCTTGCTCAGTTCAGGTGTAAACTGTTCAGAGAAAGGGATGCTTGTTGAAAACACTTTTGGTGTTTTAGTACATTGTAACCTTGCAATTAAAGCAGAGAGACAAGAAAACTGTGACACTGGTAGGACTATGTCCAAGGCCATTTCATCCACAAACAAAGCAAAATGGGCTGTTTAAGTGGCCAGTGACACGCATTTGTACAGGGTTTCTTTAGTATTTTTTCTGTGCAGAATTTCATTTATTCTCCATTGCCATGTTGCACAACAGAGCTTTTTGAAAAACAAAATGATCAGAAGGGCCTCATGTATTTCATAAAATTCATTATTCTTCCTGATGCAGAATTCTTTGATTAAACACATAGGTTTGGATGCAGTATACGTATTAAATCAAACAACCCTGACATTTTGATTAACTCATATTTCATGGGCTAAAGCAAAATAAATTTGGATGATAATAAAAAATGCATCATATTCTAATTCTTGTAAGGAACAAATGCTTTTCAATTAACTGACCAGAAACAACGTGTCTCCCCTTAAAAATAATTTTTAAATATCCAGTCATTCAGTCATTTATGTAGATATGAGATATTTTTAGACTAGTGTCGTGGTTTGACTCAGCAGATAGCTAAGTTGCACACAGTTATTCACTCACCGTCCCTCCCTCCCCAAATGGGACGGGGGAGAGAAGCAGAGAAATATGCAGTAAAACTTGCAGGTTGAGATAAACGCTATTACTAAGGTAGTAAAGAAAAGCAAAAGAAATAACGGGCGTGAGCAGTATCAGCCTCACAGGGATCATCACTAGGGCAGGGTCTTGCAACAGCTCAAATGTGACAGCTGCACAGCTACACGTCATCCTCCAACCAGAACAAATGTTTCCCTTCAGGAAATCCAAATGCTCACTTAGCTCCCAAGAAAGTTCATCCCTGACTTTTCTTATTGAGACTGGAACCTACTCCCAGGTGGATGATGGACAGCACTGAAGAAATTTGTTCTTGCTGTGAAGAGTTCACAATCACTTATAAAGGTAAACAGAGTTAATCGAAGAGTAATTAATAACAGAAAAGTCAAATCTGACTCACTAAAACTCTTCCATCAGCAGCTATATTTTTAAACGGACTAATTTTCAAACAGCATATATGTTCGTTAAGTGAATCCAGATGAACACAACAGTGACAAATAATATCTAAGTGTACTATTGCAATTCATTCTGTCATTCATTTCAGTTGCAAAAAGAACCACTTTGTATTTTCTAATATTTTAATGTTCTAGTTGATTTCTATAATAATATAAAATAAAACATAAAATAGATGCATTTAAATATATTAAATATAGAGGTAGGAAAGAAGTGGAAATTTCCACTTAAATAAAAATTGAATTTTGAACAAAAAGCTTGAAATGTTGAAGAAAATATTAAATATATATCCTTTAAAAATATTTTAAAATATTTCTTTTTATTTCAAAATTCTGAATAATGAAAGATCAGGTACATAGAGGAACATGGTCTACAGAATCAAAATAAATTGATTTTATTCAGTTTCTGTGACCTTTATTTATTTAGTATTTATTTTCTTTAGTACCAGTCTTGACTTCTTGCATTTCATGTCACTAATGATATTTCTGTGGCAGCATTCTGAGTGTTAATATTCTCCTCTTCTTGTCAGCTGCTCACTGAGTGCCATTTCTGGACATGTCAATGCCTATTTTATATGTGCAGTGTCGGAGGACTTCAGAAAAGTTAGGTGATAATTTTTTTGTTAAATTACAGCCCCCCCCTCCTCCCCTTTTTTTTTCTTCTAAATAGTGGTCGGGGCCTGCCAATGACAACACATAAAGGGAACTATTGCTCTTTCCCTATCTTTGTATACGGAAATTGAATAAATCATAATTTGGAGGTGCTATTTTAATTTTCAATCCCTATAACCAACTGTATTTTTATAATAGAGGAACAGTCACAGAGCTGGCATCTCTCTTTCATCCTTCATGTTTTTGCAGACCATGCATATTCTAACTCTGAAAAGCGTTTATTTTCACACACAAAAGCCACATATGATTCATATCAGCCACTCCCCAACAATTCTGTAAGAAAAAAACAGCTAGTGAAAGTGGCTGTGTAAAGATGACCTTATTAATAATTACGAGCTATTTCAGCCTATGGGTGAGGAATAGTGTTACTGCTTTTAAAAGGAAAAATATAGCACAAGTCAAAAGGCTGTAGCAGAAATTGATCAAGACTTCTCATCCAGACCTCCAAACCTGCACTGATCCTATAGGATAAAGGATCATAAAAGATGGCACATACGCATCTGCTGGTCTGAACAGTTACTTATGTTATCTAGCTCTGTAATCCAGCTCCAAGCAAAATGACTGATTCTTTCTCCAACACCTTCATGTTTAAAATAATGCTGGCTTTGTTTATTTGTTTGTTTACAGTGTGGCTGGGAAACCCCTCAAGTGCTTTGAGCCTGGTTTTCTGATGAGTGCATCATTGTTTTTACAGCTGTGTCATCTCAGTTATTCCCATAAAAAGAGCTTCTCTCAGGGGAGATGAGATTATAATTATACAGATATGACATGAGTCAAAATGAATTTGACATTCAGAAAAAGTTTGTTGCAAAAACCTGTCAAGAGACACAGTGAGTGAAGTCCCATTATATTAATAGAATCTTGTAAAATGTGACATATTTTGATAGCAGAAAAGCCAGATAATCCGTCATGTCTCAGAGTGCTGAAGCGGAAAAATGAGTTTCCCCTCTCCCCACCATGAATTCTCACCTGCCTGCCTGCTCAAGGCTCAGGCACTGCACAGAGGCACTGCTCTTTTGCAAGTGTTCTGGATTCAGAGAGGTGCAAGATGTAGAGGAAATCCTAATTCATGTGCTTGGCAAGCCAATGTGCTCTCAGATATTAGCAAATAGAAGGATGAACAAACATTTCACACACACTCTCCACGTGCATTTTGTGAATTTTTGTTATTCATGCATCCTCCTAAAGTGGAAGATTACTAGCACAGATCAATAGTCAATAGCAAGCAGGGAAAAAGTGGAATGCTGTTTGTAATTGTCACAGTGATTGGGAAGGCACATGCAGCACATTGCCTCTCTCTTTCTCTTCCTCTGAACCAATGCACTTGCAGATCTATAACCCTTCCCACACCTNCCCATAACAGCGTAGTTTGGAGTAGACCTGTAAGTCAGACAATGAAAAAAAGATTGAACGGTGGTCTACTATAGACAGAATCTGTGCCTGATTCAGAGGAAATACAAGATTTAAGAAGCTTGTGTCAGCCGAAAAAAGTATGTGGACTTTCTTCTCACTTCATCTTATTTTTCCTTCCTTTCTTCACTTATTATGGGAACTTCCACAGCCAGAACGTCAGTTTCATGTTAATGCCATTTTCAGGAACATTTTATAAGGAGGCTCATAAGAACATTTAACAATCTGTCTTTAACTTCAGCTACAGCTGCTATTCGTTCTTTTAAAGCATTTGAACCCAAGCTTATCTGTAAGTCAGAAATAACATTTGTAGAACTTAATTTAATAAGTATTTAAAATGCTAAGGTTACATACAATTGGAAAAACCCTAGTCATTTTTTATTCTTCTGTCTGTCCTCTGGGTTTTATTAGTACTTTTAGTTTGAATTTAAAATTCTGTCCTCTTTCCTGACATTTTCCACAGATGTTCCATTTTGCTCAGACGGCTTTTCCAACTGACTGCTTACAGAGCCTTGCAATAAAGCCAGACTTATTCATGTTATTCCAACCACCCAATGTATCAAATGAAGGCCTGAGACTTTCTGCTTCCTAGCATAAGGCCCATAATATCTGTGGACTTTAATTGAAAATAGAAAGAATTGGGCTATTCAAAGGTTGACAAGGCAAAGGTGATATCAGATAACTCACAGCAAGATTAGGGCTGTTACCTCTAGGGCACAAGCAGGAAAGATATGCTTGAGCTGGCTTTAAAGGCAGCTGTAGCTATGCCTGAGTGCTCAACTTTTTCTCTAAGAAAATTAAGGAACCTAAGTAAAGACTTCCAGATGAGGTGGATTTACAAATTAAAATGACAGATTACATTTTCGCTAAATGATTCTGTTCAAACACAAAAAAGTTTAACTTGTGCTATAAACTAGATAGAGATCTTGTTTAATTATCTCCAGGAAAATATAATTTATCTTATTTTTGCTATCAGTCATTAGTTCCTAATATGACTGTGTATTCTGTGAGAATACCACTAGTATCTGCAGCTAATTTTCAGTGGGGGCTCTTTAGCAGATCAAGGGGAAGTCAATACTGAGTAGTTAATCACTGTCTTGATAGTAATATTTAATTTGCCTCTCCCTCACTAGTTAACATGTAGAGAGTCAGCAGTTACAACTCCAGGACTTTATTTCTTTACTTTCTAGTGAAAAGAAAGGATATACTACCAGCTACTTTAAATAATATTGTGGATATGGATTTGTGTAGGTATATACATATACATATTCTCCTATACAACCCACCCAATATATGTCTGTGTGCGTATGTTTTATACATAAGCATCTACGTATATATATATATAAATTAACTAAGTAATATAATTTCAGAATGCTAAATTCTTTAAAACATTTTGAAAATTTCCCTTTGATTAGAGTGAACTTTCAAGAAGATCTGATGTGGATCGTAGAATCATAGAATGGATTAGGCTGGGAGGTAAGATCATTTAGTATGATTCTGTGTCAACTGTAACTGCAGTGATGTGACTTGAGAAGCAGTGTCTCCATCAGCCTAACACTCCTTACTGCATCTAAACTTCAGTTCAAAAGATACTGCATAGACCATGTACTTCCACCTAGTCACTTTGGTAAATATTTGCATATATGCCTATAGATATCTCAATATTTATATTAAAATACATTCTATTAGAAAGTCACTAAGCACTAGTGTTCAAAGACATCTGCAAACAGAAAGCATGGCATTGATTTGGTTTCCCTCTGTAAAGCGAGGAGATCAGGATGTGTGAGGGAGGTACCTGAGAGCCAGAGAAATATGCAGCTCAGTGAATACCCAGGTACAAGGTCTGCAGGGTGAACCAAAATCTCTCCCATAGCGTAGATGCAGTCTGTAATGCTACTATCTGACAAATCTTTCTAAACATCCAGAAATCTATGTTCTCAATTAATTCAATGTCATTGTCTTTAGAGACAACAGGACACCAACTATTGTGTATGCAAAGTGAGTCTTTGACTCCTCAAAGTGATTAAAGTAACTGATATCATAAACATGAAGCAACATAAAATGTAAATTTTCAATAATCTCAGACTTAGTCTAAAGCAGAAACCCAGGCCTTCAGATCTGGCACAGGAGCAGAATACTGTGACTTGTTTTTTCCACCAATGTTACACTGAAAAGTCTCAGATAAGTATGAATAAATGAGTTGCATAGTATCTTTAATGTTTTCAGGGAAATAAACAAACACGAGCATGACGTTTGTGATTACAAGTCAAAGCATTTATTGTAAACTACTTCCAGGGCTTTAATTGTGGTGACATGTCTTTATTCATACACTGACCAGAGCATGGGACCATCCCAAGGACTGAAGAACGACTGGCAATGCAAATGATTCATCAGGTCATTCCCTGGCATGACTTTGGCCTCTGCCAAGTGGCGTGTGATCGAGTCAGCAGTTTTTCTATGACTCTCTACAGTATGAAGTGGCCCCAGGGGTTATTCTGAGCAGCAATGTTATTTGTGGTAAGTTTGCAAGCCAGACAGCAAAGGAGATTGATGTGTGTCCCTAGAAGGCATGGAGGATAGTTTCACGGTCACTAAATCAGTTTCTTCACTCTCCTGAAAGATTGAATTAATGTAAAAGATAATTCTGAAAATGTTTGTTCCATATTCTGAATGTAGAGTTCTTATTCCAGGACTGTGTCAAATTCTCTTAACACCTTGGAGTAACAAAAGGTTAAATCAGCCTTATTTTGTATATTAAAGCCTGATAGGATCTGTAAGGTTAGCAGAGACAATCTGAAACATTTATTGGTTTACAAACAGAAAGGTAGATTTTTCTATTGTGTAACTGGCAGAGATCTGGAAGTATCGGGTGAACTGACTGGAAATCAAGGCTTCTGCCACATAAATATAGATGCCTGGTGTTTTGTGTAGTGTCTCTTGCTTGTCTGCTGCTTAAATTTGTGGGCCACCCATACATAATCATGTTTCAAGTTTTAGGGATGTCTTGGATCCTCCAGAATATATGAAAATGTATTATGTGCTGGCTCAGGGATATCCAGAAAGAAGTAACTTATTGGTTACAAAAATCTTGCCAGAGTGGTGGGTCTTTGTTGTGCAGAGTCCACCCAAAAATATGATACAAGTAGGATATATTAAGGATCCTCTTAAGGCTGTTGCTTAAGGATGGGTTACACAGAGCTGATAAATCCAGAGAGCCAGCGTAAGTCTGAGAGATGTGCTAGAATACATGCGAGCAGAAAGAGGCTGTGTAAATATTGCAGAGGCATAGAATCTCACTTTGATTCTTCCTGCCACCATCTGGTTATATATGACAGGTGTTAGTGCAGAAAATAGCACAACTGAGTTAAAACCTACGTCTCATTTCAGAACAGGTTGATGTATTTTCCTCTTAAAAATTAAACACAAGACTACTGTGTGTGCATTATAACATCTGCTGTAGTTTTGTATCATACACTGGCAAAAGCATGTTGTTCAAGTAGCTGCTGAAATTAAGGGAGAAAGAGAATCTGAGCAGAACAGTATTGTACAAGAAAAGAGACCACAGAGAGAGACACGTGTTAATTCATATGTAGATTATTATTTTTTTAATCCAGAAATTGTACAAACATTTAATGCAGTAAGAAAAATGTCCTAGCTGTGTAAGGTAAATCCTAAATCTGGATTACAGGAAAAACAAAGATCGCACACAGAGAAATTTCCAGGAGCACACAGATGTGCAGTGCTCTGATAACACCTCTTATCTCTGGTATGATGAACTGTGCCATAATAACTCTTAGTCTTGTGGAGGTTTATGTAGTGTAGCTCAAAAAATTAGCATTCTGCTACTCTCTGAGTGTCACTGCTAGAAAAAATGTACAGTAAATCATGCTAACAAGTAGTGTGAGCAAAGAAGAAAAGGAAATATCAGAATTTTAAGATTTTCAATACATTATTATAGAAATCATTTGTGTAGCTTGAGAAAGTTTGAAACGTAAGTCGAAAGGTTCAAGCTGTCAAGCCTCTGTTTGGGGTCAAAGTGAAATAGGATGACTTTCAGAATTGCGAGTTTCCAAATAGGGTGAAAGCATGTGAAACAGGAGGGCACCTTTGGATTCCAGTTTGATGGCTAAAGTAGGTAATTACACTTAAATTGATACTGCTTCCATCCTCCACTGTAACTTGAATATATATGCTTAAAAACCTTTAGCAAAATGTTATTTTTCACCCTCATAGTTTGTTCTTTTCATTATGAACCTGTTTCTGTCTAACATTACGCAAAAAATAATCACACACTAAAACTTCTCCAAAGTTTCTAATAGTAAAAATCTCAGATTGATTTCTGCATTACACAGTTGTAAGTGGCCAGATTAGAGATTACCATTTGATTTATCCATGAAAATACTACTTACAAGCTTCTGAAAAAAAATGTATATGCACGTGACAGATTATTTCCATTATTTATGTCTTTTGAAAGGCTCCAGTACAGCAAACGTTGTGGAAAAAAAAAAAGAACATCATCATCACAGCAAGGACAGTTTGGGTTAATATGAGGATAAAGAACAACTGATCTGCTGGTGGTTAAGGGTGGCAGACAAAGTCATCTGACCTCTAAAATTGTGTTCTTAAAATTCTAGAAAACCAGTTTCCAAAAGCTTTATATGCTTTTCCAGGCATACAGGCATTCTTAAAAATACAGATTTTTAAGAAGAGATGGAAGAAAGTAATGCTGCAGATTTTTTTTGTCTTGTGCAAAGATCAAGAATACTGTGACTGGAGGCATGGAAGGGCTTATGTGAAGTCAAAGAAACTGTAGTCATAGATGGACCGAGTAGCACCAGCAGCTCATAGTAAAAGGTAACAGGCAATATATGGGCATGCCATGTAAGGCCACGAGAAGCTCCAACGTTTAGAATTTTTTTATGAGATAATAAAGATAGAATCAGTGGAAAGAGACAGAAAAGGGATGAAACAACCAAAGCAATGTACAAGGAAAACTTCTTTACAGTAATAACCTTACTGTGCATGAGTAGTACAGTTTTGCATTTATGTCTGTGAAATATATCACAGTTTTTAGCCTGAGTTCTGAAGGCATAGCCTTAGATAGTTGTAATTTCATGGGTAGATGGGAGAGAATATGTTTTTAGTAGGCAGAATATGAAAGACTTAAGTTGCAACACTTTCTTCAGAAGGAAATCCTTAAAATACTCCAGGATTGCACTCACGACATTTCTGAAGGAAAATCTAGATGGTAACATGGGCAACATGTTAAATATATTCTTGCTTGTTTTTTTTTTTTTTCCTTTTTTTTTAGCCTTCATTGCTACTTCTGTAAGATTCTCTCAAAGTGAAATGAAAGAAATGTGCTGATCTTTGGTGATCATACTAAACTTTGAAATAACAGCCTTCAAGTAAAGATTAAATGCTCTTTGAAGAAATTAGTTGTAATTAAGGAGAGATTAATTATTAGTGAAATATACAGTGGGCAACAAAATATTTTGAAGCAGCACAGTAAGACTGACGCTGTCTCTGTATTGAAGAGGGCATATATGCAGTGGTGCTGGAGAAAAAGAAATCGCTTTTCAAACTGATAAAAAGAAGCAAATAAACAAAACCTGACCCAAATTTTCCACTTCTTGTTGTCACTTTGCTCCAACAGGTGATGCAGGTAATGAAAAACATCCTGAGTACTAATATTAAAACTGTACTTAAAATGTAATGGTGCTCTTTAAGTGATCAGACTTTTCCAGATACTGGAGTGGTCAGTAATTTTCATTCCTCCACCCAGGCATCTTGTGCCTGCATCCTTCTCCCTTCATCTCTCACAGAGAGGTGGGATAATCTCTGCACACTGTTGATACTTGCTGTTGCATTTCAAATGACATTTTCTTCTCCCAGCTGGATGGAAAAGGGAGGCTTGTAATTACAATGGATTTTTTAGCCCTCTGGCATAAGGGCCTCCAGTCCACGCTCGACATCAACATTATAACAACAGTAAAACAAGTAAACATGAGCAGCAAAAGTAAACATGGAACAATGATGAATTGCCTCGGTCAAGGCAAACCTAGAGTATCAATGGCATATGAGTCAGACAGAACTCTTCACTCAATTGGTGTGACAGAAATTGTGTCTCACTGTGCCAGAGAACGGATACAATATGAGAAGTGAAAACTGTGAAATCCACTGTATTATTAATATCAGATGATAACAGCTCAGTGCTACAAACTGTGGCATCATTGTTTATAGCTCCAAGATAGTTTTGTGGGGGCTCATGGGCTTGTTTTAGATAAGACTTTGTAGATATGTGCTATTCTAAATTTATCTTCTAGTGAAATTCAAATAGACGTGTGTCACCTTGAAAGATCTGGTTATCAGGCTGCAGTTCTCTGCTTTGGTCTGCCCATTTCCTGTTGCTGCATGACATCTTTCAATAAATTATGATTAATGCTAGTAGTGACAGAAGCACTCTCAAAAAAATCTGGATATATCCTTTTGGGCAGCTTTGATACTCATGCAGAAGATGGAGGTTTTTCTCAGAAAGAGCTCAAATATTTCGGTAATTGTGCAAGACTCAAGAGAGTAAGACTGACTAATACTGATGACTTTCCATATCATGATAGACAAGAGTTTAGAATCAACCTCAGGGAAAAGTCTCTTTCATGTTACCCTCTGACACTTGCTTAGCTCTGTAAATTTCCACGTTTGAGTTAGCTGCTCTCACTTTTAAAGAAAATGAAAAGCCTGAAGCGTAATATGTCTCCCAGAATTCATAAAGAAATTATGAATTTCTTCTGCTACTCAATCACTAACTCATACCAACACATGGGAAAAATAGCATGCACAGAATAACTAACTCCATGACTTTCTTTGGGAATAATTTAACTAATGTATGTTTTCCTAATGCATATGTCATGACTGGTAACATTGACTGAATAAATAAATGCTGCAGCTCATTCCCATTGCATAATCAGAAAGCTATTTGAGAATATCCAGCAAAGAAGTGTTACCTAATCCTTGCCACATACAGGTTCAGCTTTGTTCTGTTCCACAGATCTGTTACAGAGTATTTACTGTGTTTTATACATTCCACTTTGCACATTTTTTAAAAAGTGCTTCTAATGCTTTGTTTCTGGGAAGACCAGCAGATGTCTTTGATCTTTCACTGCCATGAACGACTTAAAAGAAGTATGAACATGATGGGGGCAAATCCTTTTTTGTATTTCATTCTTAGTGGCAGTTTAGTTAAGAAGCTGTGTCACTTCTATCTCATTACGGCAATGAGAAATATCACTCAATGAATTTTTTCGTAGTACGTAGGATAAAGCAGTGGCACCACTGATTCTACTGGGAAAGAAGTTTTCAGCACACACCAGTTGCCACATCAACACTAAACCACTTCACAGTTCACAGTCATCCCCAAAGCATCCCACTGCTTCTTGTTGTTCTTTATAGCCTAGATTATTCTTTCACCACTTCCCAGTTCTTTGGATTTTTGTTGATTGTGTTATTATACATCATTAACTGATTTTCACACTCAGTGGCCAAGAAACTGCCACTCTTTAAAGCTTATCCTGGTGTGTTGTCCTTTTTATTCACTTCATATCAATGATTGCCAACAACGACCTGCTCTTGTCTTGATAATTCTCTTTTTTTTTTTCTTTTCTTTTCTGATAAGCTTTCAGCAAGTGTTTGTGCTTCTTTGGAGCAGATTTTGATTCAGGTGACATAGCAAACTTGGGAGCAGAACAATCAGACTAAATTTTTCTCTCTTGTCTTTGCCTGAGGCCAGTTTGCCTCTTGGACTGAGGAGTCTGCAAATAAATGGATTTGCCCTGCCTGCTCCTTCTTCATCAACAATGCAGCTGGGTAGGAACCAGAGCTTCCTCCAGCTTATTCTACAGCCCAACCTGTTGTGACAAACTCC
Organism: Penelope pileata; assembly: GCA_013396635.1. Lineage (NCBI taxonomy): Eukaryota > Metazoa > Chordata > Aves > Galliformes > Cracidae > Penelope > Penelope pileata. Next base: position 36,397 of record WBMW01001392.1, read on the forward strand.
GAAGCACTCCTAGTACTAACTCCTCCCTGTCCCTGGCACAAAAACCTATACTGCGCAGATCTGGGGCAGCATAGCTGCATGCAACACTTTTCTTCACCACAGAGAATGCATGATCAAATCACTCTTGTCTGTGCATGGATGAACTTATGCTGTTATAAGAAGAAAGAAAGAAAATGATGTGTCGAAAGAAAATGATGTAAAAGAACAGGGAGCTAATACGAGTGAGTCAATTAGGTAGGATCAAGAGAGGCTGGGCTCTTCTTCCATGTTCTCTTGTTAAACCTCTAAATACCTTTTAAGTTTTCTTAGCTGTTGATCTGGATTTCTTCATTTTTAAATACTGCTTTCATTTCTTTCACTCCCAGAACATTTCTGCAATTCATTTCCCTACCTACTTGCTTTGCTAATGCTCCTTGGTGGCTGTTTCCTCTCAAAGGAGGTTTTAGGAAAAGATTTCAGCATTAATTCCAGCACACATGATGACGATAAGATTTTTTTTTCTAAGTTGTTTTTCTCTCATCTGTCACCAGAATGACACTTCAATTTCTCTGTTGATCCTCCATCAAACTTCAGCTTAATTCTCTATTGCCTGAGAGACTAACGTTAGTGGAGAGAAAAGTTGTCCAAGTCATTAAAAGAGGGAAAAAACAACATTTTCATAAAAAAAGTGGTATGAAAAGTGTGTAACTAAATTATCTCAATTTCTTTTCTCCCTCAGTCCCTTATAACACATGTATGCAAATACAGCATCTGTTATCTTGGTGGCCTGGAATGTAGTACCAACATCAGCTGTGTGATTTTGCAGACTTCATGGCGTTTAATAATGGGGACTCAAAGGGCACTATTAAAATTAAGTGTAAATGAAAACTCTTCTAAAATTGCTAAATAGTAGGCAAGGGAAAACTCACTGAATTCCCTTTTGTTCTATTAACCATTGGACAGACTGCTTTGATTTGAACAACAGCAAAATGTCCTGAATTTCCTTCATCCGCAGGAGCGTCTAAACGAGAAGTTTAAACTCTTTCAAACTAAAGAACTCCATTTAAGAAGTGATTTCTTCTCAATTCACTCAATTGGACCCACAAGACTATAAAAGCTTTCTTTTTTCCATAATATTAGTATATGAAAATATGCTTCCTTCAGTCAGGGTCTTCATTCAGTTTATAATTTGAAGCAGAGTCTGTAAAGTTATACATTTCAAAATTAGTTACCAGAAATGATGACTAGGTGAAAAATTTTCCTTGGTTCAAATGTAAAATGTTGGGATAAAACTTTAACAATACATTTTGGGATAGACTGATAATTAGGGTTTCATTTCTTCACAAGCTATTCTTCTGTAACCTTTGCAGCACCATTCTAGTTCGAACAGCCTGACTTCATATGTCCCTTGGTATTTAACAGCTGTGTTGTATGAAATCTGCCATCCTGGGTAACTATGAAAACATTTTACAAAATGTCAAATGTGTAGGAGGGAATGGAAAAAAAGATAAATGGTTATAAAGGGGAAAAATCATTTCTTTCAACTAACATACAGTCATAGAGTCATAGAATCATTTAGGCCCTCAAAATCATCTAGTTCTACCACTCAATTTAACACTACCAAGTCGTCTCCCTAACAGCCACTCTTATAAATATGGCCAGGGATGAATGGCAACTCCATCACTTCTCTGGCCAAGCTGTTCCATATAAATACCACAACTAATAAAAATAATTTTAATAAAGCTTTTTGATAACACTTTGTATAAATACACAGTTAACTTGCAGCCTAAGTGCCACAAACCTCAAAAGACGATCGGAAAACAGAATGTACAGGTGGCCTGCTGTTTCAGGAATCTAGTTGTTTCCAGGACTGAGAATATAGTCTGCAAGGTTAAAGGAAAGAAAAGGAAAACTATTGAGGCAGACAGAAACTGAGCTCAATACACTTAATCTTTGTTGTCACCATGTTATGTAATGAAACAGGAAACAAGCAAAGATTAAGCGACTTCTTTCAGGTAAATTAGGTTGCTCACAGTAGTGTGTCAATTATGTCCTCATATTCCACTGGAAAGTGATAAAACCAAGCCCCATGTCGGTTAAGCAGGTTGCCCTTTTTAATTTTCTCTGAGATAGTGATTCTGAACTGCTTTCTTCAATTTCATTTTCATTTTAAGTGCATCCTGCATACCTACCTAGCAGGCTGATGTCTGCTTACTCCTGTGACAAGGCATGCTTTTAAGTGAATAATCTGCAAAATCTGTAGTACTGGTAAGTGAGTGTATCAGTGTCAATGACATAGACAGTGTCTGTCTTTCGTAAGAACACATAGGTCCTTAACTGTCTCCATAAGAATGTACGCACAAGGTTCCTGTCCTTCCATATACTGGTATACATTTAACATACAATGACATCTATGTCTCAATACATAAAATCATAGAATCACTTAGGCTGGAAAAGACTTTTAAGGTCATGAAGTACAATCTTTAATCTACCACTGCCAATTCTGCCACTAAACGGTGTCCCTAAGCACCACATCTATATGTCTTTCCAGGCATGATTACTCAACTGCTTCCTGGGGGAGCCTGTTCCTATGCTTCACAACCCTTTCAGTGAAGAAATCTTTCCTAATATCCAAATTAAACATCTTCTGGCATAACTTGAGGCCATTTCCTCTTGTCCTAAAGCTTGTTGCTTGGGAGGAGAGACTGACCTCTACTGCAGTACAGTCTTCTTTGCTTTAGTTGTAGAGAGCAATGAGGTCTCCCCGGACCTGCTTTTATCTAGGCTATATAACCCCAGTTCCCTCAGCCGCTCATCATAACACTTATTCTCTAGGGCCTTCACGAGCTTTGTTGCTCTTCTTCAGGCACTCAAACATCTTTATGTTTTTCATGTAGTGAAGGGCTCAAAATTGAACACAGTACTTAATGTGCAGCCTCACAAGATCTAAGTACCAGGATGACAGACCAAAGGACCTTGCTAGCACACCATCCTGCAACTATTGGCATACCACCCCTAAGCTTATCTCTAGTGAGCCTGGTTTTATCCCTTTCTCCCTTTTCTCCCTTTTGTTAAAACTCTTTCACTAAGCTCTGCTAACTCCTGTGCAAAAATCCTTTCTCCTTTTTGAGATGTGACTCCAGGTGTTGCCAGCAAGCATGGTGTTGCATACGGTGCCCCTTGATCAAAAACTCCAAAGTTCTGCTGGCAATACCAGGCTTGGAGCCAGGTGTTGATCTGCTGGCTTTTCCTCTTTCTCTCCTCATCATTCCCTGCAACTGGAGGGATAGAGGAAAACATTACTTGTGCTACTGATTCCTAAACAAGTTGTTTCAAGGATTTGAAGTCCCTCTTAATAACTCTCTGACTTCTTGCCAGAACTTCACTGCTGCATACCAGAAAAACAAATAATGGATAGTAATCTGAGGGCCACACCAGGGAAGGAAGCTTTCTCTTCACATCTCCAACCCGGGCCCCAGAGAGGCAGCAAACTTCTCTATGAAATGGGTCTCGTCTGCATATTGAGCCTTCCATTCCCTTCAGAAGAGAGTCTCCTCTAAAAATGATCCATCTTTTTTTCTCTGTGGAAGATGTTTTGATGCAGGACGTAGGCTGACCTAACCTCATCAACACCTCTAAGCCAGATGAAACATTGTCCTTGGTATTGTTTAGTTGCATTTGCAGAGCCTCATACCTATTATGCAAGGAGATCTGGGAGAGCGGAGTGGTCACTGAGGAGAAGTGCATACTGTGCCAGGCAGGAACTTGTTACCATTGCCCCTTATCCTTTGGGTTACTGTGCTCAGTCAGGTGGAGGAAGGACAGGGAATCCTTCATATCATGCACTATGTCTGTCTGTTGGGCCTGTCACAGGGAAGACAGGGAGCAACTCTAGTAGTCTATTTCCCTGTCACACTCCCTTATACTCTTCAAACTGCTCACCTCTTCTCGTTGCTCTGACAGTAAGTGAAGGAGTTCCTCCATCTGGGTGCACCTCCCGCAGGTGTGCTCACTACTGCTGTCCTGAGCTGGCATAAGAGTAGGGCACAATCTGCAGCTTGACACTTGGGTAGCAATGTGTTCCCACTTGAGCTGTGTCTGAAAAGCTGTGTCAGCTGTGGTGGGTGCAGAGCTGAGAGAGGCTTTGGCCTTCTGCTAGCTGGATACCATCACTCACTGTTTGAGCTGGCAAAGCTTCAGCACCCTCCCTGCACACCCTCCCATGTGAATACGATAGTTTGTGTCCTATATGAACTTAATAAAATATATACTGATATATCATTGTACTATCTTCTTTCCTAGTTGAACTGAACAGTCTTGTCCCTAGTGTGGAGGCTTTAAATCTTCATTGCATTTCCTCTACAATACAATTACAGCTTTACTGTTATTTATGATGAAAGGGTAACAAAGAAAGAGAGCAGAAGGACGAAAAGATGGGAGGGAAGTGTAGGAGTGTGAAAAGAGTGTTGTAGCTAGGTTAGTTAGGACTCAGTATTTCCAGTTGCCTTGTACATTTCTAGTTGAAAGTCTATGGAAACAAAATAATCCTCAAAAACCTCGGTAGGAAGTATTCAGACATTTCATCAGTCCAGCTAAGTTTTCCCATTGGGTCATTGCTGCTTTACCACACAACATAAAGAGCAGACATGATTTATTATAGCTGTATATCCAGCAATAACTCCATTGTGGGCTTAACTATCACTAAATCATTTTTCCTGTTTAAAATTTCTAATCAGCACTATCAGACGTTTACTGACATGTCCCAAGGTAAACTTTGTCCTATTTCTTTTCCACAAGGAGGGCTTTGAGACCCTTCTGTGATGCTGCTGGTTTTTTTTCAAGTATTATCTTCATATAAAATCTCAATACTTACGAAACTTGTTTGTGCACTAATATCCCAAATACTCAGTATGATGAAAATAAAATAGAAAATAAATTCTTTTTCACGTGACATACTATCCAGTGTATGACAAAAGGGAATGCAGAGGTGCAAAGACACAAAGGATATAAAGAAATAAAAATGGAATATTTATAGTGTTTAACTTTACAGATGCTAACATACTAATTAATGTTCCTTAATAATCTTGAAGAAAATGAAAGTCTCCAAAAGGCAACATACAAATAACACACAACAGTAGCATCTTATGCTGGAGCTTTCCCCTAATGCTGACTTTATGGGAAACCTCCAGTAGCCAGGTCTCTAACTATACACAGCACATTTAAACACATTTATACCTTCTGAAAACAGCAACACTCCATATTCTTTGGCAGGAGACACACTGGATAAAAGCAGTGATTGTCCCAGTCCTGTCAAGCTGCTTTTTTGGCTCTTTCGTTTGTTCATTCTTTGTTGTTTATTTAGAAGCATGGCTGAAAAATATGAAGTTCAGTAGAGAGAATGGAATGAGAAATGATAAAGATGCACAAACTCTGGGTGGTGTTTGCAATGTGGGAAAACAGGTTAAGCTGAAGGATGCATCTTAATGTCTGTGAAGAAATATTGTTTTTCCATCCAAAAATTTTGACTAAGAAATATTTGTCAGATCTAGGGTTGAAATTTCTTTTTTAATAAAATGCTAGTGTCTACAATTAGATTCTTCTTAGCTGCAATGCTAAAAGTTTGAATCCTGACCATTTCCAAGCAAGTTAGCATATGGCAAGTGAAGAAATGTGTGTAGATCTCCTTTGAGTTTTACTTTTACATTTTAATACATTAAAGAGAAATCACAGGTGTTAGACTGTACTACCCACCTCACAAACTGATGTAAACAAAAAGCATCATATCTTTGGAGGAAATTACTAGCCAAAACTTGCACTCCTCTTCCTCCATTCTACTCATTATGTGTCATAATCTTCTTTTAGAAAGCCTCAGATATGTGCAGCTAACAAAAACAGAATGAGATGCTTAAGATGTCACTTAAAAAGAGAACAGAGATTTACCAATATGAATGAGCTTTTGAAAGGGAAAAAATTGATCAATGTCAAGAAAGTATTATAAACCTTTAATCTTTTATTGAAGGATTACTACAGATATTTTTGCAATAGACATTAAAAACCAGTGCCACCAGCAATGGCAGAGGCAGATGTACATTCTATGCCATAGGAAATGAAATAATATTTCTGAGGCATTTAGTCAGCAGTGAAACGTTTAAATCTGTGCATCAAGGCATAGATCACTTCAGCAGAGGAAGAAATTCTATTTCCCATGTAAGGGCTTGGTGGAAAGACCTTTAAGGCTAAACTGCTGAATGTGCTGCAATAATCAAATTATGAATGGTGTCAAACTGGGCATGTAAGCACACATTTTAATGCAAATATTAACATCAAACTCATGCCATAGAAACCAAAAGGACATTATTATTTTTTTAACTGCCATTATTTTAAACACAGTGGAATCACATCCTAGGAGATTGGGAAGCTTCACTGCAACCAGAGAAATTAGCTGAAAAATAGCTCTAGGGTTTTCATTGTGTGAAAACATGTGTTTTTCTCCCATTGGACTACATAATTATTACATTAGGAAATGCTGTGTCATAAGTATTTCTTTAAGTGCAAGTGTGTAGTCTTCAAGTCACCATTTCTCCAACCCCACTTAAAAAGAAAAAATAGATGAAAACACTCCATGTCTTTTACTCAACATACAGCAACTTTGTTCTGTGTGTACAGTTATCTGTAATTTGCTAGATTGGCTAGTTTTCTGGCTTGCGATAATTTTAAATAGTATTTAGATATACTTAATTTTATATTCTGCAATAATTCTGCAGCAATTTAAATATAAGATATTTAAAGAAGGTAACTGAATACAAAATTCTTTGATCATAAACCCATTACACAAATTAACTTAATGCTTTTAGCAAAATTCCAGGCAATATATGAACTGAACATTTAAACTAAATATTGTCAATTTCACAACATTCCTCAATCATAATAATCTTATCCCATAAGTAAGCACCAAATACTACTGAAATAATCCTTACTGTAAGATTATTGTTACACTTTACGTCTTTTGTCCTTTTTCATTTTACATGATTTAAAAATGATAGCTAGCTGTAACAACTATAACCTTGATGAAACAATGCTGATGTTTTTTTTAGCTTCTCTATCAGTAAGAGTGCTGGGGGAAAAAGTCCGGAAAATTGAAATCCAGTGTTTAGACAACATGCAGTCTGTTTGTGAATTCCAGCCTATCTTCTCTAGGTCTTCTTTGATCCAACAGAAATCTATTTTGAAATTATTTCAGTTGACTCGTGATTGCACAGGTACAGATCAACAGAGATCTTAGCAGTTTTCAAGGTTGAGCATGTAGCTGTGATTCAGTAAAGGCTGAATTTTGTTAATGATATTGTCATTTACAAGCTCTTTGCTATGCTTTAAATGCTGCTCTGCCCTGAAATGAAAAATATCAGGGCAAATTCAAAGTGGATTTATGCATAACACAAAAGTATAGCTGCTAATAATTTACTGAAAGGATGCAGGACATCTGTGTATTTGCATTCCAAAAGATGGTTGTTTTATTTTTTAAATTAAAAATCAGGGGTTGCAGAAAATACAGATGAAAATCGTTAAGGATGAACTTCCAACTATTACAGAGAACTGCAGTATCTCAAGAATTCTTTGATTTTTGCTGTTTCTCAGTAAAAGTAAAGCAATGCTTTCAATAAGCAGCTTAAAAGAGGTAGGAATGGTGAAAAAATGTACTCACAAACATATAATCAAGTCAAGCCTGTATTGTCCTTTTGATTGCGCTTTGTCCTACACATAATTGGAAGAGGAACTGTAGTGCGGTTTGTCAGGTTTGTGGCAGCATGGGTAAGCAACACCTCCAAACAGACTTCATCATTTATAGAAGAATCACAATTAATAAATAACTGGTAGTAAGGTAGCTCATCTGGGAAAAACTTCCAGTTTCTTAGACAAAAGGAATAAATTTAAAATAAAATAACTGGCATTGACCATATGATAGCAGCAATTGTGTTCTTTCTACTTGGATCACAGTGGATATTCATTAGTGGTCCCAAATGGAATTTTTATCCTTATGATAGAGAGAACAGGTGGCATGAGGGGGAGCAGTGCTTTGAACTATAGAGCAAGGAAGGGAACTAAAGGCCCAAGAATGTTCACATCCGCATGTGTATAGGGTCTACAAGGAGATAAGAAGGAGCCCATTGGATAGGCAGGATGTTTGCTGGGCTAGTGGAGCTTATCAGCTGTCTTAGTTTCTAACAGAAGTTACTTCTCTCACAGTGTCTGGTATGAAGCTATGTTTTGCTCCCAGAAGAGAAACAAAACTGATAACATCTGGCAGTGTTGAACACAGCCAAGGACATATTTTGTTCCTCAGTGAAGCAGTTAGGAGGCATAAGGAGCCGGGAACTGGGAGGGGACAGGACCAGAGCAGCTGACCCAAACTGACCAAAGAGCTATTCCATACCACGTCACATCATGTGATTTTTACGGAAGGGGAGTCTCTTGCTCAGAGGGAGGGGCTGCTGGCTGATTGGATATCGGTCGTTGGTCCCTTGCTTTGTGTATCATCTATTGTTTCTTATATATATATATGTACTGCTATTTATTTTATTCTCTCTGCTGTCTTAGTAAATGGCTTTTATCTCAGCCCACGAGTTCTACCATATTTATTCCTTAATTCTCTCCCCCATCCCACCTGGAAGGGGGGAGGGTGAGCAAACAACTGTGTGGGACTAAGCTATCTGCTGGGTCGAATCACAGCATCAGCATGGGCCCCAAGAGAAAAAGATAGAATGTACCCATAACTTGAAGATGAAGCCACAGAAAAACAAAGTTGGCCGCAGATTGGAGGAGAGTCAAAGAAGATGACCAAAAACGGAAGAAGGATCACATGAAGGAAGGACTGTATGAATATGCACATACTGTAATGAATACGTAATAGCATGTAGTGAATATGTAATACCTACTATATTACAAACAGCATGCTTGTCTGACTTTTTTGGGAATGCCTAAGTGGAACGATCCCTGGCATGACCCATGCACTAATAAAGAATACCTGTTAACAAGAGATCAAAATGTCTCATCGTTAGTTCTCTGGGAGCCTTTGCTCTGTATCACTTATTTTCTTATTTTCTGGCCACATCTGTGAATTAAAACATTTTTGCTTAAAGTCCATTTATTGCATAACAGGGACTACTGTGTCTCAAGGAGCCAAACTTTCAGGTAGCAATAGGAAGATTTTGTGCACAGCCACCCAAATCTCTAAATGTACTGACATCTTAAGCTTTTTCAGTAGCAAGTGCTTACCAGCCAACCACCGACCATTAGTAGCAAGTGACTTATTATTGATTCCAAATGCAGAAAAGAGGTGCACTAAACTTGTGAGAAGTCCCCTGAAGGACTACAGCAGCACTTTGTCATTGCCTTCTGCATTCTGATTAGCATGCTTCAGAATGAGAAGACAGTATGAAAGATAAAAAAGAAAATAATAATCTTCCACAGCTTGACTTTGAGCGCCTGAGATAAGACAAGCAGCACTGCATAAAGTTATGACAATAAAAGTCAACCACATAACAAATCACCATCTGTGGAGATGAGGATAGAGCTATTGTAGTGATGCTCCTATTTACTGTAGACTTCAGACCACTATTTATAATACTCATGGCTAAAGCCTTTTTTCTTATTGTTCTGTTGATAACTTGGAAGAGGCTAATTTACAGTTCTGTGAAGCTGGATGTAATGCTTTCTTTCCTCCACAAAAGAGTTTATCTGATGGTTAGCCAGACTGTTACTACAATCAGTTAGAACAGAGGCTCTGCAATCACAGAGAACTTTCAATCTGCTCTTTCATCTTTTTGTAGACAAAGTACATTCAATAAGTATGGCACTGTGCAGTGTAATATTAAAACAGAAAATGGATTTTCAGTTAAGAATTGTAATGCAAATTTATGTCACACTCCCACTGAAATCCCTGGACTGTTCTGTGTGTTCATGAAGAACTCTATGCAGATTTTGTTGGGTTTGTTTCTTTGTTTTACAATAGGCATCTGATGTTAACAGTCAAAAGAAACTCTCTGATATAAATTTTTAATTTTCAGCAGGATCCAAGGCCTAGAATTTGGCGTTTATGAAACAGACTTCATTTTCAGAAGCTACGTATGAGCCTGTATTCCTGTGCTTTTCTATATTTTTAAGAAATAAGATAAAATAACGACATAATGACTGTGCTTCCATACTTCTCACAATGATTCAGGAACTTAAGTTAGACAAGCACAAGGCATTTTTTTAGTTTCCCTAAAAAAAAATAATCTGAGTTTTCTTGTAATACCAACTTCATGGATATTCCACGAAGCAAATTAATTCTATGTGTTGTGTCCTGAGTCAAATCTCTAGAAATAAAGATAGCTTAGGATCCAGTTCTATTGTGTGCAACATCCTTGACTATTAAAGACATTTGATATAAATTGACTTAATTAAAAAAAATTACCACAAAAAACTATTAGATCATTTTTTTTGTTAAAGCAAAGCCTTTTAAGAAAACTCGATGAATGCTATGCCACATTAATTATTTTTAAACCTGTTCTCTTTGCGAGGCCATTTTAACGAGGATCTCACGTGGCTCGGCTACAACGAGGGATCCTGGCAGAGAGGTAAACAAACCCCAATCCCCAAAACCGTGGCTTAACCCGCTGCACAGAGCCATTCGGTCAGCACGGCAGCCCCAGTCCCCCTGAGCGGACAGGAGCCGGGCTTGTCTGGGCTTGTGCGGCCACAAGTGCTGAGGAGGTGTGGGCAAAGCCGGGAGTGACAGCGGAGGCTTTAAAAAGCCTGCCAAGAGCGTCATTTCCGGCAGCCAACCACCTGCCCATATAAAAGCAGCCCCTGGGGAGTGTCACGACCCATGAGCGCTGCAACCAGGATGCGCAAAGAGAGTGTGCTTGGCAGTTGGCGCGACGCAGGGAGGGCGAGCAGGGGGTCTCCTCGCTTCTTCTCCTTTGCGTGCTCTGCGGTACTGCCGCCTATTACAAACACTATGGCGGGCACTTGTCGCAGCAGGTGGGCAGAGGCAGAGACCCAGATTGAGGGTATGCAGCCTCTCTGGGCTCACGTGGGCACCCAGATGGACTTCCCGAGAAGCGATGTGGCAGTCCAGACTGTTGGCTGTGGAGGGCTTTGGAATCTGGAGGTCCCCCTGGGTCCTGAGGATGGAGAGGGCTGTCGTGGGTGCAGGTTTGCTCTGCTCAATGAGCTGCTTGAGCAGATGGCCAGGCTGCAGCGGGAAATCTACAGCCTGAGAGGCTCCTGGCACTCTCAGAGGTGGAGAGGAACAGATGCAAACCTACTCCTGCAGACCGACAGTCCCCTCCTAAGTCCCTAGGGGGAGTAAAGTAACCAATCCAACTGCTCGCCTGCAGGACAGAGGGCTCAATAAAACCTAGGAGGAGGGGGGAGAGGAATTGGACCCTCATCTCTGCTCGGAGAAGAAGGAGGTGTCTGGATTTGAGGGGTCGACTATTTGGTGGATAAGAAATTGGTTGGAAGGCTGTAGACAGAGGGTTGTGGTGAACAGCGCTATGTTCAGGTGGAGGCCGTTAATGAGTGGTGTCCCCCAGGGGTCTGTCTTGGGACTGGTTCTCTTCAATATCTTCATCAATGACATTGATGACGGGATTGAGCGCACCCTCAGCAAGTTTGCCAACAACACCAAGCTGAGTGGTGCAGTTGATATGTTAGAAGGAAGGGATGCCATCCAGAGGGCCCTTGATAAACTTCAAAGGTGGGCCCCTGTGAACATAATGAGGTTCAACAAAGCAAAGAGCAAGGCCTTGCGCTTGAGTTGAAGTAATCCCAGATATGTATACAGACTTGGAGAAGAGATCCTTGAGAGTAGCCCAGCTGAGAAAGATCTGTGGGTCCTGGTGGACGAAAAACTGAACATGAGCCAGCAGTGCGCTCTTGCAGCTTGGAAGGCCAACGGTATCCTGGGCTCTATCAGGAGAGGGGTGGCCAACAGGGACAGGGAAATGACTGTACCTCTCTACTCTGCCCTCGTGAGGCCTCGTCTGGAGTACTGTGTCCAGATCTGAGGCCCCCAGTACAGGAAAGACATGGAACTGCTGGAGAGGGCTCAGAGGAGGGCCACAAAGATGATCAGAGGGCTGGAGCACCTCCCTTATGAGGACAACCTGAGGGAGCTGGGCTTGTTCAGCCTGGAGAAGAGAAGGCTGCGGGAGGACCTCATAGCGACCTTCCAGTATTTAAAAAGAGATTATAAACAGGAGGGGAACCAACTTTTCAAAAGCGTAGACAGGGATAAGACAAGGGGGAATGGTTTTAAGCTGAAAGAGGAAAGGTTTAGATTAGACATCAGGGGGAAGTGGGGAAGTTCTTTACTGAGAGAGTGGTGAGGTGCTGGAACAGGCTGCCCAGCGAGGCTCTGGATGCCCAGACCCTGGACGTGCTCAAGACCAGGTTGGGTGGAGTCCTTGGTAACCTGATCTAGTACCAGATCTGGAGGCTGGTGGCCCTGCCTGTGGCAGGGGTGTTGGAACCTGATGATCCTCGGGGTCCCTTCCAACATGGGCCATTCTATGATTCTATGATTAAAGAATGACTTAAATATGCTTAACCTGGGAAAACACCTGGGAAACCTGGGAAAAAATAGAATACTTGCAGGAAACAAAAAACATTTTAAGGTCTTCTCTGTGTAAATGGATAGAAGAGATCTCATGGAAGTCTTTTGTTGTGCAAAAGTGACAGCACTTCTGAGTTAAGGTTCACCATTTCCAAGGAAAGCACTCGGAGGTGAGCTCAGATTTGTCCGTTTAATAGTGGGGTACTCACGATACTGGGGTGGCTGACAGGTAGTCTGTGCTGATAGGGGTGTCGGTGGCAGTGGGCTAGCAATTGGGGGTTCGCCTGTAGGGATGCCGGCAGCAGCAAGCTGGCAAGGGGTCAGTGGCAAGGTTTGGCTGGAGCAGGAGAGGGAGGGAGACAGGCCCCCCCGTGGTATCGTGGCCATTTATCCAGTAGCGGGGGACGAATGCAGATCTGAGTAAACAAGGTCATTCACACACAACAAGGGTACTTGCTTACAGCTACAGGGACAGCTATATATAGCTATATATAGCTATATATATATATTTATATATAGGGACACTTTTCTCACAAACAAGTTCACAAGCTACATGCAGGTGCACAGGCCTAGGCAGGGTACTTGTGTTCCCAAGCTAACACAAGCCCTTTCTCATGGGCTAGTCCCCTGCTCAGGCTGTGATCTATAATTTTCCATACATCTTTCCAAACCCCTTTTTTCCCTTTTGAAGTCCTTATCCTGGCCTGTCATCCTCATGGGGTGAGTAGTTGTGTAATTGTTGTGCTAAGCTCCAGAGAGGCTGGAGTTCAATGGTCATGCACAGATGCCCTTGTGCCCAGGAAGAACTTGCAGGCTTAGTGCTGGAGTTCATGAAAGATTTTGGATGAAAGCAGTTGAAGAATGAAGGGCACTGGTTTTGAAAATTGGAAAGTTGATCGGGATTCCTGCTCTGTTGCAGACTTCCTGTAGGACATAAGAATATTTCTCAGGCATTTGGTGTCTCAGTTCCTTAACTATAGTGCAAAAGGAAGAGAATGGTTTTGTTTTACTTTGCAATGCAGCTCAGGTTCTCAGTTTCTAGAGAGCTGCAGACAACACAAAGCACTTAGATAAACATAAAGATGTACATGTAGCATTTCAGTGTGGAGTTATGACCGCTGTGCTACTATTTAAGTAAAAATATGAAAATCAGCTTGATAGAAATCTAAGAGTACTTAGGAGAGGTAGTTACTATTGGCTTTTTGTTTATTTAGATATATTTTTCAATTTTCGAGAGAAATGGTTCTTTCTGGATTCTGAAGCTCCAGCCTTTGCTCCTAGTGATGTGTCCCACAAGGGCTATGAGAAGTATTGCTTCTCACAGTGTCAAGATATTGGTGACTGGAGAATTCCTTGTCTTGGTCACAGGCTGAAGGTGCTTAATTATAGGATTAGGGCAATGAGTGCTAGAAAGTGATGTTGGTTAATTAATGTCTCCAGATATGTGTCCTTTCCTGTCATAACTGTGTACTGCATTTAGACTGCATTGTTACAAGCCCTTCATTGCAAAACCTTTCAAGGTTCTTGGCATAGGAAATTATGGAAGTTAATCAAGATGTGGGAGTCTTAACACTGAGCCAAAGACCTACTGATTTTTCTCTATGAACTTGCATTTGAGTAAGCCATAACCTGGCAAATGCTGCCAAGGAAATGACAAGAACTGTTAATCTCATCCCAACGTTCTGGTAGCCATCTATTTATGATGCTCTTGATTCTCCCTATGGAAGGGTTAATTTGTCCAAGGTTGTCTTAGTTTTAGTTTGTTTTAGTTTATCAGAAATTAGGAGTCAAGAGCATTCTGCTTTTGTTCAAATTCCTAGTCATTTTGCCTTTAAAGAAGGGAATAATGGACTTTATACAAGCAGCTGAAGTGATTTTACTTTTAATAATAATCAATACCATATGTGTGTGTAACTCTGCACCCAACTAGTGCCTCAGTCACCAGGAGGCTTTTGCGTTTGTCCATCATGTAATACTGAACACTTCATCAAAGCTTTGATGTTGCTGAATAAGGTTTCTCCCCAGTTTATGCCTAGGCTAATTGCTACCCTTTGTTTTCCATGATGCACCAGTTAGCAACAACAACAATAAAATTAAAGTAAAAATGATGACTTTTCCTCAAAAGGCAGAAATTCCACAGTGTGTGCAAAGAACAGAAATACCTGAAGAAGTAATATTATCCAGACCAGAAGCAGAATCGACGATACCCAAGGACTTGCTGCCTAGCCAGCCAGCACAAGTTCTCTCTCTCAGTAGATACGAACATAAAACAAGTTTGACAGCAAAAGTTTATGAGTTCACTACTTTCCCAGAGCGAAATAGATTTTAACTACATTTGAAGACTTAAACAAAACTGAGTTTCAGCAGCTGATAAGTGAGTTGCATGCAATGGGAAGTTGAGCTGGTATATCAAGCCAGATAGAGCATGTTATCTCTGTAGTGTCTAGCCCTGTCTTCCTTTCAATTTCTTCTTGTATTACATTCCATAAACTTCAGCCATATGGCTTCAAGAATATTTGAGTTTTAACAATCTCAGCGTATCCTGCATCTCCCTCTTAATACAAACTGGCATTATGGAAAAAATAAAATAAAATAAAAAGTGTATTTATTTATTTATTTATTGTAAGATACAAGAATAGCTGTTGAAATATGACCCAACTGTATAATAGCAATATCTACCCCAACATTTGACATCTATTCAGACAACATCTGATATGAAACAAGTCCAATTCTGGCAGGTTTTTTTTGAAATCAAATTGCTATGTCATTTTGTTCAAGTAATTTTCAAAGGTAATGTGTGAGTAGTGTGAGTAAGGGTGTGAAATTATTTTAAAAAAATGCACATCTGACAAATTCTGTTAATGATGGAATATTATAAATATATGATAAGAAGAGGAAATTCTTATATTATCATTGCCATTCAAAAAGTGTTTAGCTTCTTGGTTTCCAATTTTTTATTACTTTATATTTCTAAAGAATTTAGGAGTCAGTTCTCTAAAAATGCACACTATGAAATCTAAATAGATTTTTTTTTCCGGTCTAGTCCATCAAGAACATAACATCATGATTGTTTTTGCTCCATGTTCTGGCCTATGTTGTGCATAGTACAGTGCTGTAGGCTCACCACCTTTTGTAATTACAGGGCAAATCTGAATTAATGTATCAAAAGGAATGTGTGGGGCATAATAAGGCTAATGGACTTTATTTTTCTACTGTAATAAGGTTTCCAAAAGCAAGAAAAGACAGCAAATATTCCATGTAAAGCCTTGATACATCTTCTTGCTAATTATACAATTGTTAAATATTGTTACCTTCCAACCTTTCAATTTATATCTTCATCTTTAAGTGTGACAACTTTTTTGGTTGCTTGGTTATTTCTCATATAGGTGCTTTCACCTAGTGATGTATTGACTCACTTCCAGATAATTATGCGCAAGTCATGATCATATGTCATTGTTTATTGTAAGGTCAGAGTCACCTTGTAGCGAGTTTTGTAGCTTCTATAATGGGTCAATGCATGGAGCACTCATTATTGGAAATGAGATAAAAAAAAAAAAGGGCAGTGGAACAAAATGATCAAGCAAGAATTCTTGATAAGGTGATCATAAACAATCCTAGGTAAAATCTAAATGCCCTACATAGATCATGTACCAGACTTCTGGTAAAAAATTAAGCTTCAAGTTGGTTGTGAGTTCATAACCAACACATTTCCTTTTGGTTTTGGAAGGCATTGAAAAGAATTCACAGAAAGAATAAAAGGTATCCACTCAACTGAAGGCTATAATGAAATGATTTTCCTATTGATTCTGATGCATTTTTGTTCTTGATATTTTTTATAACAACATTAAGCTTGAGGGAAAAATTACTTCCTTGTTTTCATATTTTGAGTCTCTGTAAGGTATATCTTCAAAAATAAGAATTTCAATGTCATTTATTCATCTTTTAAGCTATTCTTGTAGCTCTGAAATATTCATACTCCTCAGCATTTAAATTACAGTATTTTAATTAAAACCAGGAATTTTGGACTGAGATTGCAAAAACATTAACCTTCAATGTTCTTTAAAAAAAAAATTCTAATGGATCCACTTTTATTTACGATGTGCTTGCTGATGGTGCTGATGCTTCCTGCCTTGTACCCCAGCAGATACATGTGAACACATACACCGGGAAACGGTAATCCAAAAAGCTAAATTTAATTAAGAAATTACAGATTTTTGGACGGGAGGATGTGGAGCAGATGCTGAGTAGCCCTATATACATATATACACATTTACCTTCTTAACATGATGTCAAAAGGCATATGCCTCAAAAACAAGGATGAACTTTATGGTAAGTTATCTAGACTTTATTGAGTAAAGTGTTAAATTTGGAAAGTAAACATGGAGGATGTGTGAAAAAAATAAATGCACTTAAAACTGTAGTATCCTAAATATGTCTGAAAGGTGTTAGACCAATAGCCAAGACTTCAAGAAGGCATGAAACTGCCAGTGATGAAATGAGAAGTTAGACATGGTTTGATTTACGTGGTACTTCTACCCATAAAACGAGCAGTAGTCCCCAAGAGCTGTCAACAGCTTAAATGAATGTGAATTTCATGTATAGTAGATTCCCTGAACAAATAATTTCTTTCTAAACTATTTCCAAATATTTTTCAAGGGGCAGCACTGTGGTAGGTGGACTCTGGGCTATCTTTGTCAAGCTCTGCAGAAAAACTGAACTGTTGAGCAAAGGCAGATGAAAAACTGTGAAAGCAGCTGCAGGCAAGCTGCTCCTCTGGACCTGGAGAGACATCTGCAGATGTGTAGCCAGCTACTCACTGAGTTGGATCAGGAGTCAGGTATAAGTTGATGAATAATTTGACAGCACAGCCTTGTCTCTGTACTGTGTGTATAACACATTCCTTGTTCTGACAAAATTCTGGAAATAGTTTATACATGAATAATTAGCCTAAATAATGAAAGAAGTCTTATTTGTTTGTTTATTTAATTATTTATTTATTCCCATTGGTTTGTGCTTCCTCTGTTTCCAACTCTTGAGGATGATCTGCTGTAGCTGAGGCATTCACCCCCCTCTGAAAGAGTCAGCTCACATCCAGAATTGCCTTTATAGTATGAACAAAGCAGTTGGGAACAGTAATGCATTAAATCCTGTGGCTTGGGAGCTGTCCTGTCAGAGCTCTGACATCCCATTATGCCAATCAGTGTCTTTTTCTGTGCACAAAAAATGATTTTTTTTTTTGCTCTGACTCTCAAGTAGGAAACATTCTACTGAGATTCAAAACAATGCAGCTGCTATGTTCAAAGTGACCCAGAAGGACCAGATCCAGTGCTTTTTGTTTTGTTTTGTTTTCCTTGTATTTAGTTTGTCCATAATTTGGCTAAAGAATTACATGAGAAAAAAGCTCATTTTACTTTAATTTTAAGAAGGCAATCATAGACTCTGGAGGGAAGAAACAAATATTTTTAAAAGGTTGTCATTATTTTTAAAAATGGTAATCATGGAGAATCTTTCTTGTCCTTTGATCTTTGAGAGAAATGAAGATGGCATCTTCACTGATCCTCAGGGAGAAGCGTCCCACGCCCACACAGCACGAAAATGCTGAAGAAATGCCCTTATAGAAACCCCTGGCAGCAGTCGTTCTGGGGAAACATGAAGCAAATCCAGGGTAGTTGATCAGCCAGGAGTTGGTCACTGTACTGCCCTGAAATCTCTTGTCTAAAACATATTAACACTGTGTTCCAGGATTGCCATATAAAGATAAGATTGTATTTAAATAAGTAAATAAATAAAGCATAGAAATGTGGAATGTTTTTATGCCTTCATTATCAATGATTTCTAAAGTACGAACTGAGCAAGTTTAGGGGAAAGAGAGATGAAGGCCATTAATTGATACCAGGGTGAAATCTGATGCAGGAGGTATTGCCTGAGAGGATGAGAGTATAAACTGCAGGTTGCACAAATTTCATTAAATACTCCTTTAATAGCAAAACTAGGGCTAAAATAGAAAAATATCATATCCTGAAGAGAAAAAAGACAAAACAGGTGCTTTTTTAGTATGCCACCTTTCAATATGTACAGAAAATAAATTACTTTTATGTATGAAAATATTTTTTACACATTTTTAATTTTTCTGCATGTATTCAGATCTTTGTGGCTAAATATTATGTCATCTAACTTTTAGTTCAAACAAGGTATAAATGACAAAATCAACATTATGGTGTTCCACAACCTCATGGCTTAATAAATATGTAAATTCAACAAACTTTCCCTCAAGTCACAGCTTCTACTGTTACTTCAACAGCTATAAATCTCCATACAATCTTATCAAAATTTTAGAGCGAACATGCGATTTGAATTTGAAGCTTTCTGTTGAAGCTATCTGTTGTTAAGAACCATGGGAATCTTAAAATACTGTTTATTTTTATGTCAGCATTGAACTATGTTTTCCATATTAGAAAACAATTCGAGAATCTGATTTTCTTGTACTCAACACCACAAGAGGAAGAGCAGAAAGTCTGAATCCAAGTTTAGTTAAAGCCAGCTTTGGTTAGCAATCAAAGCAGAAGAGGCATAAAATTACACTTTTCTTAAACAGTTTTCACTCACACAAAGAGAAAAGGTTTTATTAAGCTTTGCAGTACTCAGTGTCTACAGTGAAAATGTTCAGCTGAAGTGAATTCTCATGCTTTGGCTAGGAGAAGTGAAGATATGACAGCTTATATTAGATGTGGATCTGATCCGAATTGCTAAACATTGTCTGACTTTAGATTTTGATCGAGTGTGATTTAGTGTCTTTCTTGGTGCATTCTTATGTGACACACAGTACTTTTCTTCTAGCTCTGAATTTCAAATGACATAAAGTTGCAAAGTTTCTTACTCTTTTCTTAAGAAAAACTCTTATGTTCATCTGTGCAGTGAAAACCTTTAAGTTATTAACCCTAAGACCTCACATTTCTGAAGACAAAGCTCAGGCTGTTTATTAAATGATATGAACTTTCAACTAACTGTATCTTCATTTTTTGATAACTTTGGAGATGGATTTTCCATTTCATTTTTTCCCTCTTTCTTCTCCACTTTTGTTGATTACTATTGGCAAGTGAATTAAAAGTGAATTATAATGAACTGCTAAGTACAAAAATTAAAGACAATTAATTAGACATGTAAGTCCTGCTTACTTGTGAGTTTAGTGTTTTCTGCTTATATACTTATAGATTAAAGAGATTGCTGTTGTGCTTGCTTGCTATTAATGGTAAATGATAGTGAGGTTGTAAGCAGTGTACAGAGTCCTTCTTATAGCCTTAAACCTTGGCACAAGAAAAAGAAAATGAGAAAACCAGACAAGATATCAACTATGTGATTGTACATACGGCTTTTTAAAAGAATGGAGAAACTCAGTGCCCTCTAAAATATAGTAAGAATTTCTACAGGTGTAAGTCAGCCTGAACTGTCTGTTTTCTAGCATCACATTTGTAACTCTTGATGGCAGAGCATTCTGAACCTCCAGTTAAAGAAATGATCTCCTGAACCACAGTTTGCAGCTCCTCCTTATAACATTGAACACCTCACATTTAGTTAAGGTGGCAAGAGATACACTGTTACGCTTGGCTTAAGCATGCAACCTACAGGTCATGCCAGTGTGAAACCTTTATGCACAAGCAGAAGCTCGTGCTGCAGGTATTTTCAAAGATACTAAAAAAACATATTTCTTTGGTCTACCAGAATTAGCTTAATTTTTTCTCCTAGCTCACTGGAAGAAGCTGTTTAGAAAGAACACATTTACTCCAAAGCTGATAGGAGACTGAGGAAATACCTTGGAATTAATTGAATTACCATGTTTGCTGCTGTGAGCTTTGCTCTCACAGTTGGACAGCGAAACTCTTTTAATCAGAGGATACAGATTACAGGGCCTCAGTGATAAGCAGAAAATCTATGTTGATCTTCAGCAGAGCATTAAAAACTCTTTGGTCCAATATTCTTACAGTAAGTACACAAATGCAGAACTTCTGAGTTCTTTGTTTTGGTTAAATCCTTTTAAATTGTCAAGCTTCAACATCACTCTGGAGCAAAATCTTTTCTTATATGTTACCAAGCATGATGGGCATAGTGGAAGGGTATGTTTGTTCTGGTGAGAGCCCTCTGGCCACAGGCAATTTCTACGATACACACAGCTTTCAGAACACGGTGTTTTGTGGCATACAAATTACTTCAAAGCAGACATGAAAAAGAGTAAGCTACCTCAAATATCTGGATTGCAATTTTCAGTTATCTCACAGCCTTCATGCACACCTGGAAGATATAATCTCCCTTTGTGCAAAGAGTATTGTAAAACACAAGCACAGGAAAATAACCCCACACACCTACCAGCCTCATAAATTTATGAGAAATAATGACCTGCTAAAAAGTTATTGGTTCAGAGCTGTTTGGGAGAATTTTTAATTAAAATGTTTTATCATCAGTTTGCTAGAACAAGGTATTTAATGGAAAGGGCTATTTCAACCAATTTTCAACACACTAGGAAAAGATTAGACATTTCTTAAAAAAAAATAGAAAGTTGACACACTTTCTGAGGAAAAAAAAAGATGTTTGACACAAAAGAATTTGAAGTAGAGGAAGAGAAAGGAGGTTTGAGTTCATTATTTTATTTTCCTGCATATTAAAAATTCTCAGTAGCTTGAAAACATTCTTGGTGAGTGAGAACACCTTTCCAACTGACTCTGCTAAGTCAGTGATACTTAAAGTGGGGTGAAGCCAACACTGAGGTTCTTGGAGTTAATGACCCAGCTCCTCTCTCTTGAAAGTATATAGGTTCCACCCAAGCTTATCATAATTGGCACTAGTAGACCAGAACTGGAAGCACAATCTGACAGCAGCAGAATTTTTCTGTTACCTTGATGATCTACAAAAAATCAAAAAGAAATGAATGACAACATCTTTTTATACGATGTAGTGTCACCCAGAGGAACAATTACACTGCCTTGGCCCCAGTTCTCCCTTAAACATTATGCCTGTAGCTAAGGCAGGTTCACATCCTTTTGGAAACAGATTAAATATCTCATTATTGACAAATCTATGCTGAGACATATTGTACTTTCACCTCAGATTAATCTCTCCACATGCATCCAGAGTGAAAGCACACAGGGCTCACACACGCTATTAAACATTTAACAAGTCACTCTGAAATAATGGCTCTGCATATGTTCCCCTCGTAGCTAAGCTCCAACTGTTTTCTGACAGGTAGATGAACGTAATACAATAAAGTGAAACTTCAGCATTTTAGAACTGGGACACATATGTTATTTCTTCCCGAATTTTGGTCTTTCTTCTGGATTGTTCAATGTCTCAGATGATGGAAGAGTTTGTGCTTTTTAGCACGCAAAGTGGGAATTCTTCACTCATCTGACCAAAAACCTGAGGAGCATTGACAGTGGGAAAAGGTTTTATCATGACAGTTCTTACCTTTGCAAAATGCTTTTTCATTTAAGGCAGATTACCCCTATTTGTTGATAAACACAGAACTATCTCTGTGGTAGGCAAGGACTGTTTATCCCAAACCTGTATCTGATTTCTATGACTGTCCAATGACATGGGGAAGGAGAATGATGAGCTTTCCCAGACACATACTCATCATCTTTGAGAACTATAGTTTACTGAATTCCTAAACTGAAGATTATATGAAATAACCATCTTGAAGAATCATACTAAATATTTCCCCCAGAATCTTGTCTGTTTGCTTTTTGGAATGTACTGGAGTGTACTGTGGCAGTACCTTTCAGAACTGAATTACACAGTATATAGAAATTGTTTCTTTTTTTCTGCTTCCTAATAATTTCATTTCCTGTCTTTTAATTCTGTTTGCAAGGCAAGATGTAGTTTTTGCACTTTCTCTATTATTTTTATAAATATCATGGGCATTGGTATATCGAGACCAGAACAGCATATAATATCTCAAATGACATCACTGACTTGAGCTCTCTGATAGTATTTTCTGTTGTGTTCTCTGTTCCTTTCTAATAATGCCTAACAGATAACTATTTTTGACTGCTGCCAGGCAGAGAATTGTTTCACTGACTTCCGATATCTCTGCTGACTGTCACTGAGAACCTGTGTGCGCATAGCTAACAGTTTTTCCAATATATATGTTATTTTTCATTTACTGAAAATGAAATTTATCTGTTATCTGGCCTTTAACAATGCAGTACCATGAACTTTCTGCAACTTTCAAAACTAATAATTGATATTAATCTAATTATTAATATAAATTTAATAATCAATATTAAATTTTTACTGTCCTACAAAACTTGATGTTAGGAGCTAACTTATCTTTGCTTTCATTCTCGTTTGGAGTGAAACAAGTTTCAAGTAGAAAAATTTCTGCAAAATTGTTCCTGTAGGCTTCCATGATTAAACTTAACAATTCTGGCTGCAGAAGTGTAACAGGCAGTAAGCTGTGGCATTGCTCCTCTGTATTCCTGGAGGCTAGGGACGTAATTTTCAAAGCCTGAGAATCCTGCAGAAGTAGGACATATTTTCAAAGTGCGATGAAGAATCTGATATGCTGAGCAGTTGCAAAAGCAGGAAGAATTGCTGAAGTGCTTTTCCTTGAACCATTCCAGAATTCAAGCTGCCCCAGAGTTATGGGAGCTGGAGGTTAACAAGCTGGTGGCATCATTCTGCCCACTGGCCACACAGCTATCAGGAAAGAAATTGCATGTGTAACGAGAAAGTAGTATTCTTCCTGAGACCTCAGCAGTTTTTGTATTCTGGAAAGAATAGACTAGACAGGCTGCAGGAAGCAACGTGTCATAGCAGAGAAGAGGTATCCACTCAAATGACTTAAATAAAACAATTGATAATTAATTAAGAAAATGAAATAATTTTGATTTTTCCACTTTTCTCCTTCCCCTGAAAATGAGAGTGAAGTTTTCTACTTTGGAAAAAAATACGCTTCTTACTGAAAAGTGCTATAATGAGTAATACTGGATGAGCCCTCAATTGGTTACATACTATGTACGATGGCTATTACTAGCATTTTACTCAAGAAAGCTATAAAATGCAAAACATCACCTGAAACTAGGAGGATAATAGAAATGATTCATTCTAAAGCAGAAGAGAGAAACTGTAGTTTGCAATGATTGGTGCTGTTGTAAGAAGGGGATGAACAGCTCTTAGCTTCCACAGTATATTTACACTTGCTTTAGACTGCAACTAATAGTTACCCAGTGAATTTTTTTCATGTAATCTATTGATACGTATTTCATGTATAAGACAGCAGATATTATTAAATGTCTGGAGAAACAAAAGAAAATTCAAAAACTTCCTCTGAAACACGTGCAGAAGTTAACAGTGAAAAAAATATAACCTGCTCAGTTCCCTAGACACACAATGACATCAAGGTCATATAAAATAGTGAAAAATTTATATCTGGATTTGTGATTTAGGACTTCATTTATGTCACTGTCCTTACTTAAGCGGTTTTGATCTATATGATTCAATGTTGTTAGGCAACTGTGCTTAGTGAATCGAATTGTGAATTAAAATGGGTAGGACTCACCCTGGCATCTCTAGTGGCAAACCAATCTGATCTGCATTTTGGGAAACACAAGTACACAAGAACAGAAACACAAATACACAAGTAACATGAACACTCCGCAGAAGCAATGTGTTGTTTTGGTGGAGTGAGCCAGAACCACTTCCCCTTCTCAACAAAGTTAGGAAGGAAACTAACCCACAGCTGCCCATTCACCGGTGTGATTTAGGTGGTATTACTGACTTTTCTGTGCTCCTGATATTGATCCAAGATCAATTCAACATCAGAAAATTATTGTTATGATCAACCATGGCTCAAGATACATAGTGGAAGTGTTGGTAACGTTCTGCTAAACTTTACTAAGCTTTGCTGACTCAAAACTTTTGACCCATCCACGTTGTCAAGAGAAATGTTCAGAATCTTACTCTTTTGACTGTTTTGTGTTATTGTAACATTATTTTCTTTTAATTGTTTGAATTGGCTCAAACATTACTCCTTCTTTTCTTCTTTCCTTCCTTCTGAATAGACTTCAAGTCATTAGTACCTACAGTGAGTAATACAGGAAAGAGAACTGCCTTGTGTTGACGTTTGAAGAACAGTAAATATGAAGAATTGTCAGCACCTAAAATTTCATATATGTGAAAATAATTCTTTGGGCTTAGTTAGGCCAAAACTCAAACAAAAAATTTTGCTTTTATTCATTTAAATTCTATTGACAAGATCAAATACTTAATTATTCTTCAGCTTTACAGTAAACTTTTCTCTCACTGGAGAAACTGAACTGTATTCTGGCAATATTTAAAGTTAACAGAAGACTTTATAGCACAGGAATACATGGTAGTTCTGTCATGTACCTTAGAATATTATTAATGTTAAGGATTTTATGTTCTTCATTTTTATGATTTATTCTCTTATTAATATATAATTCCTATTTTTCATTTTATATTACTTCTCAATTTGTCTGACTGCACTAGGTCATAAAGTACTCAACTTATTGTTCATTTAGATAGTTTTAAAGTTTTAACCTCTGTGATTTTAAATTGAAATCCAGTTCCAGATACTTGCGAAGTGGAAAAAGAAAATACATTTCCATTTGGACCTACAGGGGCTGATTTTTCATACTTGCTGGCTTAATAATTAGGTTTTTTCACTACAGGCATAATTTCATTGAAGGAAAATCAGCATTATAACTCTCAGTCTTCTTGATATGAGTAGGCTGCTTTTATTGCCTTCACCAAGAATTCTGTTTAAGCAATTATTACAAGATAATTTCATACATACATAGGCAACAACTCACTGATGTGAACATAAGCCTGATTTTGCTTGCAAATCCTTGAATTTTATCATTATAATTACATTGAAAAATTTTACCTGAAATTGAATGTTGGCAGATATTTGTAAAGTAGACACTTGTAAAGATAGCAGTAAAGTTACACATCCTATTTTAAAACTATAGCTATTAAAGTAGATAATGTACTGTCTAGCAATCTTTCAGTTTTATGAGGTGGCCTTTGCTTTTCAGCTCTCTTTGGTTTCAGCAATGTCTTCTACTGAAGTCTTCATTTAGCAAAGCAATTCACTCAATACCTGAAGTATTAGTTGTTGAGCTTAACCAAATGCAAAATGGCCTGGAAATGCTGTAAATTAAGGCTGCATATTTGGCTCTCCATGTCTCTTAAGTCTAAATAACAACAACAACATCAACAAGTCCTGTGCCAGTTACTTAAAAACTGTTGTGGCAAAGCTCTACTGCTCTCAGCAGAAAGGTCACATGGCAGTTTTGCCTGTCAGGAGGAGGAAGAGCAAGGTTGGCTTCTAGAAAGCAGAAAACTGCGTGTAATGTTTACCTAATGTAACCACCATCAGTGGTGACTGCTTGCAAGGGTGGATGGTTGGGAGCTCGCAAGAGTTACAGGGGCTGCCCTGAGGGTAGGGCTGTTGCCGCTATCGGAACAGGGATTATGCAGGTTAAGGCAATCCTGACTCAAGAATTGACAGTGTGCAGGACCAGAAAGATAAAACGCAGTAGTCGAAGACATGAGGGAATTTGTATTGCTTTATGTTTCTTTTCAGAGAGCAACTGCAGTGAGAACAACTGAAACCTAGCATCTGGGAGAAACAGAGGTTAGAAGAGGAGAATTATGGAGGTGCTACCTTGTTGCAGCACTCTCCCTGCTGCAAGACAGGTGTAAGTCATTAGGAAGGACAATTAACTGCCTCTGCATCTTTTAGTGGATGTCACACTCAAGGTCTAAAGAAGCTCCTAGAGCAGGGAAGGTCTTTTCAAAAGCAAGGAGAAACACAGTGCGGCCGTGGGAATCCAAGATCAGTGACATCATGGAAAACTGCAGGGAAAACTTAATGCTGGGAGCAAAGCCAGCAGAAACCTGGAGATAAAGAATAAAAGTAGAGGAACTACAACGGATGGCAGCCCTGACAAAGCAAGCATCTGGGATAATTGGAAATAGTATTGACTGGATAGCATTACCTAGCAATGAACTTTACATGGGGAACTGAGTGAAGCTATTCAATGATGCTGAACACAGAAGTATTATATTTAGTGTAAAAATATCATAGAAGAGCCCACTATGTAATCCTCGTTGTTACGTGTCCCCATACTGAGTACTAAGGTCATATTGATCCTGTGATCAGGGCCACAACAGTAGAAGTTTTCAGCCACCTATGGAAAGAATATGTCAGCACCTTTCTGAGTCAAGATGTGGAGAGAGTTCTTGTATTTACAAATGCTGACTTCATGTGAAAAAGCTTGAAAATGGTGGGGGGTTGGCTGGGTGGGCAGCTGCTGCTCAGGGGTGGGCTAGGCATTGATCAGCGAGTGGTGAGATTGTGCATCACTTGTTTTGTATAAAATTATTTTCATAACTATTATTCTTTTTTTTTCTCTTCCTTCTTCTGTCTTAGTAAATAGTTTTTATCTCAACCCACAAGTTCTACTTTGTTTTTCTTTTCCCCTGATTCTCTCCCCTATCCCACCGGGAGGAGGAGAGAGAGCACAGGACTGTGTGGTGCCCAGTGACCTGCTAGGTTAAATCACAGCAGGAACCCATCTGCCATCTTTCATAGGCAGGATCATTCATGTGAAGAAGAGGTCATTCCCTCAGCCATTGTGTTCTCTACAGTAATTTACAAGCTCTGTAATTTCAGGAAAGCAAGCTTTAATTGCTTTTTTGTTGTTGTTGTTGTTGTTCAAAATCTAAGGGCTGTAATTTTAGCCTGACTCTGAGAACTATTTTGTATAACCAGGAGTTGAAGTATCACATGGAGCAGATGGCAGGCACGTCACAGATCATGTGATTAAAGTCAATATTTTTTTCTAAAGATGTTTATCATTTTGCCCCTGAAGCACAGAAATCTTTTACAATGAAGTCAGAGTAAGCCTCTCAGAAAACATACTCTATTTAGGAATTCGTCAATTTAATTTAGTGGATAGATTTATTCCCAAGGCCTTTGTTATTCAATAGGTTAATTAACAAGATATTAGTTCAAATGTTGCACTTTAGGGCAGAGGATGAAAGATTAGGGAGCAAGGAAATAAGTTTTTATTTGGCTGGAGGTTTTGATATAAAACAGTAGACACAGCAGTTTCGTTTAGAAAGAGAAAAAAGTATCTAATTCAGCTACGGAAAAATATTGCCTCCCTGATATGCTGATAAATACTGCTGAAAGTGTGATTTTACAGGTGATGGCCATTCTCCCGAAGGACACTGAGTAAAAGGTTAACCTCGCTGTGCTAGAAGGCTAATCTCAGTTGCTATGTGTGGAAATAAGACACACGATACTAATTTGTGAGTTATAAGATATTCTTATGGTAAATTACAGTCTGTCCATATTGCAATATCCCCAGCTCCCAAGGCAGGATGCCTTAAGTAGAGATAAAGAAGAAGAAACTGCAAATTCCTCAGTCTGAAAAGAGGATCCACCCCGGTAGAGTGTCAATCCTTGTTTCAGGAAGGTATTGTCAGAGAGAAGTGCCATCTGTACAAAGCCTGTACAAAATCTTAAGACTCAATTTAAACATTTATCCAATGACACAACTTGACTTTAGGAGGTGTGGGAAGAAAGCTTCAATGTTCTCCTGCCTGGAAGGAAACTGTCTACTAGTGAACTGAGTGAATGCTGCTGCAGATCTTTCAGTAGCTGACAATCCAGCCTTGAAATACTATTTTCAAGCTAAGCAAAGAGTCTTCCAGCTTCAATCAATGTGTAAATATCTTGGATTACCAGACAACAGGTACTTCAGCAAATGAAAGAACTCATTCAAAATACAACAGCTCGTATCAGGTAGTTTGGGATTTAAATGTTTTTTACTTCCAGTGTGCTGGTGCTTTCAAGCAATTGTTTCTATTGTCTGTTTCACAGATTCTCCTTTTCTCTGCTTTTCTTCTTCATAGTAGCAGCACCATCCATCTAAGAGAGAGATGGACAAAAGGTCAGAGAAACAGGTGCTGCTCATAGGTGACAGCAGATGAAGAGGGAAAGATAAGAGTGGGGAAATGACTGTCATGAACTTTGAGACAGTGCCCTCATATTTAGCACCCTTCAGTGGATTTCTCTTTCATGAACTGGTCCAGTGATTTCTGAATTCACTGTGGAGCATCAAGTTCCAATAATGATTCCAAATGCTACTGCAGTGTAAACAGCGGTACAGGCAGTACAAACTGCAGTGATAGATTGCTAATGAACAGTAGATAGCAAGCATATGATACTCTACTCTAACTGAAAGAATGAGATATTTTACCCGCACTAAATTCTTTAACTGCTGTGACAAAATGACACAAAATATTGAATGTGCAGTTCTGCACCATCTGATCATTTAATCTTCTTAACTATCAACAAGTGCAGAGATAAAGAAATTTATAAACTGCAAAACCATTCCATAAACATTACAAGCCTTCTGAGAATCAGTTATGTGTGTGTCACATTTTGGTGCAATATTTCAAATAAATGGTTTTGTAAATGGGAAAATGGACAGGCCAGTCATTTTAGTAGTATACATAAAAACAACACATATTAAAAAATCAAATGTTCTTGTATAATAAAACTATATCTAGGATCTGCAATCACAAGAGCTCTAATTAAAACTCTGTCATTTTTCTACATTGCAGACTATCAAATTCAGTAGTTATATACATATTAATATCCTGGGGCTATAAACCTTTTTAAATGTTTTTAGCTTGTGTGGTCTTAGATGCATTATTTTTTCCCTTGAGTGACCTCTCTCAATTTCTCTTTTCTGTAAGAGAAACATGGATCTTCCTGTTATTTTTCTTTTTGTTGTATTAAAGCACAATATTATAATCAGATCAGTTTATTGCAAATGTATCACATTTTATTTTCTTTTTACTGCATGGCTTAATCAATTTGAAATGGTTTTCCACTCATTTGACACCAGTGCTTGAATCTATCTTTTTATTTAACTTCAGTTGTTGATACCAAATAAAATTAAGAGCTTAAAGTGTGAATGAATTTTTAACTTGAAAAGGGGAAAGTTGTGATATCTTGGAGCTCATTGTAATTCTGGAGAAAAAACAGAGAAGAATGTGAACAGGAACATGGAGGTAAATGAAGCTGAAAAATAAATATTATTCGTGTCTATAATTACATTCATAGAGTCTATTCTAGAGAGGAAAAAAATCATAATAAACAAAAGAATAAACAATATAAATTGCTCATAAATTTAGCTTGATAATTTGTAAAGGATTCCTGAGTGGTACAAGCTTGCAGAACAGCCTTCTCCCAGCAATATTTGGGGGAGTGGAGGGTGGAAACCAATAACATAGTCTGAATATACCTTTAAGGTGAGTACTGTATAAGACCATGTTGTGATTTGAGCTGGTAGGCCAGAAAAAACACCATGCAGCCTTTTGCTCCCCTCACCCTCTTCCCGGCTGGGATGGGGAAGAGAATCGAGAATGAAAAAAAAGTAGAACTCGTGGGTTGAGATAAGACTATTTACTAACAGAAAAGGAAAATAGAATAAAATAACAGTAATGATAATTATATACAAAACAAGTGATTGTACAAAGTAATTGCTCACTGACAGCGACCGATGCTCAGCCAATCCCCAAGCAAACGGGCCCTCCCCACTCACTTCCCTTCCTTATATTACATGATGTCATATGGTATGGAATATCCCTTTGGTCAGTTTGGGTCAGCTGCCCCCTTCTTGTAGCCTCCCAGCTCCCTGTGCCACCCCCAGCCCCTTCTCTGGCAGAGACACAAGGGGCTGAGAGAACTGAAAAAAGTCCTTGGCTCTGTTCAGTGCTGCTGGGCGTTATTAGCTTTATTTTCCTTCTAGAACAAAAACACAGCTTCGTACCGGACACTAAGAGAGAAAGTTTCAGTTAGAAACTAAGACAGACCAATACCTGTTGTAATTGCTGACTGGGCTGATGTACAAAGAACTTGATGAAGTATCCAGAAACAGAACAGTGTGGGATAGCGTTATGTCTATCTGTTTCTTTGTTTGCTGTAGGTACAAAACCTACCATGTTACTGGACGAGGTGTTGGCCTTGAGCATGTGAGGTCCTCTCAGCCCTACAGAGGCCTTCCTCTGCTCATGATGTGAGCAGAATTATTTTCAGACCCACAAAAAGGGGGCTCTGTTGAATCACTATCAACAACCTTCCACCTCTGAGAAGTGTTAGCATGAACCATTTCAACTGAGGACTGCAGGAACTTGACAGGAGTATTTCCATTCCCTTTGTCCCATACGGAAAGAAACCTGGATACATTCAGAAATAGCATTAATGGTGTTGAGAAAATTTTGTTTCCAAGTTAAATTCAAATTCCAATTTATAGCTTACCAAATGTGGATGATGCAGACCAAGCCAGCAGCAGCTTCCTCTCCTAAGTGAGGCTTCCAAAGGAAAGCTTTTGCGCACAAGGAGACTAGAGGCAGCTCACTCACAATGTCATCTCCTTTAGCACTCATTATCAGTCTTCAACTTCTGGAAGTGTAAAATTTGAAAGAGAACACTTGTCTCTACTGTAAAGATGTTTTGACATCATCGAGAAATATTATCGGTGTTTGAGTGTTGTAGTGATGAGCTTTCACCCAAGTGGGACAGACTGTACAACGTTTCTTATTTTTACATGCAAAAGAAAAGTCAAAAGCAGAGCTCTAGGTGTGAAGTGTTATGGAAAACTCCCTAATACTTCAGCACAAATACTTGTCATTTTCTCCACACCTGAAAACGAGTATGTGTGTGTGCAATAACTGTTCTGAAATGTTGAAACTAACTGCTCTAAGATGAAGAGCCAAACTTTGTTTTGTTTTGTTATTAAGACAGACTTTTTTTCTATTCGCTAATTAGTTAGCACTTTGGGGTGGAAGCAGGGAGGAAAAGTATCATTACCTAATCCTGTCAATAAGAAGAAAAACAAAGAAGTTGGGGTAGACATTGGCAAAAGAGTCATAGATGTTTGGGAGGTGCTGAGCCATTTAGATGCCTCTCTTCACAATAGTCTTAACTGCTTCCTTTGCTGATGTTTGTTTGAGCTTTCAGGCAATAATCACAGCAGAGGATATCTTTCCATCAAGATCGTTTGAAAACAACACAATGCAGCCGCTAGGCTGCTTTCAGTTTCTAAGAGAATCCATTGAGTGGAGGTATTGTGTTGCATCTGCTACCTTAAGGGACTTGAATGTTGGCTAAACTCTAGCGTCCCTGACACCTTCCACAGTGGCATCAGTGTGTACAGTTTCAGAAACCTCAAGCACTAGCTATCCACAAACATGTTCAAAATGCCTTATAGAATACAACAAAAATAATTGCTTCTTTTCTCCTCAGCAGCAGAGGTTTGTGAAAGATCAATTATGAGGAAAGTATGAGTTTCACTTAAAGAGGTGTTTGTTACACGCTTTGAGTACTTAGAATCTTGATTTCTCTAAGAATAAAAGAAGTGAGTAATGTAATATATCTCTTTGTAGGTGATAGATACAAGACTGCAAATAATGATTCACATTTAGAGCATGCACAAGTAGCAGCCTTTCGTGTAGATAGGACAGAATTCTTCAGTCTCTCCAAGTAATGCCTAGTAACATCAAACAAATTCTTTCTGTATGTACAGAAAAATCTCGTTGCCAGAATTTAGTTTCAAAGAGGACACAGAAGAGTCCTGAAAAGTAACTTTATTTGAAAAAAGGGAGAGTCTATTGGGGCATTTCCCTGTAGGATCTCTCAAATTTTGGGGGTTCACAGATCCCTGTTTATCCCGACTGCATTATCCCTCCTCCTTTCCCCATTGGTTAAGGTACTCAAAGCTTACAGACTTTCCAGTCTGCCTATCACGTGTCATCATGTCCCCCAGTAGATACACTTTCATTTCTTTTTTGTTCATACATGCTTTGCAATCTGAATTTAGAGTCCTTTGTTTTGCCCAGTTTGAGCCATCTTTGAATCCTGCGTGGCTGTCCATCTCCTCTTTATCTTGTGAAGCCAACAAGAGTTTGCAAGATAAGCTTGTTTAACCAAATCCTTGTCACTAAAATTCTTTCTTCTCAGCATTTTCTTCAGTTTATCTTGTTTTGCAGGGACTGCCTATTCTTTCTTTGCCCATCCCAATTTTATCTTATTTTATATCTTATTCTTTTCTTTTCCTTCATGTACTTAATGGCCTTCATACATCATTTAAGGCAAATGAATTATTTAGAGCAGCAAACCATCTCCATCTTCATTTTATTTGTCTAAAATTATGTTCATTGTGTAGAAATGATCTCATTTTTAAGAGATGCAATTAAGCATTTACAGAAAAAAAATCATCAAAGAATCACTGGTTTATTGCAATGAAATAAGAAAGGAAGAAAAAAACCCATAATGTTTGTTGCTGAAAGTAAAATTTTTTTCATCTTAATCCTCAGGCTTAACCAGTTAGCCTGCAGAGTGGTAGCACTACTTTTTTATGATAACAGTTCTACCAAGAGCAGAAGCAGTACCCACCTTTAGAGCATCCAGTGGAGGCAGAACTAATATAGTCTGCAAAACAATGACATTAATTATTGCCTGATTAACAGGAGGGACTTTTCAGCTGGATAACTGCACATTTGTGTCATTTAAGAAGTGTAAACGTTCTGTGGATGACGTTCCGTGGATGATAAAATGTTTGTTTCACAGAATCCATTTAATTTTACAATAGAGAATCTCATAGGATCTCAAAAACACACGCCAAAAAATTGTGTTAATTCATGAAGTTCATAACAGGCTCTAACATTACAAAGATGTTGAAGTCTCATACAATGTTTAGAAGAGAAGTTTATCCACATGTCACCTGAGGACTTTGGCTAATCAAGTCAGCTTATGTGGGACTTGATTTAATGACTTACATGATGACTTCATCTGAAGTTTTCATGCGCTAGTATCGTTATCTTGACTGTTAGGCTATTTTTTTGTCTTCTGTTAGCATAATCTCTGAGAGTTATTCAGTCTTGATCGCTGTCCCTCATAAATACCTCTGGAGCACTTTTATCCTGAGGCACAAGAGATATAACAGCTTGTTTCAAGTCTGTAAGAGCCTGCTGATTTGTGGTCTCAAGTGTTATGTGGGATCACATCCATTTTTCTTCTAATAAAGGCATTCATTCATGAAGATTTTTTTATAATTTCAAAACAAATGAGTTCATTAAAAAATCAATTTTATGAATAAATTCCTTGGTGAAGGGGACCCAGAAAAGACATGAAGGTATTTTTAATGAAGTTTACTGCAGAGTCAGTAGCAGATTGGAGACCTGAATTAGCATCCCATTGTGCCTCTGAGAAACTACAAGAAAAGCTCAGTAGTGACACCAAGCATTAGAAAAACAAAGGCAGTGTTTGTGTTTTTAAATACTTTCTGAAGCTGTTAATATTTGAATGCTTTCACATACAATATCTTTGGAGAAACAACAGTGTTCTCAGTCTTGTTATGGCCTAAAACATTCAGATCTAAGTGATTTCTATTAGCTACAGTATGCCAAGACATTAAGGACAAGTAACACTTGAGTTTGCTATGTAGGCGTGTTTGCAGAGGCACTCCACACTGCGGTGAGGATTTTGTACCTTATGATCTCCTTTCCTTGACAACCTGTTCTGTGCTCAGATTTTGAAAAAGTTACTTATGGATCCCCCACTCCCATTTGAGTTTTATATAAAATGCCTAATAAACATTTTTCTTAGCAGACACTAGGTGTCCTTCAAATGATAAGTATTATATTTATTGGTCATTTGTACCAAAAAGGACATGCTTGGTTAGACTGCTTTGTCAAAAGCTGAATTTCAGCCTCCTGCCACTGCGAGCAAGTTCAATTTAGAGTTTTATATTTAGCAACACACTGCAGGAATTGTTAGCCTCATTTGCACCAGACACCTGCAAGATTTATTTTCTCTCTTCAAATGAAAAAAACCATCATATTGAGCTTTGTCTTGTTATGTATGCTGGGGAGCTGCAACACCATTACACTCATGCATAAAAGCCACAAAAAAATTCTTAAAGATTAAAACTTTTAAGAAAAGACAAATAGCTCAGCTGCTTCCTGTATTTTTTTCTAATCTTGAAAATACTGTTACTGATTAATTTTTAAGGAGTCAAAATATTTTTAAAGATGCCCTTGAGCTACCTTCAGTGTCAAATTAAATGATTCTGAAGTAAAATATTTAATATACAAATACGGCAATGTCACAGACGTTAGAAATTGGTACTATATGAAAATAAGCTTCTCTGCTATGCATGTGTATTAAATTTGGAGATGAGTCACCTGGCAATTTTTAATGTAAAAAGTTACTCTCTTCAAACACAGTTACGAGATCGTAAATTTTAAAATGAGTATGTTCATTCAGAAAAAAGTCCAAAAAGATTGTTTTGCAAAATATAAACATCAATATGGCGCAATGGATGCTTATCTGAAGCAGCATGTCAGCAGCTGAGCAGCTAATAAGCTCTAATGAAAAAGAAAAACTGGAGCTCTGTAGTTTGGAGAAGGGGGGGCTGATGCTCTCCACCTTATTGCTCTTCACAACTACCTAAAAGGAGGTTGCAGCAAGAAGGATATTGGTCTCTTTTCTTGAGTGAAAGGTGATAGAATACAAAGAAATGGTTTCAGGTTGTGCTAGGACAGGTTTAGACTGGTCATTAGGAAGAAATTTTCTGTGGAGAGGGTGGTCGAGCATTGGAAATGTCTGCCCAGGGAAGTGATGAAGTCCCCTTTGCCGGTGGTATTTAACAGATGTGGACATGGCACTAAGTGACATGGTTTAATGAAGGAAGTTAGTAGTTCAGGTTGATAGTATCGAAGCTTTTTCCAACATAAATGATTCTATGATTCTAACAAATTAAGTCAGTGTTCAGTTATATTACTGTTTTTTTCTCATTAAAATTGTATTTTTGAGGAAGATGAAACAAAACCAAATTACTTCTGTGCACAGACACAAAAGTTCTTGCAATGATACAGAAGGCAGATTAAATTTCTGGATCATTCATTGGTAATAGAAGATTTGTGTGATAAGGTTCCATAATGCCTGAAGCATTTGTATTAAGGTTGTTGTGAGAAGGGTGGAAATGCTTCCCTGCTCTCCTATGACAAATTGTTCTGATTACTGAAGATGTCAGTGTTAGTGAAGGTTTTAAGCAAAGCAATGCCTGAGGAAGCTGAAATAAGCCCACTTTTTTCTTTCTTTTTTTTTCATGAGTGAATTTTCTTTCCTGAGATAAACAGTCTGGTGGTCTCAAACGCATTTCTCCCAGAGAGAAAGTACCTCCTTGCTTCTCCTTTTTTTCTTGAGACAAATAAGACAGTGAGTCACATCAGCACTCTCAATCACTTGTTTCATTTGAAAGTATGATTTACTGGTGCATCTGAAGCTGTCCCTTTATTTGCAATACATTTCAAATCAGGTTTTGGTCTGTACTCAAGTATCAAATAAAAATAAAGATGTAAAATCACTTCTTACTCCTAATATGACATTTTGTACGGTTAACTATTTGTGCTTTACTATCAGAATAAAATTGTCACATGCATCTCTAGAAGATGATTCTGTATTCACAGGAATGTTGAGTTATTAAACTTATTTGGTTCAAAGAATCATGCTATATGCAAACAACAAAGAATTCCCACACCTCAGGGCATGTTTTGAAGAACACCCTTCTCCAGTTTCCTAGAGCTTCACACCTTGCTCTTTCAGTCCCAGTTCTTCCAACCGTCTCTGAAAGAGAGTCAACATGCAGACCATGAGCTGTGAAGATGACAGAGATGCTCTGCTACTGGATGCGGCATATAAGCGCATTAAAGTTGATCAGGGCTTATATCCCTATGCTGGCTAACCAGGCTTTCTCTCTAACTGAACAAGAAGTGAAATTGTGAACTGTGAATTATGAAAGGCCAAGAACTGCTCAAGGTGTTGGAAGTGCTTGACTACTTTTGCCCTGGGAACTTTCACTAGGGTTAAAATACCTGGGGCAGCCCAAAAGTCAAAGCCTGTAGGTGATTTCTGGGGTCCAATGTCTGTCTTGAGCAGAGCAGGTAATTCACCTCATCAAATGGAATTGAACTCACCTCACTGGAGGGAAAAGCCCTATCCATTCCTGAGCAGTACATCACTGTACATTGCATCACACGGCTGCTGGAATACCTCTCGCTTCATGAGGCTTCCTTCTATATATTGTAGCTATTGGAAGCATGCAAAATGTATGTCCATTTCACTCAAAAACAGTGACATGCAAGTGCACAGAATCAGTTCAGTTTAGTTTTTCCATTGCTTGGATGAAACAATAAAGACTGTAGGCTTAACTACAATTATCTACAATTAACTGCAGTCTGGCTTGGAATTGGAATTTGCCTCTAGATGCAAGAATATGCTTTCTTACAGCTACAGAATAAATGTCAGCACATTCAAGGAATTTTTAACTTCGCTTCGATTTATGAAAGCAATTTCAGCCCCAAAGAATGATCTTAACTTTAATAAGGATAAAATGAAATTATGTCAAAAATGAATTAAAAATCAACAAATAAAAGTCATATTCAGTAGTGAGTAGAGGTATCGACAGACAATCAAAAATAAGATACATTTTAAAAATCTCACAAGATATTACAGAGCTGCACAGTTTTAATTATTTATTTTACCAGAATAATAAAATACCTACTTTATACAAGATAGGATTATCAGGGTCATCTCCACATCCTGAAACATCAGAGAAGTGTATTCCATTACCAATGCTTCCAGAGAATCCTGGGTGGTCTTTTCTCTCATGAAGCCTTCAAAAGCTTTCCTGATGTAAAATTCTGTACTTTTTAAAATGAAGATTATGCTTTAGCTAAAACTCATATATTTTAATGCTTTTAATTAGAAGCTTAAAACACAGCACTATCTTTTTAGATGCTTTATATGAATTTAGTTTATTCTACCATGTACAAAAAGCAGTTATTGTGACTCATGTTTATTCTGCCTATTCTCTTGCTGTTATGAATTCTGAATAAATGTAATCTTTGTTTTTCTGGTGCAGCATTATTCAGGCTGCAGTACAACACTACTAATACCCTGCAGGAAAAAAAATAAAAAGAGAGAAAAATATAATATTCATGTATATTCAAGTACAAAAAATATCCTTCTGCTTAAGCACCACTTCTGAGTACTCTAAATTCAGTATAAAAGCTGGCATGAATTAATCCCTGTAGAAGATAAAGAAATAGTTCAGCTTAATGATGGCATTCATGGTTTTCAGTCAATTTACCATTCCCAGTGATATAGGTAGTCACAGAAAACATAGTATGAATGTGCTGTCCCTTATGGGAGGCAACATAAATTTCATGCATCACAAACTTGAAGGATACTGGGTCAACTAAGGACAGAAAAAAAAATGTACAGAACATTTAACGTATATGAACCTTCTCCCAACAAAAAAACAAAAATAAACAAGCAAATATACAAACAAAAACCATGAAAACTAACCAAACAAAGTACACACAGAAAACGAGGAAATATTTTCAATATCTTAGAAAAAGTAATTGTACTGTTAAAGAGAATTTGGGCCTTTATATAGCCTATATCCAGTTACTTACGTACTCATCCATGTTCCTTGCCTAGAGGAACACATTTCTATCTCCCCATGCAGATAGCCAGGTGTTTCCAGTTGAAAAAAGGAGAGGGCAAGAGGATGCAGCAGGCTGATTGTCAAGCTGGCAGATAGGTGATCTCTATTTATGGCACCAGAGGGAGAGAAAGAGTTTCCAGGCACAGCAAAAAATAAAAGGCCATTTATCTGATATTATTTTCTTATTTAAATTTTAAGAAGGATGTATCTGGAGAGACCAAACAAAGCTGAATCCTTCAGCTTCTTCATGTACAATATGAGGTAAACAGATTTAGAAGCCCTTTTCAGGACTAAAACTGTGTCAAGTCAAAGGGGCAAAGTGAAGCCAACAGAGACCACTCAGAAGCTAGTCATGGGCTATAGCTGGAAGAGGCAGTAGCTTTGAGCTGCAGGTTCTTCTTACCAGTTATTATTTAACAATCAATAGGTCTTGCATTTTTAACTTTCTGCTCTTTACATTTGTTGTCTTCTGCATCCTCATTTCTTCAAATTATAGTACCTTGTAAGACACGTTTGAGAAAAAGGCTTTCTTAAAAATTGCTTAAAAATCAATGCTGTGCATGTAGACATCAAAATGGCTGAGTTTTTTCCTGATGACCCTCTGCTTTTGTATAGCACTGAAGTCTTCATTATTTTACATTAGATTAAAATTGAAAAGAAGTTTGCACAATAAAAATTCTGGCTAAAAGAAATTCTTAAAATTACTAGCAGATAGTCTAAATGGAAAGAACATTTCTATGCAAAGGATCCAAACTGTAAGTTCCTAGAATGGAAATATACGTACCTTTACATTGAAAACAGGAGGTAAACACTGAGAGTAAATGCTGGAAAATTATTGAACTGAACAAAATTTCACCATTCTTCATATATTTAAACACAGCATTGAAATTAAAAAAAAAAGTGAAAGCAATGTCTAATGAGAACCAAGAAGAATCTGTTGATCCTCGTTCTTCCCCTACATGGCAAACTTTAATCCTAAATATGATTATGAGCATGTTACTCACAGTGTGTCTGAAACCCTAAGTATATGTGATGGGAGTCTCTTTGCCTCCTAAAGATGTGAAATTGGCAAATCGAATGCGACAGTACTTGAAGCATTTCTGGCCAGAAGCCTAAAAGCTTAGATCTGAAGACAAGGAGTGCACTTCTGTGAGAAATGCTTCCCAATGGAAGAGTTTGTTGTCCTCCTGGAGACCCATGATGGCTGAAACAGATTTTTAAGTAGCATCCTTTGTTGATTGTGCCATATGGGTGCTTACAGGGAGTTTCAAAAAGATGGTTCCATGCTGCCATATAGGTTTTTCAGAGATATTTAGGACAATTGCAATCCTGCCTGATGCTTCATTGCTCTCAGAAGCTCAGTTCAAAGAAATTAGGTGCTCAAGAAATGTTCAATACTAAATTTAAAAATAAACTCAACTCTTGCAATTTTGAGTAACATGTAATGTTGTTCCTCTTTTTCGTTTTGTTCTCTTTTTGTCTAAAATGAAGAATTCAAAATAGAAAGTTTTATCCTCATGCTTTTCAGGAATAAGAAGCTGATATATATATTTTTTTTTTTCCTAAATCAAATCCATATTTTATTATTTTCTGCCACTAAAATGAGAAGATTTCACTTCACATATCCTCTCACCATCTATTTATAAATGTGCAGAAAGGAACACTCAAACCCAGCATGCTCTGTTTCTCTGTATCGTACATAAACTGTGAGAAAGTAAAGAAATATAAAACACAACTGTGTCTGCTGCAGCTATTGTAAATATTTCTTGTTGCATCCTCCTGAACAAGAGTTCTGCTCTCCTTGAAGGTGACAGAAGGCAAATGCTGTTAGCCCATGGCATAGTAGCACAGATTGTGTTCACACTCCTAAAAGAGAAACTGTGCCTTTGGCTTCTGAGCTCAGAATGTCCGTTTTCTACAATCCTTGCATTCCTCCTTTCCAAATGATGTCAAATGAGATCAAGAAGTAGTAGCAGGAATAATGACCATAAGCCTTGTATTGTTCCTAGGCATCCTATTGAAATACACAAATAACTCAGGAATAAGAACTAAGCCTGGCAATTTTTCCAGGGGGTTCAGCACTCTTTTGAATAAGTTTTTAGGCAAAAAAGGCTTAAATCTAAGAATATTATTCTAAAAATTTAATCTTTGTTTTGTGAACAATTGAGAAAGCTTTCTATCCAAATAGTTCCTTCTAAGTATACCTTAGGTGGTTTGAAATAATCCTCCAAAGACAGAATTTCCATATCTGCGGGATATGGCTTTAGCTTTCTACTGTGTATGTAGTAAATGTATTTGAATGGAAATCATTCTATCAGGTTAAAGCAGCTTCATTTCCAATCCAGTGCTCTAATTCAAAGAGTGCTGCAGTTATTGTAAATGTTTCTATTAGGTTCAAGATACTGAGAAGCTGAATAACATCTTTCTTCACTGTCAATTTTGACTTGATGCTTTCTGTATTATTAGAAAATATACTTTTTCACCCCTATTGGTATGACAAAACTTTTGGTTTTTTAACTAGAAAAAATCCCAAAGAACTTTCTCAGGCTATTCAATTGTAAAGAAATATGTCTAATCATTATTGTTATTACACTACCAGCATTACCATCATGATGATCAGCCAAAACATCCAATAACTCAGTTTTAGAAGGTCCCAAAGGACACACTGGAAAGAAAAATCCAATTTCCAATTATCGTACTTGAGTTAAAATGCTTCCATTGTTAGCAGACCTGTTCTACAACATCTGAGAGATGGGATCCTTGTGAGAGATGCTGCTGGAAAAGTGCTGGAGAAGTCTTTCACACGGAAAAAGTGAAACTGGCAGATACACAAACATCCAAATCAAACAGATCCGAACCAAACACACGCAAGAATATCTGAAGGATACAGATTACTGTCTAATGCTGAGGTTAATTACTAGAGACCAATATCCTGATCTTCACTCAAGTATCCAAACTCTGTGCTCAGAAAAACTGTGTTTCATAAGTTATAGCACTTAGAAAAAGGGACATGGTTTCTGAGTCTATTTTTTATATTTCTTCATTAAAAATCTGGGGACACAATTCTGATCTTGCCTGGCTCTTTCTCCTTTCTTCCAAAACTGTTTTGTAATTGACTTTCTTTCCATGGTAAAAAACATCTAATGCAGCTCCGGAGTCATTTCTACAGACTTCAGAATCTTTGATGTGCACTTACCTTCAGATGCCACAGAAGTGTGTCTCCTAATTCATATTCTTCATATGCAAATGTTCTGTGCGTTTGCTTTCTGTCTAACTGGGCTCTATTTCCCCCTGAAATATCCTCCTCATCCAGGAGCTGCTGGCCAATCGCTCTTGGTGGTGCCTTCAAGGGACAGAAGACAAAATTTCAAATTCCTCTGGCTATTGTCATTTGTGGGTGGACAGAAAGCCTCTAGACTCAGCAGTGCCTGTTCTTGTGTGTGTGGCAGTAAGGCCAAGTGTTGGTCGACATAGGCAGACATGCGGCCTCTCTGTCACCACAGGGAAAGCAGTGGAGGGAATGGTTGGAGGGGCCAGGGCAGCCTTGTGTGGGGAAAGAAAGTAAAAGGGTCTGAAGCTCCCTGGAAATGATTTACAGTGTACTCCAACCTGTTCACATGCAACACATACCCTTGACCGCGCTTCTTCATAGAATTGCTGGAAGGGATCCACAAGGATCATCAACTTCAACTCCTGCCTCCACTCAGAACCACCCAAAATTCAAAGCCTGTGATTAAGAGTGTTGCCCAAACGCTTCTTGAGATGGACTCAGGCAGTCTTGGTGCCTTGTCTGTATGGACAAGATGACCAAACTGTTTAGGAAAGGTAAAGAGAATGATTTTTTTTGCTCACTCATAGTGTCCCTTTACCCACTTTGTATTACAGGATAAATTGAGACATCTGTGCTTTTGGGATCCACTCTTTTTACCCAGTCAACACAGGCCAGAATTTAACATACGTTAACTCAATATGAATTTACACAATATAAAAAAATAGGAAGCAGTGTGTATTAATTGGAATGTTTCTATTTTCACTTGTTGGAGAGCAAGTAAATGAATTATGATGTAAGATATTCCAGATGCAATCTATTAATGAAATAATAATTTTTCCAGCCTTAGAGTCTAATAAATATTGAAATAAGCAGCATTAATTTCTAGTATTTCACTGGTGTGTGTTTATATTAATTAGCAAAATTATATTCCTCACCTTTGAAAGAAGAGATAAACAATGTAGCTTGAATAACCACAGTTTTTTATTTAATACCTCCACAATCATCTGAAACAGTAAATGAGGTATGTAAGAGCATAAAGGCTCGTATACCAGGTTATCCACAGCTCCGCCCAACACAGTGTACTGCTTTCAACCACAACGAATGATTAATGTTCTGGAAATTGTCTAATACGATACAGATTCCCACAATGTCTCAATTGAAATCTTAATAAATTTTCTGCAGCAGCCACAGGAAGACAAGAAAAGAATATAGCTTTCCTGTAGGGAAGACTTGCTTGTTTAGGACAACTCTGAAGAAATATTTTTAGCATGTGGTTTGTGACGTCCCAGACACTTTAACTGCACAGTGGACGATAAAGGTGATCATGTGAAGAGTTCCATGATCTCTGTGAAGGAATAGGTAAATTGGGGGGTTGAGGGAAACTTTCTTATCAGGACTTCCACCAATTCAGATTTCTAGAGCTCTCACTGAAAATAAAAAACAACCCC
Organism: Penelope pileata; assembly: GCA_013396635.1. Classification (NCBI taxonomy): domain Eukaryota; kingdom Metazoa; phylum Chordata; class Aves; order Galliformes; family Cracidae; genus Penelope; species Penelope pileata. The sequence goes on from WBMW01001392.1 coordinate 79,306, forward strand.
TCCAAAAAAGAATTTCTAAATTTCGTTAATATCTTGTAATTAAAACACTTAGAGATTATTCAAAATGTTATTTTCATGTAGAAAACACAAAATCTTATTTAACAATGGTTTTCAAACACGGACCATCTAAATGCAGGGGCTGGGGTTCTATTTGAATATTCTTGGTACTCTTGTATATTTTTTTTTCTCCAAATTGTCTGGTGTAGTGGGTCAGGAACGGAAAACAGTGGATTTCAGATGCAGTAGAAACATTTTTTTTTGCAGTCCAGTTGTGAATTAAACTAGTAACATTGGTAGTCACATATCCCTTCTTTCCCCTGTACACTTTGCAACACAAAACCGATGGATCTCTCCATCTCCTGACACAAAGCACATTAATTGCTTAAGTGCTTATTTCTAGAATAATATAACTTATTCATCAAAGGCTAATACTTAAGATCTGTTCAATAACTATGCAGTTTATCAAAATGTTCAAATTTTTATGACACTCAGATCTCTCAAGTACATTTCATCTGCTGAGGAACTTTTATTATACCCCTTGAGGCACATTAAGCACATGCTTGTGCTTAAATATAAAGGGATCTAATAAGAAATGCCTTGGACTGAGTCTTATCACTGTAAGTGGTTCTACAAGGAGCCTGCACTGACATGGCACAAGACAGTTCCTTGCATACAATTGTCCCAGCATCAATCCTGTGTGCTTCTGCATGGGGCCCATCAGCCCCTCAGTGCAGCTCTGCTGACGAAGGTGGTCCCCAAGCACTCCCATCCCATGCCTGCTGCAAGGCATTGCCGAGGCCTTTCCTACCAAGGGAAATCTCACTCCTTTACTTCCCTTAGAGGGAGTCTTCCTGCCTCTGGCCTTCTGCTGCCAGCTGATGTCACTGGTCCCCCAGCCAGCCCTTCTTGCCCTCTGTGCCAGATCTTTCCTTGGTCATTGTGGGGAAGTTACGAAGTAAATTTGCCCTTCACACTCAATCTTTATGATATCTATAAATCTTACAGCTTTTTGAGAACACACAGCTTATTTACCACAAAACATTATTTAAAATAATACAGAAAATACAAGAAAAAAAAAAAAAAAAGAAACCTTGTGAAACCTAACTAGTTGTCTCTTTATTTCCCTAGTATCTTGGGATGTTTTATGTGCAACACCACTGCTTTAAGAAATGACGGAAAAAAGAAAACACCACAAGTTTTATCATGATCTTCTACACCTTTAGTAAAGACCTGTTGATAAATATAATTTCTATTTTTTAAAAGTTTTTTTGAAGTATTATTTAGATTATTTTTCTGCCTCCCAAGCCAGACTGGCAGTAGGTTTGATAGGTAATTGTTGACAGAAAAAAAATGGAGAGATACACGTTTGTGGGATTAATCCCAGAGCTGGGGAATCACATTACCAGGCTTTTCTAAATTCTCCAGAATTCAGTGAATTTATCTCTAAATGTGATAAATACAATAAAATGACAGCAAATGGCCATTCTCCTATTAAAAGGAAGGTATATAAGAGAAATTATGCTTCAATATGTATTTCAATCATTTTGCAAAAATGAATATAACTTCAGAAAACCCAAAACAGATTTAAAAAATACCCGTTTTGTTGGCAAAAATGACAGAGTGTTACAAAAACTTTGCATATGCAGGCAAATGGCAGGTGAGAACATGTTCTCAATCTGTGCTCAATTTTTGTGCATGTGTTTGATTTTAGCACATCATAACAACATTCTTCAAAAATATATGATCCATATGTATATAAATAAGTTTGTGTCATATTCCTAGGTGACCAATTCAATCAGCTTTTTCTCAGGATGTATTTTTAAAAGATACCCATGTTTCCCATTTTATTGTGAGTTGGATTTGCGGGCAACAAACAACTTGCACATTGAGTTGCTGTAGAAGAAGAACAGAAAATAATTTCAGAGCAATGTAACATATTTCACTTGAAGTTTTAAGTATTCAACCGACTCATTTATACACTTAAGATTTTGATTATGTTTCAGAACTTAAAGCTGTGGTGATGGTGTCTGTGTTTTGTGTTGTTTTTCCCTGCAGAACTGCTTATGTGTTGCAGAGAAGAGTATTTGCAAATGCTCCACTGATGCACAAGTAACATTGCAGAGATTTCTTTTCCGGCATCTTCTTCTAGCTCATTCAGAATTTGTGAGCTTCTGTTGCAATGTACATTTGACTTGTCAAGTTTTGTCTGGAATAGCGAATGTAGAATAGAAAAGTAGACTGTCATTTTCAATCCCATGTTTCATGACTCAAACCAATATTTAAATCTAATTTAAACCAATTTAAATCTAGACCAGGGAACTGACGGCTGCCTAGAATGAAAGCCTTCTCAAAAATTGTGTTTTATCATTATCAAGCATGTATCCTATTTTATTGCTAGCTCAGTCACCTACAAACTCGGAAAAAAAAAAAAAACAAAAAAAAACGCTAAGCCAAGGTACTGATGTTGTTCTAGAGTTCTCTCTGGAGACATGATAGAACAAAGAACCAGATCCACAGCAGAAGTGAAGCCACGCTTGCAGGAAGTTCTCTGCACTCAAAATCTCATCTATCAAGTCACATGCAGCTTTTCTTTTTAACTTAAATTTGAGTTTGTTTGATGAATCATAGAATCATAGAATGGTTCAGGTGGGAAGGGCCCTTAGAGATCATCTTGTTCCAACCCCCCTGCCATGGGCAAGGACACCTCCCACTAGACCAGGTTGCCCAAAGCCCCATCCAGCCTGGCTTTGAATACTTTCAGGGAGGGGGCATCAACGACTTCTCTGGGCAACCTGTTCCAGTGTCTCACCACCCTCACAGTGAAGAATTTCTTCCTTATATCTAGTCAAAATCTACCCTCTTCCAGTTTATAACCATTACCCCTTGTCCTGTCATTATCGATCCTTGTAAAAAGCTATGAAGTCTATGTGAGATTCAATATTATAAAAAGTACTTGATTCATTTGACCTACTATTCAGTATAGTACTCTTCCAAAATTCTAGAGTAGGAAACACTTAAACAACTTGAGAAGATAAGCATGGGATGATATTTTTAAGATCTGTGTGCTTTTAACTTAATTTTTATGCTTCATAAAACCAGCTATTGCAGTTTTAGATTTCTAAAATGTACCCGTTAACACAAGTTCCAAAACTTTCTGTAAGTCAGAACGGCATTTCTGGAAAATAAGCACTTCGGCTGGACACTTATAGCTTCATAACTCTGATTCTTAGTGTGTATATGTAATATTACAAATGTATATTTTGTTCTGTTTCTATTGATTTCCACTTCCATGTGCAAAATAATTTTTAAGCTTCGTTAATTGCAATGTTGTCTCAGAGTTTAGTGCATATTTCTTCCATGCTTATATTTCTTTAGAGATAATCAAATTAAACAAGTCCTAAAGCACATTGCATCCCTTTGCTCTTTGTTCCTCAGAGTAATTCAAATATTAAAAAAGCACTTTTCAACTTAAACTTACAGTCTGTCTGTGGTGTATGGGGAAAAAAACTAAGAGAAAATAAAATTGAACATGCTGTAAATCATTATCTACCGTACCATACTTGTAAAAAAGTGATTTCAGAATTTCATGACTCTTTGGGAAATGCCTGCACTGACACAGAGTTCAAATGGATTCAAGGGATCTCTGTTTGGTTTCTGCAGTTGAACTCGCATGTTACACCTCTAGTAATATGGTTGGTAACCATGAGAGAATACCATCATGCTGAGAGTGTTGACAAGAAGATTGGATATAGTGGGGAGACAATGAAAATAGATTTTGGAAATTAAATAAAAAGTTGTACAGTTGAAACAACTGAATGGGGATTGTTTAAGTGGATGTATTTCTCACAGGGAGAAATATGGAAATATATTTAGTGTGTGGATGAGAGCAGAGACTTGAGTCTTTCCATCCTGCATATTTGAAAATTATTATAAACACTCATTAGTGTGATAGAACTAGTCCTCTAGTTTTATATTTAATTGTACATTCAGTTGGGTATAGCTCATCCCAGCAGAAGAGAAAAAAAATATTGAAGTACATAAAATAATTTACTGTATGAGAAACCCATTTTCTGCTTAATAAATTCACTTTATTACATGGATAAGTTCTAGTAAATTCACTTTTAAAGGGTGAACATCTTTTAACTATAGAATTAAACCAGTCTCCCTTTCCTTGCTATTTATGTTCCTTCATACATAGCTTAGGATCATTAAATGCGTTTTGAGGAAAAAATAAAACGAACTTGTGTGTCATAGGTGAAAGGACAGCCAAGAACATCCCACTCTATTGCTGTGTAGTCTGAAAATAAAGAGCTGCTGGATAAATGTACCTATTTTTTTTTAAGAAATCACTTTCGTTTGGTAGCTGAATTACAGCTCACACGGGTCTCAATGAAATTTTTCTTGTAAGTCTCTGTGATGATGGATATTGGAGCCCAGACTGATAGGATGAACATATCCAACACTTCATCCCACGTGAAGGAACAGTGGTGTAGTAGATACTTGTGACGCTAAAAATAGACCAATAGCATCTCAGGTCTGACACAGCCAAAGGGAGTGCTAACGCCTGATGCATACTGCTGTGCTCTCATCCTGCTAGACAAGTGTGTGTCCACTTCCTAACCCCTTCTTGAAGCTCATGTAATTTTTTCTGTCTTTGTTCCTTATTTTCTGGCTTTTCTGTTGCCAGTATTTACAGCAGAGAATACTAATATCCAGTCCGTGCTGATAACAGCCTGAACGAGACAAGCATCGTGAAATGTCTAGACATATTTCAATATCTCTAGTGAAGAGCAATGAAAAAAAATCAAAATAAAAGGTAATATTTATAATTCTTTCTGATCACTGGACTTCTTTCCAGTGTGTCTCTACATGAAATGGGATAATAACTACCTTTCCTGCTTACCAAAAAAAAAAAAAAAAGAAAGAAAAAGAAAAGAAACTCAGAAAGTGGCAGTTTTCATCACTGCCTTCAAACAGCATTATAAAGAGCTTCATGACAAAGTACTCTGCAAATCCACCTTAAGGGCTGGGGAGTCAGTGCACAGCACGGAGAAATCCTTGTTCCAGTATAACTTAGAGTGTAGAATGGATGTAAGATAACAGGTCATGAAACCATTTCCTCAGGCAGAGTTAGAAGTGAAATACGCAAAAGTCTGCACCTGTCTGCACAACCTTGATCCAGCTGTCAGTTGATAGTGGCTGTGCAGGTAAAAACAATTGTTCTGAAAGGTAGACATAATAATGTTTCCTCTCCACCTCATCTTTTGTGGGAGGTTGCAAATTCCTCTTACCATCTAGAAATGAGCAGCACAATAAGACCAATTCAGGAAAGATCAGGCCTCTCACATTTTGCATAGTACTGCCTTTTGACGTCACATGAAGGAGATTAAATCTCTCAGATCAAATTACAGAAAAATTAGGGCAGCTGCAGAGCTTACCTGAAACTGTGCATCATGTTTGTGTCAGATTGTTTGATAGGTTGTTTATGGATTCAGGCTTTGGGGGGAAAAAAGTCAAGGCAATGAAAAGAATATATAACTATTGCACCAATACTCAGGAACTGGTAGCTCATAAAAAATGTTCCTGTTCACCAGATTTTCATAGTACAGACTGTTTTTAACAAAGGTGAATGTGCTAGCTCTTTTAAAATGCTTGTGTTTGTGTCAGCAGGTGCTCTAACTGGTAAAATCAGAGTAGCCTTGGTTGGAGCAAAAGTCATGTTTTCATCTGTCTTTATATCTTTGATGTTCTCAGTGTATTGTCCTTAGATCATCAAACCACTGAAAAGTAAAATGGGCTACTGAGGGTTATGTGAAGACATTCGTTATGTGTGAGATTAAGCAACAGGACAAAAGGGAGGCTGAAGTTTTGTACTGTCTTGTTTTTAGGTAATTTTGCTCAGTCTAGACAGATCTGCTAGTATGGGACTGATCATTGTTGTTCTATTGCTATGTGGAGTGAGAAGTAGTAGATGAACACGGCAGGCTCCACAGCAAGTTGAACAAATACGTATGGGTGCATTTTCCAAAGGAGGTAAGATGACCTAAAAGCTCAAGGAACACCTTACAAAATCTATGTAAGGCTACAGGGCACTAAATTGCCCTTTCAGTTGACACAGTACTTGATGGATTTCTAGAAAATGAATATCAGCTCACGGTAGGGAGATATATGTAATTTTGCTAAATAAATCCCATTAGCTGGTGAAAATCAACATAGTTCAATTTATATATATCTACCATGATTTACAATAGCCCAGAGACTTGTCTTATATTTTCTGAGTGTCACTGGATTATTATTTTTTAGAAGTCAATTTGTTATTTATGATGCCCTAGAGGTAGAAAACAGGGAGGTTTCATACTTAATTTCACTGAATACCTTTTTTTATATATTCTGTCCACCTGAACTGAAATCATATGAAACTCATAAAAATTGGAATATTTCTTCAGAAGTATCATTAGAGAGATAAATTTACATTAGTTGTCTATTCATATAGTCTGAACCACATTACAACTAATGTTCTGTACAAGAAAGCAAATGAGAAAACATATGGAATGATTTGTCTTTGCTTAAATGGGAAGATGTGTTGTGAATCTGAGTTTCTGTAGCTGCTCTGAACAGTTTTACAAATGAACATGTTCTGTTGGGCAGAGGAGAGCTTCACACTAAATGGATGAACACCGCCTTGTATTCTGCAGTGAAATTCTAATAGAGGTCTCCTGACACATACTAAAACAAAGAAATGCAAAACCAGGTGGGTCATATCCTTTGGATGGTGTCCAGCCTCAGACATGGAAGGGGAACTCCACAGGTTTATGAGCTCAACTGAGATGTCATTGCTCTGATGGGACATTGCAGCACTCGATGAAACCCTGTCAGACTCAGAGAAGATCATCTACCAGATTTTGTTCTCTCACCGACAGACCAAGAATACTGAGCAAAATTAGGGAGTCAGTTTCTGTATTTCTCTCCTGACTGTGAAACTCATACTCCAACAGTAACAGTTATTGTTACACCAAAGAAACAGGAGATGAAAAATATGAGGTGTAAATTGTGTTTACATCTGGGACAATATTTTACTTAAACCAGATTAGGCATGTGTATCCCTCTGACAGTGTACATGTTTGAGCGCATATCTAATTTTTATTCTTCTGTTGTCTCCTTTTTCACCTCATTTCTTCAAATTGATGTTCAAAAATCATATGAGTGTATCCTTGGATCCAGAATTTTCCTCCAGTAACCAGCCTTGCAAAAGGGTTTTCAAATACTTTTAACTGTGAGAGGAGGCTTCCAGACCTTGTGCTTTTTCTCAGCCAATAAATCCCATGGAGAAAAGCAAAAGTAAAGCAGGGCTGAAGTGACATTGATACACAAGTCTTATACATTCACTTCTTTCCCGACAGAGTGTATGGGAGACCTAATCCACAGATCATGAGTCTCAGTGGGAATACTTGTTTCCCTAGCTGAAAACACAGGAACTGTTTTAAAGTGTTTGCGTACTTTAAGTGACAAGAGTGTCTTGCTTCATATCTCAGTGTGTCAGCCAAGGTGATGGCTGTGACATAGAAAAAGGTGGAGATATATTATGGATCATAGAATCATAGAATCATAGAATG